>HG995335.1:11331214-11659535 GCA_905333045.1 Lysandra bellargus | reverse complement strand
TAACCTAACCTAACCTAACCTAACCTAACCTAACCTAACCTAACCTAACCTAACCTAACCTAACCTAACCTAACCTAACCTAACCTAACCTAACCTAACCTAACCTAACCTAACCTAACCTAACCTAACCTAACCTAACCTAACCTAACCTAACCTAACCTAACCTAACCTAACCTAACCTAACTAACCTAACCTAACCTAACCTAACCTAACCTAACCTAACCTAACCTAACCTAACCTAACCTAACCTAACCTAACCTAACCTAACCTAACCTAAACCTAACCTAACCTAACCTAACCTAACCTAACCTAACCTAACCTAACCTAACCTAACCTAACCTAACCTAACCTAACCTAACCTAACCTAACCTAACCTAACCTAACCTAACCTAACCTAACCTAACCTAACCTAACCTAACCTAACCTAACCTAACCTAACCTAACCTAACCTAACCTAACCTAACCTAACCTAAACCTAACCTAACCTAACCTAACCTAACCTAACCTAACCTAACCTAACCTAACCTAACCTAACCTAACCTAACCTAACCTAACCTAACCTAACCTAACCTAACCCAACCAACCCAACCCAACCCAACCCAACCCAACCCAACCCAACCCAACCCAACCCAACCCAACCCAACCTAACCCAACCTAACCTAACCTAACCTAACCATTGCTATCCCGAGAAAACTACCAAAAATGATTCAGACCTAACCAATATTAGTAAAAGTATAAATATATAGGTATAATCTCTCGTATAATTAGCTTTTTTTATGATTTAACACGGTTTGATCGATGTCCAACCTAGCACCATCTAACCTAACCTAACCATTGCTATCCCGAGAAAACTAGGCAAAAATGATTCAGACCTAACCAGTATTAGTAAAGGTATAATAATATAGGTATAATCTCTCATATAATTAGCTTTTTTTATGATTTAACCCGTTTTTTTCGATGTCCAACCTAGCACCATCTAACCTAACCTAACCATTGCTATCCCGAGAAAACTACGCAAAAAGATTTAGACCTAACCAATATTAGTAAAGGTATAATAATATAGGTATAGTCTCTCATATAATTAGCTTTTTTTATGATTTAACACGGTTTGATCGATGTCCAACCTAGCACCATCTAACCTAACTTAACCATTGCTATCCCGAAAAAACTACGCAAAAATGATTTAGACCTAACCAATATTAGTAAAGGTATAATAATATAGGTATAATCTCTCATGTAATTGGCTTTTTTTATGATTTAACACGGTTCGATCGATGTCCAACCTAGCACCATCTAACCTAACCTAACCATTGCTATCCCGAGAAAACTACGCAAAAATGATTCAGACCTAACCAGTATTAGTAAAGGTATAATAATATAGGTATAATCTCTCATATAATTAGCTTTTTTTTATGATTTACCCCGTTTTTTTCGATGTCCAACCTAGCACCATCTAACCTAACCTAACCATTGCTATCCCGAGAAAACTACGCAAAAATGATTCAGACCTAACCAGTATTAGTAAAAGTATAATAATATAGGTATAATCTCTCATATAATTAGCTTTTTTTATGATTTAACACGGTTTGATCGATGTCCAACCTAGCACCATTTAACCTAACCTAACCATTGCTATCCCGAGAAAACTACGCAAAAATGACTCAGACCTAACCAATATTAGTAAAGGTATAATAATATAGGTATAATCTCTCATATAATTAGCTTTTTTTTATGATTTAACCCGTTTTTTTCGATGTCCAACCTAGCACCATCTAACCTAACTTAACCATTGCTATCCCGAAAAAACTACGCAAAAATGATTTAGACCTAACCAATATTAGTAAAGGTATAATAATATAGGTATAATCTCTCATATAATTAGCTTTTTTTATGATTTAACACGGATTGATCGATGTCCAACCTAGCACCATCTAGCCTAACCTAACCTAACCATTGCTATCCCGAGAAAACTACGCAAAAATGACTCAGACCTAACCAATATTAGTAAAGGTATAATAATATAGGTATAATCTCTCATATAATTAGCATTTTTTTTATGATTTAACCCTTTTTTTCGATGTTCAACCTAGCACCATCTAACCTAACCTAACCATTGCTATCCCGAGAAAACTACGCAAAAATGATTCAGACCTAACCAATATTAGTAAAGGTATCATAATATAGGTATAATCTCTCGTATAATTAGCTTTTTTTATGATTTAACACGGTTCGATCGATGTCCAACCTAGCACCATCTAACCTAACCTAACCATT
The DNA here is from genome assembly GCA_905333045.1 of Lysandra bellargus. Lineage (NCBI taxonomy): Eukaryota > Metazoa > Arthropoda > Insecta > Lepidoptera > Lycaenidae > Lysandra > Lysandra bellargus. Next base: position 11,657,261 of record HG995335.1, on the reverse strand, counting down.
GCTATCCCGAGAAAACTACGCAAAAATGATTCAGACCTAACCAGTATTAGTAAAAGTATAATAATATAGGTATAATCTCTCATATAATTAGCTTTTTTTATGATTTAACACGGTTTGATCGATGTCCAACCTAGTACCATCTAACCTAACCTAACCATTGCTATCCCGAGAAAACTACGCAAAAATGACTCATACCTAACCAATATTAGTAAAGGTATAATAATATAGGTATAATCTCTCACATAATTAGCTTTTTTTATGATTTAACCCGTTTTTTTCGATGTCCAACCTAGCACCATCTAACCTAACCTAACCATTGCTATCCCGAGAAAACTACGCAAAAATGACACAGACCTAACCAATATTAGTAAAGGTATAATAATATAGGTATAATCTCTCATATAATTAGCTTTTTGTATGATTTAACACGGATTGATCGATGTCCAACCTAGCACCATCTAACTTTTTTTTTTTTTTTTTTTTTTTTTTTAAATGAGGGGAAATACTTTGCGTATCCCCCACCCCCCGGAGGAAGGGGCGGGGGTATGTGGGACTCCCTAAAGAGGTCTACCCACTAAAACCCCCCAGCCCTCCGTCATGCGCCTATAGTGCGGGAGGGACGGGTACTGCAGAGCATTTCAACTCCGCCCCTTCCCGTGCGCAGCCGCAACCGGCATCCTCTTCTAGCGACTTTGGCCGCTGACCTCACCGAGAGCCCCCCGGGCTATAGGGGGGCTGTCTTCTCGGGACCCTTTATGCGGACGGGATCCCCCGATCGCCGCCCGCGGGTCTAGGCATCCGTCTCCATGACAGCGGAGGCGGGCGGAGCCCCAGCGCCTTTAGGCTTCGGCTTTCGTCGAGCCTTTTTGGACGGAGCCTTCTCTTCTCCGGGGGCCGGCTTTTTCGCTGCAGACGGACATCCGCTGTCGCCCAGCACGTGCCCCCTTTCGACCCTGCCAGCGGCTTCACACAGGGCGCAGTTTGGTTCTGCGGCCCCGCACTCCGCCGCCTTGTGTCCCGGTTTCCCGCACCGGAAACAAGTCCGACTACGGTTCACCGGGCACCGGCACTTGGCAGCCACGTGGCCGGTGTCCTGACAGCGGAAGCAACGCGTTGGCCTCGCGGCCAACAACGTCACCCTCGCCGACACCCAACCAACACGCAACCGCCCAGAGCTCGAAAGCTTCTTGGCGGCCGCGACTGGGAGGCGGACCCAACACGATCCGTCCCCCCGTGGCCCCTCTCTTATTGGCCCCGCCCGGACATCGCCGGTCAGGCACTCTCCTGCTCGTGCGACCGCTTCCACGACTTCAGCGGTCGTCACGGAGTCGTCAAGGCCGGCGATGCGCATCTCCGCGCATGCGGCTGGCCGGCCAACTTTCACCTCCGCAGGCAGGACACTCTTAAGCCTCGCGGCGAAGGCGTCCGCCTTCTCTCTAGCGCCCTCACCAGCTATGGTGAGAAGGCGCCCTCCGGTTCGGGCCCGGCGGAAGCGGACTTGTGGAATGTCAAGATCCACAATGTTCACCGCCCGCCGGGCATCCTCAATGGCCTTGGCGTAGGTCAGACCCGCCTTCACAGCCGACTCTTCTATTGTAAGAGCGACGGCCGCAGTGGCGGGGACCCGAAGCCTGGGCTTTTTCTTCTTCTTCGGGACGGCTGTAGATTGTGTAGCCGCCCCTTTCGTCCTCTTGCCCTTTAGACCCACTGTGGTCCATGGCGTCTCAGCACGGGGGGAGCTGGTGTTCACTCCCCCTTGCATCGCCTCCTGAGCGTTCATTGTGGGCCGCTTCTTCTTTTTCCTGGCCTTTTTAGGCCTGGGCGCCGTGGAAGCAGCAGGGGCCTCTAGAGGGGCCGATGCAGCAACTGACGGTTGGGACTTCTTCTTCTTAGCCGGTTTCCCTTTCGCCTTCTGCAGAGGGTGTCCCGGCGTTTCTTCCTCGATCGGCCTTATGTCCGACGCCAGCGAGGGTCTCCGTCTCGGCTCGGGCAGGAGACGATCCTCCAACCCAGCAAGCCTGGCGTTGAGCATATTGCCAAAGGTCTCCACGTTTGCACGGGAGACTTCGGCCAATAGCTCACGCACGTCACCACCAGTTGGCCGGGAGGTCTGTCTGCGCAACTCGTCAAGCTCCTGGCGTAACTTCGCCACTTGCTCTTCGAGCCGCGCATTCTGAGCCTCCAGCCTCTTGATCTCCTCCGATGAGGAACGATCTTTCATCTCTTCGAAGACCATTTTAATGGTCGCCACAGACTCTTTAAGGTACCTTACGTAGGTACCCTTAAGATTGGATGACTTCGTGGCGACCATTTCAATGGTCTTCAGCGAAGTCTCCACCGTTCTCATGAGGTCAACGCCTGTCCGCTCCATAGCCTCTTCTCGCGAAGGAGAAGAAACGGGAAGTCCGGATTGGGAGCGGGCGGAGCTGATGGACTCTCGCGTTTTCCTCGCCTCCCGCGCTGCCTCAGCGACCTCTTCCTCGGCCTGTAAACGAAGGGCCTCTTCCTTCTCCAGATTAAAGTTGGCCTGTGCCTTCGCCAAACCGGCATATTTGCCGGTCGTCGGCGGGCGGCCACGTCCTCTCTTTGGTTTGGGCGCCGCCCCTTTGCTGAAGGGCGGTGTCATGTCATCATCCGATCGCCTCTTTCGGCGTCTCCTGTCTAGGAATGCGGGCAGGCCCCCGGAATCCAGCGACATGCCAGACATTTCGCTGGAGTCCGAGAGCCAGTCCTCGCTGTCTAGGCCAGGAGTGTCTCGTCCGGGAATTCGAGTAGGGGGCGGCATCATCGCATCGCGTCTCATCAGGACATGCGGAAGATCTTTGCCACCCCTCAACTCCTTGTCAGTCCGTGGCTCCGCCGCCGGCGCGGTAATGGGCGCCGGCTTCGGGCTGTCGCGCTTTTTCGCGCCGTCATCGCCTCCTAGGGCCGCCAAAATAGCCCTCTGGCTCGCCGCTTTTGCGGCCTCCGACTCACTCAACGCAATTTGTGCCGCCCCCGTATACGCGCGGCAGACATCCCCTTTCGGGGATGTGCGGGATTCTCCGGCCCCTGAGGGACAGGGACCCGCCCGGGGAGTATTTTTCAAGTTGCGCTCTGCCATCTTAATCTCTCCGACACCCCGGGTCGCGGGCCCGTTCTTCATACTGCGGGCGCAGCCAAACACACACAACAAGCACGCACACAAACACACGCCATACCGGCGTTCAGCCACCCCTCCCGTGTCGCCGTGAAAAGCTCACGATGGCACGGGGGAGGTGCCCAGGGACACGGCGTGGACGGACCGGTATCGCCCCCAGCACCATCTAACCTAACCTAACCATTGCTATCCCGAGAAAACTACGCAAAAATGTTACCTGTAGACCTAACAAATATTAGTAAGGGTATAATAATATAGGTATAATCTCTCATATAATTAGCTTTTTTTATGATTTAACACGGTTTGATCGATGTCCAACCTAGCACCATCTAACTTAACCTAACCATTGCTATCCCGAGAAAACTACGCAAAAATGACTCAGACCTAACCAATATTAGTAAAGGTATCATAATACAGGTATAATCACTCTAATAATTAGCTTTTTTTATGATTTAACCCGTTTTTTTCGATGTCCAACCTAGCACCATCTAACCTAACCTAACCATTGCTATCCCGAGAAAACTACGCAAAAATGATTCAGACCTAACCAATATTAGTAAAGGTATAACAATATAGGTATAATCTCTCATATAATTAGCTTTTTTTATGATTTGACACGGTTTGATCGATGTCCAACCTAGCACCATCTAACCTAACCTAACCATTGCTATCCCGAGAAAACTACGCAAAAATGATTCAGACCTAACCAGTATTAGTAAAGGTATAATAATATAGGTATAATCTCTCATATAATTAGCTTTTTTTTATGATTTACCCCGTTTTTTTCGATGTCCAACCTAGCACCATCTAACCTAACCTAACCATTGCTATCCCGAGAAAACTACGCAAAAATGATTCAGACCTAACCAGTATTAGTAAAAGTATAATAATATAGGTATAATCTCTCATATAATTAGCTTTTTTTATGATTTAACACGGTTTGATCGATGTCCAACCTAGCACCATTTAACCTAACCTAACCATTGCTATCCCGAGAAAACTACGCAAAAATGACTCAGACCTAACCAATATTAGTAAAGGTATAATAATATAGGTATAATCTCTCATATAATTAGCTTTTTTTTATGATTTAACCCGTTTTTTTCGATGTCCAACCTAGCACCATCTAACCTAACCTAACCATTGCTATCCCGAGAAAACTACGCAAAAATGACACAGACCTAACCAATATTAGTAAAGGTATAATAATATACGTATAATCTCTCATATAATTAGCTTTTTTTATGATTTAACACGGATTGATCGATGTCCAACCTAGCACCATCTAGCCTAACCTAACCATTGCTATCCCGAGAAAACTACGCAAAAATGTTTCAGACCTAACAAATATTAGTAAGGGTATAATAATATAGGTATAATCTCTCATATAATTAGCTTTTTTATGATTTAACACGGTTTGATCGATGTCCAACCTAGCACCATCTAACCTAACCTTACCATTGCTATCCCGAGAAAACTACGCAAAAATGACTCAGACCTAACCAATATTAGTAAAGGTATAATAATACAGGTATAATCTCTCTAATAATTAGCTTTTTTTATGATTTAACTCGTTTTTTTCGATGTCCAACCTAGCACCATCTAACCTAACCTAACCATTGCTATCCCGAGAAAACTACGCAAAAATGATTCAGACCTAACCAGTATTAGTAAAGGTATAATAATATAGGTATAATCTCTCATATAATTAGCTTTTTTTATGATTTAACACGGTTTGATCGATGTCCAACCTAGCACCATCTAACCTAACCTTACCATTGCTATCCCGAGAAAACTACGCAAAAATGTTTCAGACCTAACAAATATTAGTAAAGGTATAATAATATAGGTATAATCTCTCATATAATTAGCTCTTTTTATGATTTAACACGGCTTGATCGATGTCCAACCTAGCAACATCTAACCTAACCTAACCATTGCTATCCCGAGAAAACTACGCAAAAATGATTCAGACCTAACCAATATTAGTAATGGTATAATAATATAGGTACTATCTCTCATATAATTAGCTTTTTTTTATGATTTAACACGGTTTGATCGATGTCCAACCTAGCACCATCTAACCTTTTTTTTTAGGAGGGGAAATGCATTGCGCATCCCCCGCCCCCTCGGGGGAAAGGGGCAGGGGTATGTCAGACTCCGTCCGCAGAGGTTTACCGACTAAAACCCCCCCATGCCCTCGTCAACGCTACACGCGAAGCAACGCGGGATCGAAAACGCGCCGCGTCCTCCGCAGCGCTTGCCGCTTCCAGCACCGCATCACTGCAGCAGCCTATGCCGCCGCCAGCCTTCACCGAGAGGCTCCCCGGGCATCCCGGGAGCCTTTCTCCTCGGGGCCTATATTGTGGGCGGTGATCCCCCGAACAGCCGCCCACAGGCTTAGGCTTCTACCTCCATAGCGAGGGCGACTTCACTTGCCCCGGCCTTATCAGCTCCAGGCCGCTTACGCGGCCGAGCCTAGAGGGAGCCTTGCGCTTCTTCCTCGTGCCGGGCGGCTTGCTGGCTGCTGTGATACAGCCGTTAGCCCCCAGCACGTGGTTGCTCTCTTTGCCGAGCTCGGCGCAGAAAAAGCAGCTGGGCTCCTCCGCGCAGTCTGCGGCCTTGTACCCCGGCTTACCGCAGCGGAAGCAATTCCTGCTACGATCTACCGGGGACTGACAGTTCGACGCCAAGTGGCCGACGTCAAGACATCGGTAGCACCGCGTTGGCTTCGCGGCCAGCAGCACCACCTTCGTCATGACCCAGCCTACCTGCAGCCGCCCAGAAGCACTATGGAAAATGGTAGAACTAGAGCATATCATAAATGGTTTTTAAAAATATCACAATTTGAATGAAATATTTATTGCATTCGATACTCTAATTGTAAATTACCGTGGTTCGCGGTGGTCAACTTGGGTCTTGGAGGGTTAATTAATACACAGTAGATCAATTAACACTCGATATATTTAGATATTATTTTCACAATTCTCTTACAGCTATATAAAAATCTGTCGTACAAGCGATAGCGCGATCTAGGAGCGCCTCAGCGCCATCTATTGAATACATCATGTAACTAAAACCATATGAATAACATTCGGGCAAGTGATATCGAGATCTAGGAGTATCTTAGCGCCATCTAGTGAACACAATATGAAACTAATTTCTTATACAATATAAATTGGCACTAACATACCGCCCACCAAGGACATATTGATAGATGTCCTTTAATATGAAAAAAAAACATTGAGCAATTACAAAGGTTAACATTTCACACTGTAACCGGCAATAAAATTAATTTTGATGCCGGACGTTTAAAAATAGAATTCCCAGTGCGTATCGAGACAACACGCGTAATTCCATCCGGTCCAGAATGCTTTTGCTCTACTTTACCCATTAGCCACTTGCCAGGTGCCATATCATCCTCCTTAACCAATACGACATCTCCCACAGCTGGCTCAGGAGTTCTGTAACTCCATTTATAGCGTTGCAGAAATTGATTAAGATAGTCCTGAGACCAACGCCGCCAAAATTCTTGCATCATGCGTTGGCTTAGTTGCCATCGCTTTAGAGACGTTATATTAGACTTCTCGTAATTAAAATCGGGAACCACAACTAACGGTTCTCCAATCAAGAAATGACCTGGTGTTAGTATGGTAAGCTTGTCCTGGTCCTCAATGTATGATAAAGGCCTCGAATTGAGACAGCTCTCAATCTGGGCGAGTACCGTAATCATCTCTTCAAATGTAAGCGTAGAATTTCCTATCACCCGCTTGAGATGATACTTAGTGGACTTTATTCCTGCCTCCCAAAGTCCCCCAAAATTTGGCGCGCGTGGTGGAATGAAATGCCACTCTGTGCCACAATTGGCTAGTTCTTCTGCTAGTTCGGGATGGCATGTCCCTTTTTCGTAGTCAAACAAATGTGACAACTCCCGAGCGGCTCCTACGAAATTAGTACCGTTGTCACTGTGTAATTCAGCACAGCGACCACGTCGAGCCACAAATCGCTTAAAAGCTGACAAAAATCCTTGAGTGGACATGTCACTAACGGCTTCCAAATGCACCGCTCTAGTTGCCATGCATATAAACAAAGCAATGTATCCTTTATAAGATTTGTTACCTCGGCCCTTCGATACTCTGATGCTTATGGGGCCAGCATAATCCACTCCACTACTTAAGAAAGGTTTACTAGGCGTCACACGGGAAATTGGTAACTGTCCCATCAGTTGTGTCGTTGCTCTTGCTGCGTATCTAATGCATTTTACACATCCTCGCACAAACTTTTTGCAGAGCAACTTAACCGCAATGATCCAATATTTGGAACTTAAATAAGTAACCATTATTTGTGGACCTCCATGCATAGTTTTCTTGTGGGCGTCATCTATTAAAAGGTTAGTTATAAAAGAATTTTTAGCTATTAAGATAGGATGTACCCTGTCATAATCCAATTTTGATAATCCTAATCTGCCTCCGACTCTTATAATTCCTTTATCATCCAAAAATATATTCAACGCCTTTAAACTACTGCTTTTAATTTCTTTTTTATTTTTCAGATCCTTTAATTCATCTTCAAACCCTTCTTCTTGGCTTCTTTTTATACTAATTTCCAAAATACTTTCTAATTCTTCTCTTGACAAATACTGCTTATCTATTTCACATCTATTGACTCTTTGTTTTCTTATGTTATTTGCAAATCTACGACAATAGGCTTGCAATGTGCAGGCTTGGGAGACTAAATGAAAGATGAGTTGTAACCGCGAAAGATGTTTAATAACTGACCTATGAACTAATTACATTATATTCTTATATAGCTAATATCAGGGAGGTGTGCCGCACACTACACCTCCCCCGTTTTTTTTTTGAAAAAAAAAAATCTTTTTTTTTTTACTAAATACTATTCTATTATACTTTTATCTCTATTATATGTTATTACTATTATTTACTCTATTATTATATACTAATCATTTCATAATAATTCTATCAAAAACTTAAACTATGTAGTTTTTTTTATATCTCTAACTTTTCTTTAATCTAAATTATTACAATAAATACAAATCTGTGCTGCTGTATTAAATTGAAATTATTATTATTTTTTACATCAGTGATGGGTTGTTGACGATGTAATTTTAAATACCTACACAAAAATAATAAAAAATTAACATATCCTCAGAATTTTAATTAAATTTTTCACAATATGGTTACTTTGCCTTTTAGATTTTTTACGCCCTTCAATGTATCTCCTTTATTCAATGTCTTATAAACTTCTATAAACCTCTATTGATATTATTATTATTACACAAAATACAATATTTTCTTTTATTATTGATAAATTCATCTTTTTTTTTTTTCACCTTATTACTAGTTACTGTTTCATACTCATTATTACTCATTGATTAACTTATCAATATTTTACTAATCCCCTTGATTAGTGGACTGGCCAGTCACTTATTTTAAATTGTCGTTTCATATTAGGTATACCTTAATTCATTAGCTCTTAACTCTTTTTGTCATTTTTCATGCATGTATGCCTTTCATTTATTTATATTACTTTCATAACATTACTGGTACATTTTATTTTTATTTATAGTCGACTGTTTTATTTATTTTATGGTACTTTTATTATTTTATATACTTTGTGCGCACTTTTATTTGGTACAATACATTTTATTTATACAAAATTAAACGGGACCTTTTTTAAGACTAACCAACAACAAAAAAAAATGTCTCCAACCATTTTACTTAAATGAAGGATTGTTCCCGCCGAGCATGCTCTAAGTACCATTTATTTTGTACCATTTTGTACCATATTTAATACCAAGGTTCTTTTAAGGCAACTTGACCTCCAACTATTCTCACAGAGAAAACTCGTTTACACCATGATCGAATGAAGGATTCCCTTGCGTATTTTTTTTTTAATGCTCTCGGCATTTTATTTATTACTCAACGATACGTAGCATTTAAGCTAGTATTTTATAATGCTCTATGGCATTTTTAAACCTATTCTATACCTATGCCTAACAAAAGACCCATTCCATAATTTTATGCAATCAATATTTAAAATATCCTTAACTATTGGGTGATCAGGCCAACAGCTACTAGACATTTTAAACATTGATGCAACCCTATCGACCTAAAAACAATCCTTTTTCAATCAAATACCTACTAAAACACTAAAACCCTTATTCCTAACTTCAAAATAACCATTTCTATACCTAAATAATATCTTTCAGCTATTTTGCAAACCAAATATCACATTCCTAATCTTTTCTCACAATAATATTACGTGATATCTCGTACGAACGTAATAAATTTTTTAAGTAAATCCGTGTAAGTCATATCCAGTGTAATTTCTCAGTAAATGTAGCTAATCAACTTACTTAAGTAGTTGAAAAGAATTTAATACATTGCCAAGAATTGTTTCTCCTTTTCTCTATTTCTAACTCACTTAAAACATATTTTTAATTTGTTTATATTAAAATATACTCAACTTCCTTTTAATATGCTTCTTACGTAATAATTATTAAGTATATTATTTTCTTTATTTTTCTCACTCTTCTTTTTCTAAAACATTTTGCTGTAAGATATAGATATATACAAAGTAACCATGGAACCAAAACAATCTCAAAATTATCAATATACCTCTAAGTTTCTATCTTCTTATTGATATTAATTGGGTTGGAATACATAGCAACATAACATTCTATAAAAATCATAACATCCTAATCCCCACTTAATTTATTTTAGTACTATTTCTTTAAAAAAAATGCCTCTTTTGTCTTTAAATAAAATATTTAAGTCGTTATTGTTTATTATTCTTTATTATTATTATTTTTCTTACAAAATTATTCATTAATAACTTCTAAGTTCAAATTAAATTGAATTGATATACATACTGCATAGCAACATAATAATTATTTTTAAAATTATTTTTTATGTAAGTACGATAAAAAATGCACCTATTACATATTTTAAATACGCATCCTATCCTTTAGATTTTAAAATATTATATTTATTACACTTAATTTTTTTAACACGAAATGTTTTTTATTTATGTAAGTAATTAAGTTATTGCGCATTTTCAGTTACTTAATTTGAAATAGTCATAAATTGACAACTAAAAATAAACCAATGTAAAATTATTATTAATAACTATTGAAAATAGATTTCAAAAGGAATTCATACTTCCTAATTAATTTTGAAAAATCAAACTATTTAAAATGAGTAATATATTTTTTGAAAATTCAAAAATAAAATTTTAACTACCTAATTTGAAAAGAAAAATGTTATCAACTTCTTGACGTAGGTATAGGTACTAAAGTTGACGCGTTGTCAACGACCAGAAACAAAAATCATTTTAGAAAATTAAATGTATCTTACAGAAAGTTAATTTTAATCTATAACTAATTTTAAATGTTATTTAAAAACATACATTCTGTTATTAAAATATTCGTTCTAAGAAATTAAATAAAATTCATGCCCTGGAATGTATGCTAATTATGTTTGTTAGTTTTGCAACAAATTACTGGAATCATATTCAAACATACTGGTAAATATGGACTGCGCTTACATGACATATTTGGATGCATAAACTCATTGCATCACGTTTCTTTGTACCAAATATGATGCACGAAGTGTTTTGATATTGTTATGCTAAACCAAAATATGATTATCTCTTTTGGACCACCCATATTGTAGACTGTACGTAAGGATTAATTAAATTTTTACTGTGACACAAAACAAAAATATTTTGCATTTTCACAAATAACAACAAAATAAATTTAACATTTTAGTTTTTAATCTAGTGACCCATTTGAAACTTTAACTGCCTTTACCAAGAATTCGGAAAAAAAAGATAGATAATACGTGACACAAAATAAAGAATGAAACTATTAGTACTATTGAATTTGAAGAGAATATTATAATTATTTAGCTAATTAAGTGCAACGACACTTTAAAGTCAGTTGTATTGTGGAAAAAAAAATCGTAAAGTTTTCCAATATCGCAACGAAATTTATTACTTATACCTTTTTAAGGAATTTATTATTGATTTAAGTTCTTTAAACTAAAGTCATACTTGGTACAAACCTATGAATAAAATATATTTAGCTGAACAAAGAACATCATCCTTTTTGTAAAGTCGGTTAGAAAAGATATCTACTTACATTTCGTTGCGCGAATGCTGAGTTGGCATCGCGGACATTTGACGCTTTTCCCACAAAGGCGTTGCATACCGTGGAAACTTACATAAGCTGTTTTAACCTACCTGCTTTAACCAACTGCGCATAATATTCGATTAGTTATGAGTTGCTATGTATTCCGCTATCAAAATTTAAATATCAAAATTTAAAATTATTCAACTCTATAAAATTACCTTAGACAGTTAGATGTCTTTCACAGTTATCTACTTTCAAAATTATTTTGTCAAAACTCATACCACACAATATTTATATTGCACTTTACTTTAAATCAAAATATTTTCGTACTGCTTATACCGAAACTTTCTCCATACAAAAATTCATCGTCAACACCCTAGTTTTTAAATTTCTAACTTTTGCTTTATTACACAATAACAGCACCAAAACACATTTTATTTTAGAATATTATTCCAATTATCATTATTTTCAATAAATTATTTTTTTTTGACATTATTTTCTTTAAACTTCTAAATTAACTTATCTTCCAGTACCTAAATATTTTACAAGTTGCTAAGCTGCAGAATAATACCATTATTTATTTATTTATTTTTACTCTCAAAACATTAGACCAGACACGTAATCTCCAAAAAATAAATCTTTTCCAAAAATAATGCAGAATAATTTGATACCTAATACCTACCTATTAAATCAATGAAAACAAAAATAACATGCAAACAAAAAAAAAAAAAAATACTAAAATCTATTAAATATCATCTGCAACTATTTTGAAGATTCCAATTAGTCAGATATTGTAAAACATAATATAATATGAAAATATTACCAATATTATAAATTTCGCAAAAACTTATTTATTTCTTATAGCAATCTGACTTTCCATTAATTAATTAACTGTTAATTTATAACTTTACTTATTTTTTACCGAAATCTTTATTTCTAGAAATTAAATTACTTGTATTCAAAATATTTAAAATCAAAATATTATTTATTTAATTGAAAATACATTTTATACCTTTTACGTTTAATGATTATACATTTTTTTTATATATTTTGGCAAATTGCTTAAAATCATATTTTATTTTTCTAAACGGAACATTCTATGTAATTTTCATATCAAAATAAAATTAAAATTTAGACATAAATTTAGACATAATTTTATACATACCGCTGCAGTTACAAATAAGACATATTATAATTTATTTTTATATTTAAATTTAGACCAAACAACTTCAATCGCATTTTTCTATCCTCCTCTCTGTTCTCCCGGCTGCATCCACTTCCGACACGAACATCTCCCGGCCGCCTGCTCTACATTCCTCTCATCCGACTCCAACATCTCCCGGCTGCCAGCATATTCCACTCATCTGACACCATCATCTCCCGGCTGCCTGCTTTTCATTTCCACTCCAACATTTATTTTTCGATTTAATATTATTCTTGCAACTATTCAGTTTTTATAATTTAATTTCGAGTTTAAATTTCGATTTCAATTTTTTTTTTTAATTTTTCACTGAATCACTGAGTCATTTTTTTTCATAACGATTATATTTAATTTTAGCAACAGATTTGCATTTACTTTTTATTTTAGTTTCTACAGTATATTTCACCCATTTTTACCTATACTATTTTAAATCACTAACTAACGGCCTTAAGTCTCTATTTCTAAGTTCATTTTTAGCACCTTTATTGTCCACATTATCAAAGTTCACTTTCTAAAGAGTCACATTTTTTAGTTTTCAATTTAAAGTCCAATTTCATTTAAACACATTCCCTGTACCTTCTGCGCAGCGCTGCCGCAAGGCAGCACTGGCAGGGTCGCCATGCAATGTGCAGGCTTGGGAGACTAAATGAAAGATGAGTTGTAACCGCGAAAGATGTTTAATAACTGACCTATGAACTAATTACATTATATTCTTATATAGCTAATATCAGGGAGGTTCCATCTTGTTCAGCGAAGAGAACTTATTCCAAAACGAAACATCAAATGTTATAGTATGCGATTTAATTTCTTCTAAATTTGTTATAAGATATTTTGGCCTTTTATAATCTATAATTTGATCCCTAAGAAAGGCCGGACCATCCCACCATAAAGTAGTGCACTCTAATTCTGAAGGGAGAAGGCCACGAGAAGCGCAATCTGCCGCATTTAGTTTGGATGGTACGTGGGACCAATGATGCGAATCTAATGTGGTCAATATATCTGAAACTCGGTTGGCCACAAAAGTTTTCCAACGGCTCGGGTGACCATTCATCCAGGCTAAAACCACTTCGCTATCTGTCCAAGCATGCCAGTCTACCTTTGGTATCTCCAAAACTTCACCAACTTCTCGAATTAATTTCGCGAGCAACGTCGCTCCACACAATTCTAATCTAGGAATTGAGACTTGTTTTATGGGTGCTACCTTCGTTTTAGAAGTGATTAAACATATATTTATGTGACCCATTGTGTCAACTGCTCTGAGATAAACCACTGCTGAGTACGCCATTTTAGAAGCGTCCGAAAACCCGTGCAGCTCTAATTTCACCGTGTTCGAGCTAGTGTGTGACCAACGTGGAATTCTTATTCGAGTCAACGATGCCAAATCAGTATAGTAAGTATTCCATTCTTTTAACAATGTACTTGGAATTGGTTCATCCCATTCTAAGCCAGCTAACCACAATTTTTGAATGAATATTTTGGCTAGTACTATGGTTGGGGCTAACCAACCCATTGGATCAAATAATCTTGAAATATTTGATATAATTTTTCTTTTTGTTACAGGTCCTGCTTTCGGCGTGAGATCCAGGGAGTATTGGAAAACATCATCGTTGGAGTTCCAGGTAAGTCCCAGTATTTTAGTTACATCGTCCATTTTTATTTTTAATATTTTATCAGTTCCCTTCTCACTTTTTATTTTATTTAATAATTCTTTACTGTTACTGTTCCACTTTTGTAATTGAAACCCCCCTTTTCCTAATACTTTACTAATTTCTGTATATATTTTAAATGCTTCTTCTATAGTTTCAGCCCCGCACATAAGGTCATCGATGTAGAAGTCCTTCATGATTATGTCTTTGATATATTCTTTTCCTTGACATTCATCTCTAGCTACTTGTTGCAGCGCTCTAACTGCCAGGTATGGTGCCGATGCAGTACCAAAAGTAACGGTAAGTAATTCATATTTTTCAATTGTGTCTTTTTCTCTCCACAGGATTCTCTGTAAGTGTGTATCGTCCCGATTTACTAATACTTGTCGATACATTTTGATTATATCACTTGTAAGACATATTTTGTGTCTTCTCCATCTAATAAGAATATGCCGAAGTTCCATTTGTAAAGTAGGGCCCACTAATAAATTGTCATTTAACGACATCCCATTTGAACCTTTACAGGACGCATCAAATACCACTCGGACTTTGGTAGTATCCTTTTCTTCCCTAACAACGGCATGGTGAGGTAAGTAGACTGCCTTTTTATTATTTACTATATCTTCATTCACTTTCTCTATATGTTTCAAATCTATATATTCTTCTATAACGTTTTTGTAATCTTTTTTCAATTTAGGATTTTTCGTTAATCTTAATTCTAAACCTTTCAGCCTTTTTTCAGCAATAGTTTCGGAATCACCTACATTAGAAAGAACATTGTTATCACGCACAGGTAATCTCACGATATATCTGCCTTCTTCATTTCGCGTTGTAGAAGAGGCAAATACTCTTTCACATTCAAGCTCTTCATCCGTCATTATTCGATTTATTCCAGCAGGCTCGGCTTCCATTTCCCAAAACCTTCGCAGCAACTCATCATCTCGGACGGTAGTATGCATAGCCGTAATATGCGAGTAAGTATTACATGAATCAATTTCGACTAGTCCAGACAATACCCAGCCAAACATTGTTTCCTGTGCCAATAACGTATTGCTTGTATTTTTTTTTATTCCTTCTTGAATAGCTTGGCTAAATACTTCAGCACCCAGTAAAATATCTATCTTACTGGGTCTGAAGTACTCAGGATCCGCTAATTGATCTTCTTTCAGATTCACCCATTCCACACGAGCCACTTTCACAGCTGGTAGCAGGGCTGTGATTGAAGTTAAAACATGGGCGTTTATTTTTAACTGGAATTGTGGATTCAACCTTGATTTGATCTTAAGTGCTACCATCGACGTTGTTGTGACATTTTTGTTGCCGCCCACCCCGAAAACCGTGCGTTTAGAAGGCGTTTTCTTTAAACCTAAGTATTGGACCATGGACTCCGTTATGAAAGAACCTTGGGAGCCTTGATCCAGCAATGCTCTTATCATCCGATAGTGTCCTGTTTTTGACTCGGCTTCTACTAGCGCTGTAGTTAGCAAAACAGTTTTCTTTCTGTTATCAATTGAATGACATGACACTATTGGACTCACTGCAGACGCTTCTTCTTGGGCGCTTGAAATGGCATTGTCTCCGCGAATATCATGTATTAATGTGTGATGACGACGTTTGCACTCCTGGCACCTGGCATTGCTCTTACAAGATTTTACTGAGTGATTAGAGGCCAGACATCTAAAGCATAAACCCTTATCCTGAACGAAATTACGCCTGCTACCGATAGATTCTTTAACAAATTTCGGACAGTACTGGATTTTGTGATTATTATCAGAACAATATACACAGAATACATTCAATTTATCTTTGAACACATGAAAAGATTGAGTGTGCTTTGGTTTTCTATCTGGTTTTTCATCCAAATTTTCTAATCCTCTAAATCTACCAGTTAAAAAATCACAAAAATAGTCAAATGTTGGTAAATCGTCACCTTGTTCTGATGACAATTGTAATTCCCAAGCCTTTTTTGTATCTTTATCTAATTTAGCACTTACTATATAAATAATAATTACGTCCCAAGATGACGTGTCTATCCCTATATTTTTAATTGATTGCAAACAATCACGAGTTATATTTAATAATTTCTTAATCTCAAAGGCCGACTCAGTAGTTAAAGATTTTTGACTAAATAAACGTTTTAATGCTCCGTTTGCTAAAAATCGTTTGTTGTCATACATGGATTCTAATTTTTTCCAACAGACCATATAATTATCAGACGACACATTACAATTTCTTAATAATTGTTCAGCTTCTCCAGTCAAATATCCCTTGAGGTAATACAATTTTTGTGCATCGTCTAATTTACAATTTTTATGTATTAATCCAACAAATAAATCTTTAAAAGTCTGCCATTCGGTGTATTTACCAGAAAACACAGGAATTTTAACCTCCGGCAATTTGAAATTATTAACATCCTTTTGACCAGTTTCTATCTTATCATTTGAATCGCTACATAATTTGCTACTATTCAAAGCCTCTTTAAGTTGACTTTTAAATTCAATATAAAACTCCTCAACTTCATCGTAAACACCACTTTTATAATAATTAGAACTTTGTAAGTCTGACTTTTTTATCTGACTAATCATTTTAATATGTGTTTCATGAAATAATTCCCACAGTTGCTCTAATCGTTCTATACGCGTTTCAATATGAATTGAAGTAAGACGTTCTTTAGGACATTTTTTAAAGTTAGACTTTGCCTTAACAATTTTAGCCTTTAACTCTTCTTGAATATCATTAAATGCCTCCATTTCTAATTTTAAACAAACGTAAAATGAGCAAAGTAGAATTTATTTCTAAGTTGTAATTAAATCTAAAGTTAATATTAATTCTAAGTTCAAACAATGAAATTAAAGACTACAAATGTTCTTATTCTTCTGAGCTTTAGACTATGTTCCTCGTTGTTTTCACAAAATAATTACAAGTCCACGCTTCGAAGTTCAATTTCCACTGAACTTTTTTGAAGACGAAACTTGTGCACACTGCACTACATAAACATTTGAACGTACTCACGGTTTCACTTCACTCACTGAACTTCTTGGTGACGTCACTCGTCACTGTACTCGGCGCCGTTACCAGGTAAACACCGTACCCAGTACTGCTGCTGCTCTTGACCCTCGCGTCGTTGCTGCGGATGTCTTCCCACCAGTCCAGTCCAGTCAAGCTGCACCACGCTCCAACTGGCTGCTTCTCACTCTGCTTGGCTGCTCCTCCAGGATACCTCTCACCTGGTACCCCACTTGAAGGGGCTGCTCTGGACAGCGATCCACTGCCCAGTAATTTTGACGCGTAGGGTGGTATGGTCACTACCACCGACGACCACTTATACACTCGCGGACTATACGCGACTGTATCCGGCTCGAAGGACCATGTAAATTACCGTGGTTCGCGGTGGTCAACTTGGGTCTTGGAGGGTTAATTAATACACAGTAGATCAATTAACACTCGATATATTTAGATATTATTTTCACAATTCTCTTACAGCTATATAAAAATCTGTCGTACAAGCGATAGCGCGATCTAGGAGCGCCTCAGCGCCATCTATTGAATACATCATGTAACTAAAACCATATGAATAACATTCGGGCAAGTGATATCGAGATCTAGGAGTATCTTAGCGCCATCTAGTGAACACAATATGAAACTAATTTCTTATACAATATAAATTGGCACTAACACTAATAACCAAATAATCCTAATCAGACATTTTTTTGTACTAAAACTGCATAAATATTTTTTTTCATAGGTTGAAGTAATTTGAAGTAGCGGATGGCTCATTCAAATGTTTGCATACACATAATTCAAATGAATATTGTGAAAAAAGTATTTAGCACATGCATGCGGTTTTATACATTTTTAAAAAGGATATTTTATGTTCTTATTAATGAGCTATTAACTTTTTTTAATATGCTTTTTATTTTTGAGTAAGTACTTAAAAATTGACATATCCTATTTTTCACTTTCTTTTTTTTTTCGTCCAAGGTTTTCATATTTACCCACGGCTCCCCACGCCCAACTTTATGTGTTATTTGATAGCCTTACTATTCATAAATGAAAAAAAAAAAAATCTGCTGCGGAAGTTTGCGGTCCTGGAAGTTATGGGAAAAAAATGTGATAGAGGTCGGAGTAGATAATTCGGTATCTTTTCCGGTTACTGCTGACATACTTTACAAAAACAATATTAACCACAATATTTTGATAGCAATAGCTTATTATCTATTTTGCACTCGTCCTGCGTGAGTAAATATGCATAACATTGACATTAGTACGTATTTAATATCTGAAAAACCAGTATATAAGGGGAAGCAAATATCTTCAAATTGCACACTTCAGCGTGTATTTCATATTAAGTGACACTTACTTAAATTGGTTATTTCCATTAAAATGTCAACTTTCAACTGTACTAAGGGTGATTTCATCATTCCCTATATCGAGCGTGGCAGAACCTTGGAATCGTTGTCCATAGTTCTACAGTAAACATTAAATGTTTCTGAAAACAACTTGTGTTTTGTAGTTGGTGACATTCAAAGACATATTCTGCCTTCTTTCAATAAGCGCTGGGCTAAAGCATCACGGAAAAAGGACCAATTTATTCTGAATAATACAAGCTGGCTGGAGTCAGGATATTCAGTACAGTTTCCGGAGTCTGAAGCACATTCACTGCCATCAACTTCTGGTGAACAAGGAAGACCGTGCATTGCTTATGGAGACTCCTCAGAATCAACAAAGAAAAGAAAAAACACTCTTTTACTAGAAGAATATGGGTTTGAGCACATTTGTAACGCATTTTTGCAAGGACTGCGGGCCTTAGGTGAGTATGCAGAGGCTCGTCTTGTTGAAGAGCTAAGAAACTCTGAGAGCGAAAAGGTTTTTTTACAATTACACTTGCTCGGCGAACATAACAGGTGTTGATGAAACATTGATTAAACGCTTGTATATTATTTTACAAGCTCTATCTTCTGGAATGATGATCGATCCCGAAAAATTTGGAGTTTATGCCTTAGAAACTGCGCGAATTTATGTTAGTAACTATGATTGGTACTACATGCCATCCTCCGTGCACAAATTACTTATACACGGAGAAAACGTGATCAAACATTTTTCTGTTCTTCCTATTGGGCAACTGTCGGAAGATGCACAAGAGTCGCGCAATAAAGACTACAGAAATATGCGCCTGCACCATGCCAGAAAATGTTCCCGTATAGCTACAAATGAAGACGTATTTAAAACGCTTCTATATACTTCAGATCCATTCATTTCAAGTTTAAGAAAACCTTATGTGAGAAATGTGAAGGATCTTGATGAAGAGGCACTAAGTCTTTTGAAGGTGGTACCTGAAGGTGATCCTACATTTACACCGGAAGTAATTTTAGTTAGGAATAGCGAGGATAATAACAATTAGATATATCTAATTGTTATTATGTTATAACATTATCAGTAACTAAAACCTAGTTTTAAAAAACCAATAATATTATAAGATTTGTCTGATTTGAGATCAATTAGTTTGGTGTGAGGTATAGATAGATAGGTACTATACGATTTTAAAATTTTATGTATTTTATTATGCTTGTGTGATAAGTAATTATTTAAGTTTTCTTAATTTTACTCATATTAGTACTTATTTATAAAAAATAAACATAATATAACTACTCGTAATATTACTTTTTTGCTCTTTTCTTTTTTTTTACCTAAAATAAATATGTATACATTGAAAAAAAATACAAATATTGATTATTTTTAGAATCTTTGTATATCACTGTATACATGTGCCAAATCTCAATACAATACGATGAAAAACCTTGAAGTTACAGATTTTTGATCCGATACGGACCCAAATTTTCCACTGTGAGAAGCCACCAGCTTCTTGGCAGCAGCCGTGGGGACGTGGAGCCACAAACTCCGAGCGCCCCTAGGGATGTTTTTTTTTGTATAATTTACAAACATGTGAAAGCTGTACATTTGAAACTATTCAGTTTATCGAGACCTAACTATTCTCATTTCGTTGAAAATTTTGTTTTCTTTAAAGTAATTTCTGACAACTTCTACCATTAAACAGGTCCTTGGTGGTAAAAAATGGCAAAAACTGAAAACTAATCAAAAATTTGATGGTTTTTCATAAATTTTACAATGTTCCGGAAGGATTTCGAGGTGGAAAAATTATATTTGACATTACCACCTCATCACATACAACATTTAAAAAAATCAGAACTACCCCATTTGATGCAAGCCAAAAAGTACCAATTCCATTTACTAAAAACCATTATTAACACTTTTATTACATGAAATATGCAGACCGACTCTTTTGTTATGTCCTAGTAATTATTAGGACATAACATTACACGCTTTTGACGCTTATACACCGATATAAGGCTCTCTCCTAGTGTATAGTATCTCAATAATTGGTATAGTGCGTTTCATCGAATAGTTCCTTTGCCGTCATGTTGGCATTCCTGTCTGTCAATAATGTAAACAAGGTTGGCATGCTCTGCGAGTTTTCATAATTTTACTGTGATTTCGTGAGAAAATCATGCCGAAAACATTAAAGAGTGGTGAAAGAATTATGGTGCTAAGAGTGAAAGAGTTTTGTGAATGTGAAAAACGTAACTAGGCCCCAATAATTCCATTTAACTCGGGTTGCCGCCATTACGGCTTAGTGAAATAGGGTTACCAGCGTCAGTTTAATCACCCCTAGGCCCGTATAAATAGTTGGCTCCCAAAATTCATCTCAAGACGCTATTTGGTTGATATCCTCTCAAGCTCTGATCAGCAACTTAGGATGATAACTAATTAATAGTTTAGTATCAGGAGCATTTCAGTTGATATTAATATCTTAATCACCCCAAATCAGCAACTAACAATCCAAATCAGCAACTAAATATGAACTAAATATTAAAAGCCTATTCTACACATACCTCTTACGTTTCGTTTATACGAATAAAAATCGATTTCATAAATAAAATAAAATTTTGCGATGTCATCTTTATATTTTCACATATTTTTAACACAAATTTTCAAAAGTAATTAACCTTGATATTTTTATATTATATAAAAAAAAACACAGAACTGTACCCGCCTTACCAAGACCGTCGATGTAGAAGAACATCATGGAAAAATATAAGAAAGTACCGTACTGAAAGAATATACAGGCTACCTACATCAGGCTTTCAATTCAAAATAATTTTAACATACAGACAATTATAAATTGGCAGGACGAAATTGAAAATAATAACTTGAACTGAATTTATTTGAAAATTTGCAAGAGCAATAAAGAAAATGAATAATAGAACCGTTTTCCACCCCGAAGGTAAGAAAACGATTATTTTAGGTCGTGCCGAGGCTTGACCTTTCGGAGATTAACCTTCGTTACTTTACCTCAATGCAGTGTTCTAATGTTCCATACTTACGTCTGGTAGTGTGTAGAGAGGCGACGCAGGGCGCGGGGCGCGGGGAGGTAGGTTCCCCGCACCCCGCGAGTCGGCGGCGCGCGCGACGCAGCGAGCTTCGACAGTACTAGTCTTCGAAAAGCCGGCAAGGCCATTACTCCAGGTCAAGCCTCGGCACGACCTAAAATAATCGTTTTCTTCCCTTCGGGGTGGAAAACGGTTCTATTTTAGTTCGGTGCCTTCGGTTTGACCTTTCGGAGACGTGCTCTACCATCTGCCGGCGCCTCAAGCGTACTGTGACTATTCTAGCAAGGTAATGTGTTTCAAGGAAACGATAGAGAATATATGCACTCAATTTGCACTTGATTACATTATAGGAAGAATATAGTAAATTCTTAAGCAAAACAGTCCGGTAAAGAACCCGAACAAAAATCATATTGAAGCATTTTAAATTTATCATTATAATTACAGCCGCTGATACTTCTAGGACTATAATGTTATTAATTAACTATTACAGCTATAATCACAGCCTCTGGTACCGAGATCAGGCAACTGTACTTAATTCATTAAAGTATTGGTACTAGAAGAGCGGGGACAATCTACAGTTCTGCTATAATGTATGATGCTTGAAGAAATTACTGGAGCCCCGCCAGCAATTACCTCTCGACAGAATCCTTCAAGTGGAACATAATTTTTTTTTAATCACTCGATGCCCTAGCTAACCGTATGGACCTCGGATCAATGCCCAAATCCTGGAAAGCAGTGTTATGCCAAACTGCGATTAACGACGAGTAACGATTAATTGGTTTATTACTACTCGTCTCGAGTAGTAATAAACCAATTAAACAAGCCTTCTCGAGCCTTCCTTCTTTCTGAAGAGCATTCAATCAAGCATTTTATACATTTGACCAATTAATCTAAAGATTAATCTTCCAATGATATCATCTCCCAAACTGACTGCCGAGTTTTGATAGGAACCATCCGTCTTCAATTCAAAAATCGGCTTTTTTTTTTGTCGATATGGGAGTCGATGATGAAGAAGAACGCTTGGTTATAACTATCCCCCTCCGCATTACAGTTACCTGGGGATGTGAAGAAAGACGACTCTACTGGGATGGATCAGCCTAGGATACTATCACTGATTTATTCACCAAGATTTTAGCGTAAGTGAAGTTTTTTCCTTGGCCAGGTATCCTAAGTGAGACTATAAGACCAGTGGGCGAGGCCGACTAGGATTTCCCCCATTCTTTTTCCCCACGAGACCCACGGTTTTCAGGCTGACCCATAAGGTCTTCCTTGTAGAGTGCCGCCAAGCGGACTGCAACAGATCCACGTAATCAGGCTTCAAACCGAAAACTAACTCACCCCGCCCCGTACCTTCCAGACCTTCTGATAGCTATTGGATGACGGTTCGACCAAGTGCTGATTCATTTCATTCTCGAATCTCGAAAGGCGGCTCTAAGTATCTGCGTTTGAGAGATCCTCTCCAAAAAGCTTTCTCCCATCGGGGCACCTCCACTAAAAAAACTCCTGATGTCCTGTTGAGATGCTGAAGAGCCTTGGAAATTAACGGAGGGGGTGGAAAGACCCCAGCCAGATTGAAATGCCACTCCTGACTGAACGAATTTATGAATCTTGCCTCTGCGTCCCTTGCATCCATCGTCACATAGCAGGGAACTACTCTGGACTGGTGAGTGGCGAAGAGGTCGACTCGAGGTACTCCCTACTTCCATCAAAATAAAAGTTGTTGTCGACCCGCCCAGATGTCCATCTGGAAGATCATAGACCTGGACAGTTGATCTGCTACCGTGTTGTACCTGCCTGGTATATGTAAGGCTTGAGGTGACCTCCAATTGATTTGATCGATCTTCTAGAAATATAGAAGGATCACTGAACATGTACTCCCCTGGTTACGAATATACGCCACAACAGTTTTGTTGTCCGACTGATCAAGTCGGATCAACGACTGGCCTTGCACCGCTGTTTGAAATTTAGACAGGGCCGGTCATATACCGTGAATAGATCAAGTCGTCCAGATTCCAGCCAGCCGATGCTGACCCAGCTGTATGCCCCCGCCGAAATCTGACGAGTCCGTCGAGACAAAGATCGGGCATGAAAAATCTTTCCCGGGTTTCGAAGGTGTTGAATCCACCAAAAACAATCGGCCCTGGTCGGAGCTGGCATGACCAACTTTTTGAAGAGGGTTTCGAGTGTAAAGCTCGAATGGGCAAGCCAAAGGACCAATGACGCGAACCCTAGCTTTCCTATTAACGAAGTTGTAGATTTCCATTCGCCCTGGGATCTTTGAAGATGTTCTGGAGATCCGACGAATACCTTACCATCTTCGCGTCGGGTAAAAACTTTCGGTCTATACAGTTAGTCGGCTTGATTACAGACTTTTCCAGACTCACAGCCCATCCGAGACTTTGCAGAAAACTCAACGCAAATTGAACCTGATCCTCGAGAAATAAAGGATCCTGATGAGCAAACGGAAAGTCATCCAGGTATACTAGTGCCCGAATGCCCCTTGATCTTAAGACGCTCGTAACCAATTTGTGAGACGAGAGAAGACCACAGGCACGCTTAATAAACCGAACGGAATACTTGTCAACTGGAACAGTTCTCCCAGCCAGATTACTTAGCTATTCTTTCTAGTAATCAGAGTGAAGGAGAAATTTTGGGATATGATTTTTATTTATAATTATTATTTTTAACAAAAAATTAAAACCGACTTCCAAGGTAAAACAATAATAACATCCTTATAATATGAACTAAAAAGTATTAAATAATTATTCCTATCTAATAGTGCCTTTTTCCGAATTCGGCTAAAACTCAACTATTTCTGTACTCAATCTTCATCATTTTGAAGTCGGTACCAGATGAATTTTCTGTTCTCTGACAGAATATTTGAAACTTTTGGAACTGGCACCGACTTCAAAATTATGAAGATTGAGTACAGAAATAGTTGAGTTTTAGCCGAATTCGGAAAAAGGCACTATTAGATAGGAATAATTATTTAATACTTTTTAGTTCATATTATAAGGATGTTATTATTGTTTTACCTTGGAAGTCGGTTTTAATTTTTTGTTAAAAATAATAATTTCACTCTTTTTAGTTACCAGAGTAAACCATCGCGTACTATAAGTAGAATAATACACCTGTATAATATTATTCTGCGTATCTTATTACAGTCACACTACAAAATATAATATCAGCTGCAGCCTGCAGATAATTTTAAACAATACATTTTAAAAAAATCGAAGTGAACACGTGACGTGACGTGCTAAGTAGCCGATCACCGGACTAGTTTCAACTTTTAATAGTACTGGCACTCGCTCGACTTGTCGCACGTGACGCGGACGCAGCGCACATAGTCCCTACCCGGCCCGCGCCGCCGCGCCGCCCGCGCCCGCTTGACAGCCCTGCGGCCCTGGCAGATTGAAGTGAGACTGCAGAGAGTGTTATTGTATTATGAACGCTAAACGCAATGCAGAAGGTTGAAATTAGGTTGTTTTCCAGAATATCTCGGCGAAGTGAGACAGAATGTTACATTATCGAAGCAGCTTTAACTTCTTAGAAGTAATGTCAAATGTGTGCCTTATGCTCTGGAGATAAGGTTGAATTTGGTGACATTGGTGACCCTGACATGGTAATGATGATGATGATGATGAATGTAATTTGCATAGCAGCATATGCTTTCAGTTCTTAAAACAGCGCCTAAACTCCCAAACTTGTATCTATAAGGAATCCAGAGTTCTCTTAGTAGCTTCGGAACCATAGTATACCTCGGTGCAAAATCTTGCGTTTTGGTAGCATATGCTTAGGATACTTCTCATTAAACCAAAATCACCATATGTTTCCATATAAATTTCGAGGAGTTCCCTCGATTACTCATGGATCCCATCATCAGGTCACCACGTTTGTGAACATGGTACCAAATTGGAGTGAAACCTAATACAACACAACAAAAATTTCGAAAATCGGTTCACAAACGGCGGAGTAATCGTTGAACATACAAAAAAAAAAAAAAAAAAAAAAAAAAAAAAAAAAAAAATATCCACAGCCGAACATATAACCTCCTCGTTTTTTGGAAGTCGGTTAAAAATAAGCTTCCAAGGATTTAAAAAGACGTTTTTAAACGTCTTAAATCGAAGACATGCTGAATCTTCCCGCTTTGTTTGAGAATAAGAAACCTTTGCGACAGAAAAATCGTTGTCCGACTTATCCGACCGTTGAGGCGGCTACTGAACGGTCTTTTCGACCATTAGCTCGAACATCCTGTCCATATTTTCTTCCTTAGATCTCTTTGATGGGCCAGACAGATCTGAAGCCATAAGGACACTAGACCCTAGAGTGCCCGACAGATAAACGGGTCACCTGATGGAAAGCAACTACCGTCGCCCGTGGACACTCGCAACATCAGAAGCACAGCAGGTGCATTGCCACGTGGGTATCGCAGACACAATAGATTTTTAATTGTCATACGGCAGCCGGCCGCCTCTTGGGGATTGATAGGTTAAGAGGGAATATTGTTACGGATACGGGCAGTTGTTTACCTGCGCGCGACAGTTGCGCGTACCTTCTAGAAAAGCCCGACCCTTGTTTATGTGAATTGTGTTACGGATACGGGCAGTTGTTTACCTGCGCGCGACAGTTGCGCGTACCTTCTAGAAAAGCCCGACCCTTGTTTATGTGAATCGCGTGTTTACGTAAACAATCCAAAATAGAACGCTCCAGAATTCGACGCGGGCCATATAAAAGGTAAACAAGCCGGCAGTCAACTCAGTTCGATCCGAGCGATCATCAAGGCGATTTCAATAGTGAAAACAATTAGTGATCAATAGTGAGTGATTGTGATAGTGAACTAACGACTCGGCTACGATCTAGGACAGTGATAGTGCTCAGTGATTTGGATCTAGTGCTTAGTGTTTGGACTTAGTGATTTGTGTGAGCTAGTGTTTGTGAATAAAGTCTTCAAGAGAGTCACCAGGTCTTTCTCTCCGAATCCTCGAACCCTAGCACGTAACAACTGGTGTCGGAAGTGAGATTTGGAAGATGCCATTGACTCCGAGAGAGGACTTCGAGGGAAGTGTCAGAACAAGGGCGCAACGGGCTGCGGAGGCCACATCCACTGGGGACCAAGCTCCGCCCACTGAGGGACAGGCCCCGCCAACTGGCTCCGCCCACCGGGACCCGCCCACTGGCCACGCCCCCCAGGCTCCGCCCACTTTGGGCGGGGCCACGCCTACTGGCCACGCCCACCAGACTACTCAGGCCACGCCCACTGGCCCCGCCCACTGGGCTCCGTCTACTGGCTTCAGCCACCAGGCATCGCCCGTAGCTTCTACAGCCCCTCAAATGGCTCCTCAATTGGAAAGCATAATTGAGTTGATTCAGGCAATGATGGAGGCACAAGACCGCAAGCTCGGCGCTATGCAAGATTCTCAAAGGGTTGAAATTCAGGCAATGAGGGAGTCACAAGACCGCAAACTCGGCGCTTTGCAAGAGTCACAAGAACAACAAAAGGACCTTCAAGAAAAGGCGCTTCTGGCTATAAAGGACGTCAGTAACACAGTGACAAAGCTTCGTAAAGATGTCGACATAATGGACGAACGAGTTACGGGGTTAGGATTGGATGTGGAAAATGTGAAAACCGGCCTCACTGAACTTCAGAAGAAAGTAGTGCGCCTGGAAACCACAGGAGTGGCGGTGTCAAGTGGAACTACCGGAGTGGTGCAAGTGGTACAAGGACCAAGAGTTAAAGTGCCACCATACGACGGTACTACTTCATGGAACGCTTATCGTCAGCAATTCCAGACGGTTGCTTCTGCCAACGGATGGACTGACGAACAATGCCTGACCGCTCTCACTGTTGCGCTCAGAGGGCAAGCTTTGTCGGTCCTAGAAGTACACACAGGGAAGGGGTTCCAAGACCTGATGGAGGCCCTTGAATCCAGATACGGGGAGCGACACCTGGAGCACGTGTTCCGTGCTCAACTTCGTGACAGAGTCCAACGCTCAGGAGAGGGACTACAGCAATGGGCGTTGGAAATTGAAAAACTGGTCAAGAAGGCACACCCAGGAGCCGATTCCAAGATGGTCGACACGAATATTGTGCAAGCATTTGTCGACGGAATCAGGGATCTGGAGGTCAGAGCTGCAGTGAAGGAAGCGCTAAAGGAAGCGTTGGCGCATGCTTTGGAGGTCGAGGCTGTTCGCCATGAGATACAGCAGACCCATAAGATCCGCAAGGTCTCCGAAGTAAAGGCTCCTGCAAGGAAAATATTTGAAGCCATGTGCTATAAGTGCGGGAAGAGGGGCCATCTTCAGCTCAACTGCCCGCAGAAGGAGACCCAGATGTCAAGGATGAAAAGGCTCGAGCAACAAGTAGAGGAGCTGAAGAAGCAGGGAGCTTCAGCCAGGACTAAGAGGCATGTACTGGCTGACGCGGAGGAAGCCCCAATAACTGTTGTCTCCCAAGCAAGCAGCAACTACGGATTAGTGACTGAGCTACTCGATGACTGCAAGAGTAATCTGACTTATTCGCAGAGCATGAAAGCTAAGAAGTTTTTACAACGCCACGCGAATATCTTCTCCAGTCAGGAAGGTGACCTTGGAAGAACGTCGATGGTTCAGCACAGGATAGATACCGGAAACGAGAACCCAATTCGTCAACGAGCAAGACGGATACCCATTGCAAAGGAAAAAGAAGTTGAACGCCTTTTGGAGGACATGAGAAGGCATAAGATTATTGAACCGTCTGCAAGTCCGTGGTGCTCACCTGTTGTATTAGTGAAGAAGAAAGATGGCAGCACAAGATTCTGTGTGGACTACAGGCGTCTCAATGATGTCACTAAGAAGGACAGCTATCCATTACCTCGAATCGACGACACTCTGGATACCTTGAGTGGCATGAAATGGTTCTCGACCCTGGACCTGAAATCTGGATACTGGCAGGTGGAAATTCACCCAAAAGACAAGGAGAAGACAGCTTTTTCCACCGGTAAAGGTCTATGGCAGTTAAACGTCATGCCCTTTGGATTGTGCAACGCACCTGCCACATTTGAGCGACTCATGGAGTGTGTACTGGCAGGCTTAGTTGGAGAGGCTTGCTTAGTCTACTTGGACGACGTCTTCATTGTTGGCCGCGACTTCGAGGACCATTTGCGAAACTTAGAACGAGTTTTCGCCAAAATAGTACTCAGTAGCCTTGAAGTGGCTACTGCAATTCAAGAACCCAGAAGGCCAAGTAGCTCGATGGATTGAACAACTCCAGGAGTACGACTTCAAGACGGAACACCGCAGCGGAAAGGCGCATGGGAATGCCGACGCACTTTCACGAAGGCCGTGTTCAGAAGACTGCAAACACTGTGTTAAGCAGGAATCTAATGAAGTGACATTAAAGTTAACGAAAACAAGTCCTTTGGGTCCATGGGAGAATGATGCTATGAGGAAGGCTCAAGAAACAGATGACGACCTACGGCACATCATCACATGGAAGAAACGAGGTGACGAAAAACCAATCTGGAGTGAGGTTGCACCCACTGGCGCTGTCACTAAGGCGTACTGGGCGCAATGGGACAGTCTGATACTTCAAAATGGAATACTTTACCGAAAATGGGAAAAGACTAACGGCAGAGAGTTCCATCTTCAGATAGTTGTCCCAAGAACGAGAGTACCGGATGTTCTCCGTGAAACACACGATGGCGTATCAGGAGGTCATCTAGGTGTTAAGAGGACGTTAACAAAAGTGCGAGAACGATTCTACTGGTTGCATTGTCGAGATGATGTACAGGATTGGTGCCGCAAATGCACTACTTGCGCTGCAGTGAAGGGACCACAGACCAGGAGCCGTGGGAACCTGCGGTTGTATAACGTTGGCGCACCGTGGGAACGAATTGCAGTTGACGTAGCTGGGCCATTTCCCGTGACGGAATCGGGAAACAAGTACTTTATGGTCGTCATGGACTACTTCACCAAATGGCCCGAAGTGTTCGCCATACCAAACCAAGAAGCTACAACGGTTGCTTCTAAGCTAGTCGAAGAAGTAATATCTCGCTTTGGTGTGCCTCTCGAAATCCATTCCGATCAGGGCAGGAACTTCGAATCGCAGGTCTTCCAGGAAGTGTGCAGAATTTTGGGAATGCATAAGACGAGGACCACCGCGTACCATCCACAGTCTGATGGAATGGTTGAGAGATTTAACCAGACTCTAGAGAGGCATTTGGCGAAATTGGTAGATGACAGACAAAAGGATTGGGACAAGTATATACCACTCTTCCTTCTCTCGTACCGTACCGCCGAGCACAAGAGCATAAAAGCTACCCCGGCTTATGTCAATTACGGTAGAGAACTACGAATACCAATAGACCTCTTGACAGGAGCGTCACCGGGGGAACCAAAGACCGTACAAGACTATGTCTGCGATTTAAGGGAAAAGATGCACTACATACACGCCATGGTTCGGGAAAATGGGTTACAGTCAAGTGAAAACATGAAGACCAGATACGACCGGAGATCGAACACGAGCGGCTTCGAAGAAGGGTCACTGGTATGGCTGCATAACCCAACTCGCCGAAAAGGGAAATCTCCAAAGTTGCAGACCAAGTGGGACGGCCCATATAAAGTGGTTACCCGATTGAATGATGTGACTTACAGGATTCAAAAGCCACCAAGACCGAGTGGTACACATAGACCGTTTGGCGCGCTATCATGGCAGTAACAACGATGCTCGGGACGAGCATCTCTAAGAGGGGAGTAGTGTTACGGATACGGGCAGTTGTTTACCTGCGCGCGACAGTTGCGCGTACCTTCTAGAAAAGCCCGACCCTTGTTTATGTGAATCGCGTGTTTACGTAAACAATCCAAAATAGAACGCTCCAGAATTCGACGCGGGCCATATAAAAGGTAAACAAGCCGGCAGTCAACTCAGTTCGATCCGAGCGATCATCAAGGCGATTTCAATAGTGAAAACAAGTGATCAATAGTGAGTGATTGTGATAGTGAACTAACGACTCGGCTACGATCTAGGACAGTGATAGTGCTCAGTGATTTGGATCTAGTGCTTAGTGTTTGGACTTAGTGATTTGTGTGAGCTAGTGTTTGTGAATAAAGTCTTCAAGAGAGTCACCAGGTCTTTCTCTCCGAATCCTCGAACCCTAGCACGTAACAATATGCTCTCTTCTTGAAGGTTTGCAGGTCGTATAGGTCCGGAGATACTGCTGGTGACAGTTCGTTTCAGAGTTTTACAGAGTGCGGCAGAAAGTTGCGCCAAAGACGCACAGTAAAAGACTTATGAAGGTGCTGAGTATGGTATATTTTTCGCGTGGAGCGATGGTGAAAAGTTGCAGGGGGTATGATTCCAAACAATTTCTCAGAGCACTCCTCGTGATACAACCGATAGAGGATGCAGAGTGAAGCTACATCTCTGCGTAATTCCAAGGGGTTCAGCCTGTTTGAAATACTATGGCAGACAACAATTCGAGCGGCCCTTCGTTGGGTACGATCCAGAGGGAGCAGTTGGTATTTTGGTGCCCCTGTCCAGAGATGATAACAGTATTCCATATGAGGCCGAACCTGCGCCTTGTAGAGTAGTTGTAGGCGTTGGTCCGGACTGAAATACTGTCTTGCTCTGTTATGAACATCAAACTTCTTCGAGGCTAACTTGGCCATACCCTTGATATGTTTACGCCAAGTATTTCAATGCTAGGATATATTGTTAAAGAGGTGCTCTCAAAACGAGGATATACGATCATTGGTGACTTTTTAGTAGTGAACGCGCAGACTTTTGACTTGGCGGGGTTGAATTGAACTGAGTTACGTTTATCCCATTCAAAGACTTTCTCCAATGAATTCTGTATTTTAGACGTAGACAAGTTCGTTTCGACTCTCATTGACATTTAGCTGAGAAATATGGGAGGAGCCGGTATATAAGGCATCACCTGCACTATCATCCGCATGAATGCCGTTGGTCTGTAACATATCATTGATATTATGCAGTATGAATAGGGTAGGCGATAGCACATAGCCCTGAGGGACACCAGCATCAACAGACTGAGTTTTCGAGCATTAGCCGCTAAATACGACATATTTTATGCTTCTATCTGCTAAGAAACTTGTGACCCACTTGCATAATTTGAATTAACTCGTGACCACCGACCCGTTTGATGGAAGCTTTGATCTGGTCTGCCTCCTTTCTCGATATCATTGATGACTTTAATGGAGCGATCTAATATCTTAGTCTTAGTCGCGGATCCCCGTATCCGATTGGTGACTGCCGGAGGACCCACTATCAGCGCTCGTGTGAACGTCAAGTCTAAAAGCTTTTTGCCGAATATCCCGGTAGGCGTTCTCCGACAGCTGGTGGTCCGCATCCGGGTTGAAGGCATTAACAAGACCAAGCGTGGGTATTAGAAACACTGACTTTTTTAGAGTGGAACCCTCTACAGTCTACACTGTCTCCGAAAATCTCCTCCCTGAAGAACTTCTTTACTTCCCGTCTTGTCCAGTAGGCTAGCTCCTGTGCGTTAGCACCCACACCTTCAACCTTCCTAGGATCTCTTCGTCCTGAATCATATTCACCCGGCTCCTCCAGCAAGGTCCCCAGGGTAACAAAATCATAACCATTCGCCATCTGTATCAAAGCAAAAAGCTTTATCAGCTATAGCTCATGGCTCAGGGATTGCGAGCTGCGCGTCTCCATCTTGAGCTGCGCCTCCTGATTTTGAGACGTACGTCTCAATTTTCGAGACGCGCGGCCCAATATTGGGACGCACGTCTCGATTTTTGAGCCGCGCTTCTCGATTATTGAGCCGCGCGTCTCGATTTTTGAGCCGCGCGTCTCAATCTTCGAGCCGCGCGTCTCGATTTTTGAGCCGCGCGTCTCAATCTTCGAGTCGCGCGTCTCAATTTTCGAGCCGCGCGTCTCAATCTTCGAGTCGCGCGTCTCAATTTTCGAGCCGCGCGTCTCGATTTTTGAGCCGCGCGGCCTAGCTATCGAGCCGCTTGTGCGGGCACATAGCATTAAAAGGCTTGCGATAAGCCGTGGATGTGGCTAAATGGCCGACATACTAACGTTAAGCCGTGGATGTGGCTGAATGGCCGACATACCAACGTTAAGCCGTGGATGTGGCCGAATGGCCGACATATCATCGTTTAGTCGTGGATGAGGCTGAATGGCCGACATACCAAAGTTAAGTCGTGAATGTGGCTGAATGGCCGACATACCAACGTTAAGCATCCATAACAGTTGCAGCCATGTGGCAGACAACCGAAACATTTGCATTTCCATTCCATTGTATAAATCTTTTACTATCGCCACACTCCTCACACTGAAAGAGACATAAGTTAAAAACAAGTGGTAAACTTACCATTTATTCGAATAATCATCCGAATCCCGAACGTTACAACAACGTTTAACCAGAACACTATAAAACACTACACATCTGTTGGGTAACGAAAGCGTACTGTCGAAGCTCGCTGCGTCGCGCGCGCCGCCGAGCGGGGTGCGGGGTGCGGGAACCTACCTCCCCGCGCCCCGCGCCCTGCGTCGCCTCTCTACACACTACCAGACGTAAGTATGGAACATTAGAACACTGCATTGAGGTAAAGTAACGAAGGTTAATCTCCGAAAGCTCAAGCCGAAAGCACCGAACTAAGTAAGATATATTTTTTCAAACATAATAATATAAGTATATAATATTAAAAGCTTTGAATTTGTTCAGTGTCTTATTACATTTTGATTTCCTAAAATATATGTACAACTTTCTACTGGTAACAAGAAAATATTTGGCACTGTCTTTTATTTAAACCGCTTCCAGCGGTAAGACCGCCTGTATGTATTCCTGAAACACTGTATATGTATTCCTATACCTATTGTTTTATTTTAAATTGCAATGTTTAGTTTGTACAAATAAAGAATTTTCTATCTATCTTTCTACCTTATTCTATCATAAACAAATTGAATACATAATAAACTTAGTAGTAATTTTGTTAGCAAAATTATAGATTATACTAGCTGTCCCGGCAAACGTTGCTTTGCCATAATATAAAGTACCTATTTCGCCCATATTATTTTTTTGAAGTGACTAAATAAGTATGTTACCATAGCAACGTCTATCGCTATCCCGTCGCACAAACAATGGTTGCCCTCAGTCTCGAGTTGTAATAATTTACTATTATTTATTTAACAAATGCACTTATCAATATATAAAGTACCCAGTAGCCGATTCTCAGACCTACTGAATATGCATATAAAATTTGGTAAAAATCAGTAAAGCCGTTTCGGAGGAGTTCTTGGACTAACATTGTGACACGAGAATTTTATATAATATAAGATAAGATTAATCAACAGCTCACACAGAGCTGTGCCAGTTTATCTAACCCTAAGATCTTGGCAAGATGATGTTATACATAACTCTATGTAGTTATAACTACTTATATCCAGCTCTGAAGTTTCATTGATCTATTTGTATCTTTCAGTAAGTTATGTCAAATATTCTTTGGACCTTCTACATCCAATTTAATTAACAATAATTGAAGTTTAAAGTTTACCTTTTTTCTTTACTTTAGAACTTGATAACACAAACATAGTGTATACTTTAAATATTAAAAATTTTCATTTTCTACTATTAGATACTTTAAATATTTTGTTTTGTTTATGTGGCTAAGAGGTTGTTTTATTTAAAGTTTATAATTTAAATAAAATATTAGTGATCTGAAGGCAGTCTAGTGCAGATCTCAGTCTAGTGCAGGCGCCAAAGATACACAAAGTGTGTAGTTAGTTAGGTATACTGTTTTGTATAATGTATATACTTAACTGTTTTGTAGTTCTAAAATATTATGATTTAATATATTATGCTAGTTAATAATAAAGATAATGATAAATATTATTTTGTTTCTTATAATCCCTAACTTATTCTTAACCTGTGTTGTTTGAAAAGATTAAAGAACCTATTTTACCAAATAAAATCCATCCCAATTGTGTCTTTTGGACTTTAATAGTTAGAAACGGACATTTCAGCACAGAGCAAGTTAATCTTACTAATTCATCTACTGATGACGAAGGCATTAGGCAATATAATATGAATATAACCTTACTATCTGGCATTAAACCAGTAATTTCTTGACTTAAATATTTTATTGTAGGTATGTAGGTATTGTATTTATTAGTGTATGGAATAGAATAGAATAATGTAAAGTGATGACTACCTTTACCCCGATTTAAGGTATAAAACACAAAATATATTAAACACTGTAAATTCGTTTTAAATAGATTTACGCACTTAACAGCTTGGTATATTAATTTTATGTTTAAAAGTAAGCATTCAATATCCCAGAAAACACTCTTAAAATAAGTTTTTTTATCTTCTAATTGTGGGAAAATCCCTACGATGGTATCCCTAAGATGGTATTTTTCTCCTAATTGTGGGAAAAATCCCTAAATTGGTATCCCTGAGCGCGCTTAAGTCAAGGTCTGCCCACACTCAAGAATTAGCCACTCAAGCAACAGTTTTACAGTACACTTGAATGCAAGATTTCGTTTAATACGTCGCCCGCTCAAGCGACAGTTTGATAGTACAGTTGAGTGCATGATTTTGGTTTATTAATACGTGCTCACTCACTTGATCAAAGACACTTAAAAGCTGTACCCAAGTGAGGCTTATTAATAAGGATAGCAGCTTAAAACATATTTTAAGCGCGCTCTCAGTGATAAGAGCCAACTATTTATACGGGCCTTAGCTAGTAAATGCGAAAGTGACTTTGCTGGTTACGCCTTCAGTGACAACGTGCCTCTTTGTCGCTCGTTCCGCGCTCTCGCTTGCACTTCAAGTCTTAAATGGAACGCCTCAGAGCGAGGTAACGCCGCATGAACTGTCATGTTTTTCGTGCGCGCACCCCATATCGAATTATAAGACGTTATCACGTCAAAAAGATTTGACTACTTTGTTACCATTAAAGTCATTACCTCACCTTGTCCCTCAGTACAAAACATTAATAAAATGTCTATTCATCTCAAATATATCAATATTATCTATAATAAAATTATGCTAATACGGCGGAAAGATGTTTGTTATTTATCCATATCTCCATATCCATATCCATATCTATATCCATATCCATATAATATATATAATATATAATATTATAAATGCGAAAGTGTGTCTGTCTGTCTGTCTGTTTGTTACCTCTTCACGCTCAAACCGCTGAACCGATTTAGCTGAAATTTGGCATGTAGATACTTTGAGTCCCGAGAAAGGACATAGGATACTTTTTATCCCGAAAAAATGTACGGTTCCCGCGCGATAAACGAATTTTGACGCAACGAAGTTGCGGGCATCATCTAGTTGTCTATAAAAACTTCCATCTAACTACGAAGAACTTATAAAAACAATGATTTGATTTTAAATATGTCCCGCCAAATAAAATCATTCCCTCACCCTATTACGAATATTTGATTTCTGAACTTGTCGAACGATATTCACGAACGCATCCTTAAGTTTTTATTACCTGGCAACACTCTCAAATGATTCAAAATGGCGAATTCCTCTCAACGGTAGGTAAGTTTGTGAAACAACATAATATTATGTAAAAAAATATTAAGAGTTACATTTATGGCGATCATTACCTCACGTTACATGTATGTATTAAGCATTTTAGTATATATGTAGATAATTTGTCTTTTTAAAGCGTTTTTGGGAGTAAAATGTATATTCAAAATGGAACAAGTAAAATGAGGTTATGTGCCGGTGTTTTTGTACTTTTAGTTCAAATTCGTCATTCCCTCACCATCATTCCCTCATCAAAATTATGGTGGATTTTATAGATATAATTTCAATAAAGCGATAATTATGGGGGACCACCACATAATAAAGTTATTGTAACATTAGTACTATCAAATTCACATAATATAAGTATCAAATTATTTCAATAATTTTTGTAATTTTAAGATCACTTACAAGATAACGGACGGGTAATTATCAAGAAATTTCGAAATTCAAATTTCTTGATAATTACCCGTCCGTTATCTTGCACAAGTGCAGCTAAGATGTTGTCAAAACCAAAATGTATAATTCCTGTGACGTTTGGTGTGAATATCAATAAATAGGGCTATTTCTTCCGTGAGTTTTAACTAAAACATCGTTGTAATAACTTTGTTCTCCTAGTCATTGGAATATTATGGCGTCTTCTTTAAATTGAAATGTATCAAGTTTCACATTCTTTTGCCTAGTTTTGTAGCAAATAATGATGGTATTCCCTGGTATTACCGATAGTTGTCTACCCATACGCCATCTAGTTACTAAAATGCAAACTGTTTGACAATCAAATTAAAAAATCCTCATTGCCCGGTTTGCACCCCCCCACCTTAATCGGGACCTGACGCCTCAGAGCTGTCAGCGAGGCAACGCCGCATGAACTGTCATGTTTTTCGGGGGTACTAAAAAAAACGGAATGTCAACTGTCATCGTGAGTAATTTGTATTCTGTGACTTGTGAGTGTGACTGTCATTGTCAAGTCGTAAGTGTTTGCTGTCTGATTGTTTGTAAAATTTTGTAATTCCTATTTCCTTCGGCTTTCCTGCCCAATGCTTTACATTTAAACAAAAAATGTCACGTCTTTATTAGGCATTCGGAGCTGCGGATAGTTATTAGCAGCAATGAGTGAAGTTTCCGAGCCGGTCTCCGTCGAAGGCGAGGTCGATGGCAAAGACCTCGGAAAGGATAATGTCTCGATCGGTGTGAAAAAGGAGTTTGACGTGATCATTAAGGTGGAACCGAGAGAGTGCATGGTGTGCCTGAGCAAGAACACGGAGCAGTTCGACATAGCGGTGGGCAGCACGGCGGCCGGCACACCGCTGCACGAGTTCCTGCACCGGCACACGCAGGCCAGTCTGGCGGACTCCCCGCAGCATTCCCGCCACATCTGCCGCGCCTGTCTCGACCTCGTCAATGTGCTGGAGCGCGCCGAGATCGAGTATATCAAAGTGAAGGAGGCCTTCGAGGCAATCATAAGTAAAAATCCGCTGTTCGAACCGCGGCCGCCGTCGAACGTCGTCGATCTGAAAATAAAAAACGAAGGCGCCGATCGGCGATCTCAGGGGAAAGTCGACGAAAACGATTCCGAGGATGAACCGTTGGCCCTCACTAAAAGAAAAAGGAGGACTAAGGTTGAAAATAGGAGAAAAAAAGCTGTCGCAACCTCCAAGCGCAAATTGAAAAAGGGGGATTCCGATGAAAGGTCAGCCACCATGATAGTAAACTTTCTAATCATAATATTATTTACTAGATGACGCCCGCAACTTCGTTGCGCCAAAATTCGTTTATCGCGCGGGTACCGTACATATTTCCGGGATAAAAACTATCCTATGTCCTTTCTCGGGACTCAAAGAATCTCCATGCCAAATTTCAGCAAAATCGGTTCAGCGGTTCAAGCGTGAAGAGGTAACAGACAGACAGACAGACACACTTTCGCATTTATTATATTAGTATGGATATGGATGTAAAAACGTAAATTTCATATTTTTTCTGCCATAAAATTCATCCAATATACTTTTACATTTTTCAACCAAATTTCATCAAATACATTTTGCGGCTTAAGCACAAAATTATAATAAACATACATGTAACATAAACATACTTTTTTTACGTTTACAACGGTCGCGCACTGCTCAACAACACACGTAGCAAATATTAATAAAATATTAATGAATATCAGCTGGGAGTGTTCGGAGTGCAATGCCAACGGGAATTCAGGCGGGCAGGTGTCGCTAGCGGCCCACATACTGGTGACACACACTGTTTCAGCACAGCCTGCCCTGGGCTCTGTGAAGAAAGAAGAATCTCCTGACAGGTATACATATAATATATTATACTGTGTTTGGCACACACCAACTGCCATAACCATATTATTATTATTTTAAACTAGATGTCCCGGTGAACTTTGTGTCACATATAAACCTTCTCTGGACTTTCACGATCATTTTAAGACTAAAATTTGCCAAATC
This sequence comes from Lysandra bellargus, assembly GCA_905333045.1. Classification (NCBI taxonomy): domain Eukaryota; kingdom Metazoa; phylum Arthropoda; class Insecta; order Lepidoptera; family Lycaenidae; genus Lysandra; species Lysandra bellargus. Next base: position 11,618,739 of record HG995335.1, on the reverse strand, counting down.
CGTCCAGCCATTATCGAGTTGTAGCATTACCAACACAATTGAAAATCCATTTTTAGGTAAAGAAGGTCCCGGTTTTTTTGGTTTTTTTGCTTGCTCATCAAAAACGGTGCTTCGTACGAAATTCTCTTGTACTACACAATAAAAGCTAATTAAATTCTTTACAACTTTGTCCCTTACACTTTGTATCTATCTCCAATCATTGCCTCGCTATGAGCTTCTAAAATTGGCCGAGTGTGTTTTTAGGGTTTCGTACCCAAAGGGTAAAAACAGGACCCTAAACTGAGACTTTAATGTCTGTCCCTCTTCCTGACCGTCTGTCTCTCCATCTGTTTGTCTGTCTGTCTGTCCGTCTGTCTGTCCTTCTGTCTGTCCGTCTGTCTGCCTCTGGCTATAACTCAAGAACGATAATAGCCAGAGAGTTGAAATTTTCAGAAATTATGTATTTCTGTTGCCGCTATAACAATAAATGCTAAAAACAAAAGAAATTAAATATTTTATGGGGGCTCTCATACAACAAACTTGATTTTTGTTGCAATTTTTTGTTCGATATCTATCATGGCATAAGGTAGGCTGAAATGTTTACAAAATACTTAGTTATATTTATATTTTAATAATTAAAAATAAATTTTAAATAAAATAAATAATTAATAATTAATTTTTAAAGAAGGAGGGGCAAATCGTCCAAACTAATGTAGCACGCCATACACCAAATGAAAGGGCTTAAAAAGTTGAACATTTTATTGCATGACGAAAAATCTCTAAACCATGGGAGAAAAAAGTTAATGAGGGTAGAAGGTAAGAAAAAATCACATAAAAACACCCTCTATTATTGCATCTATTTATAGTGTTGCTGGTAAGGAATTACTTCTGGAAAGTAATCGTATATGGCAAACTTAAGGAAAGTGTTGTATTTTAGTATATCTCTATATATAAAACTCAAAGGTGACTGACTGACATGGTGATCTATCGACGCACAGCCCAAACCACAGGACGGATTGTCCTGAAATTTGGCATGCTGGTAGATGTTATGACGTAGGCATCTGCTAAGAAAGGATTTTGATAAATTCTAACCCCAAGGTGTTCAAATAGAGGATTAAAGTTTGTATATAATAATACTTCCTAACGCGAACATTGTTTCATATTTTTAAGAAATGTATGGGAAAACAATAAAACCTTAAAAATCTAACCTTTCCTGGATTTAACCGTACATTGTTACCTTGGAGAATTTGTTTATAATAAGCAATACTAGCGAATGGTGCAATAATACAGGGTGTTTTATTTTTCCTAAGAAATAAAAAAAAACATAATTTATTATTGCACCATGCGCTAGTTTTGCTAATTATAAACAATTTCTCCAAAGTGATATTAAACGAAAAAATCAGGCAAAGGTTCGATATTCAACATTTTCTTGTTTTTTGTATGAGAAATATTAAGTTTGTTGTATGAGAGCCTCCCTAAAATATTTAATTTCTTTTGTTTTTAGTATTTATTGTTATAGCGGCAACATTCACCTTCATTGCGCCCCCCCCCCCCCCCCCTCGGGTTCACCTCGGAGGGGTCAGGACTTTTAGTATGTTTATTTCCTAAGTACTCTAAACAAAGTACCAAAGTTAAAATTTCTGCTTTCGACTTTTCCAAGCAGACCCCCATTTTGGGCATTCGTTTACTAGGCTATAAATAATAAATATGTATGTCGTGTGCTATTCAGGTCTCAGAGTTCAATGGACGACGGGAGCGATATCTTTAAACTGGGGGGCTTCGACGACGACGACAGCTCCAGCCTACTGATTGAAATGATTGACAAGAAAGGCAAAAGAACCCCTCCAGCCCATAAAAGAAAAAAGCAAAGCAAGCAGACCGAACCCCCAGTGAAACAAAAGAGAGAGAAAGTGCTCCACTACTGTGATAAATGTGACGCTAAATACACGTCACTGGGTAGGTTTACATTTTTCTTATGTGAATAACCACCAAACAAAAAAAAACAGAAGAAATGACATACCACGATTTGTTTACCAGAGCCACTGTCGCCAAACTCACACAAACAAACAGAGAATATACCGTTGCACTACTAACAAACAAATGTTTTGATTGGACGCGTAATTCTAAACCCAAATAAGCCTAAATTTATTTAAACTGAAAACAAAAACACACCTTCATTGCTCTATAATAGAGTTTGCTATGCAATACATAAAACAGACACTTATGTCATTTCGTATTCGAGTATCAGTTTATTGTGCATTTACTAAAAAGTTTAGCTACTTCACACTAGATGTCAGTATTAGGGCAAACAATTTTCATCAAATGTTTACTTCAAAATTATGCTTTATTTCTCAGGCAATAAGATTGTTTTTGGTTTGAATTTTTCTACATATTGTGCATTTACCAAAAAGTTTAGTTACTTCATGCTAGATGTCAGTATTATAAAGGCAAACCAAATATGTTTACTTCAAAATTATGCTTTATGCCTTAGGTAATAAGATTGTTTTTGGTTTGATTTTTCTACATATTGTGCATTTACTAAAAAGTTTAGTTACTTCACGCTAGATGTCAGTATTATAAGAGCGAACAATTTTCATCAAATGTTTAGTTCAAAATTATACTATATTTCTCGGGTAGTAAGATTGTTTTTGGTTTAAATTTTTACAACCGACTACACGTGTTGCCGCGTACAAACAAATGACTCGACTGATGTCGATTTTGCGTAAGTACTTAGCGAGTTAGCGTTACAACGCTAACTAGTGACACGCGTGCCCCGCCCACTTACCATTTCTACTGTTTTTTTTTGTTCTGTGTGAATAACGAAATAACTCCCGCAAATCGGTTGCGTCGAAATTATTATTTATCGTATCTAGATACAATGACTTTTCTGTCTCTCACAACATATCTGTCGCAGCGCAGCCCACTGGTTAAAATAGCCGTTCAATCAAACAGCTAGCCCTTTGAGTAAACAGCCCCATTAAATCACGGGGCTTTAACCGACTTGTTGACTGCATCGTTCAACACGACAGCTAGATGACGCTTAGCCAACTGGTAAAATGGCAAATTAAAAGTTGACCATTAGTTTAATCGTGTTACGAACTTATGACATATAGTGCCATCTAGCGTCAAGCCAGCGGAACACTTATCAGGGGAACACAGACAACATAAATCCCCTACTCGATAGTCGATACTAGATGGCGTTAGGTGTACAATTACATGCGCGCATTTTCTAGAAACGTTCAACCCATGTTTACGCGAGTCAGTTAATCAATTCAGTTTGAGCTATCTTCAAGGCGACTTGAAGTGAAATCAAGTTATCAAGAGTGATACCTACGACTTGGCTACGACCCAGGACTGTGATAGTGGTTAGTGTTTTGGACCTAGTGATTGGTGTTAGACCTAGTGCTAATTAATAAAGTCTTCAAGAGAGTCAGCAAGTCTCCAAATCCTTCAAACCCTAGCGGCTAGCTCGTAACAATATGTAATTTGAGAGAATAGGATTAATTTTTTTGTAATTTTTTAAATGCTTAAGTAGTGAGTTATCACTTTCTTCGCAGAAAAAAAAAAGTTGTTTGTTTTATCAAAATGAAGCTACTCACAAAAATTTGCTTGTTAGTAATAAAAAAAGTTGTTCTAGAGGAGCCCTAGAACAACACTACTATGCACACAAGCACAAAACGGCCCCGCGATGGCGGGCTAAGATTCCATCTATATTTACCCTAAAAGTTTTAATTTGTTCGGCAATGAGTAACAAAATAGTAGGCGAGTATTTTTAACAACTTTTCCACTGTCACTGACCGGCGACGGGTGTTGTACGTTGCAGTGCGGCTGGAGCAGCACAGGCAGAAGCACGACGGGTCGCGGCCGCCGTACATCTGCGAGGTGTGTGGCGCGCACTACAAGCACAAGCGCGCCTGTGACGTGCACGTCGCCATGCACAAGGGCATCAGCGACTGGAAGTGCGCCGAGTGCGACAAGCTGTTCCCCAGCAAGGGCGCGCTGCAGCGCCACAACAACATCCACACCGGCAAGCTCAACTACCAGTGCGACCTGTGCGGCAAGTCCTTCATCCATACGTCCTCCTTCAAGATGCACAAGCTGTCGCACTCGGGCGTGAAGCCGCACTCGTGCGACGTGTGCGGGCTGGCGCTCATGACGCGCTCGCACCTCAAGCGGCACAAGCGCGTGCACTCGGGCGAGAAGCGGCACGAGTGCGGCGCGTGCGGCAAGCGCTTCAGCGAGCGCTACAATCTGCTGGCGCATGCGCGCTCGCACGAGGGCGTGCCGGCCGCCGCCGCCGCCGCCGGCGCGCCGCCGCGCAGCCGCCTGTTCCGCTGCGCCTTCTGCGTGGAGCGGTTCGAGCGCCGCTACATGCTGGAGCGGCACTGCGCCGTCGCGCACGGCCGCAGTATGGAGCGCCCGCCGCCCACGCCGCGCAACACCATGAGCAAGCTGCTCAAGGCGCAGGCGCAGCGCCGCGACGTGGCGCACCAGACCGACGACGCGCGCGGCAGCCGCAGCCCCGACGCCAAGCTCTCGCCGGCCACCTCGCCGCACAAATCCGCCTTACAAGGTATTTCTTCACTTGGGTGTTATTATTAGAGATGAAACGGATAGTAGTTTGGCCGGATAGCTGGATATCCGGCGGTACTTAGCCGTTTGGTGCAAAGCACACTTACTTTCAGCACCTTGTAGCAGTTTGTACAGCGAAAGACTTTTTCTGAAGCTGGCCTTATTTATGAAGAAAAGTGAAACCGCCTGCTACCTCTCAATGCAGAGAAGTTGGTTTTTATTCACCATAACTTGCCCTTAGTGCAGTATGAGTACCAATATTAATTCATTTTCTACTTTAAACTACTTATTTAAGACTAACTAAACAAAGTAAATAATTACTTAAAAATATATTTTTTATCCAGATCGTTTTTTTTATTCGGCTGGATGCCTATCCGGCCGAATAGCAGCTATCCAATATTCGGCCGGATAGTATTAAGACCGCCGGATAGGCCGGATACCGTTCATCTCTAGTTATTAGTACGAATAATTTTTTAAAGTGCGAATTTTTTTATTTTAATTTTTATGCTCTACACCAAATTACTATTAGTAACTAGTTTGTTATATAAAAAAACCGGCCAAGTGCGTGTCGGGCCACGCGCAATATAGGGTTCCGTAGTCACTACCGCTAGTTTTTGAAAATATTTCTATGGTCAATGAATGTACCATCGAGGAAATTGATTCCTATGCAGTTGATAGACCAACGCTATTTGGTCGAATATGTCGATTCAATGTTAATTGTGATCTGTCAGCTGGGTTTGACGTAACGCAACCAAACTACGTAGGTCCCCGACCTGCATAGGAATCAACTTCTCTGATAGTACATTCATAACGTGTTTTACACTATTAACAACATCAGCTCAGTTACTTTCAAAGAATTTGAACGAAAAATTCCTTTAAATCGACTATTACCAGGCCTGTCCCACTCGCGCCTGTAGGCATCGAACTGTAAGTACACTTCGATAGACTAGGGGGGCACTTCAGTAGGGATTCACAGGCGAGTGGTGACGCGCGCGCTCGAGTTTTTAGTTGATCGTTGCATGCCTACCTGCGTACTTATTCATTTGCTGTCACAGAATTGATAAATTAATCTGATCACAATGGACAATAAAAAAAGGCATAGAAATATTGCGCAGTGTTTAACTGTCTTAACACGGAATGTGAACCAAATTTAATCCTTCAGGCCCCGCGCGAGCACCGGTGATCGACAACAATAGAATACAATAGCAATTCCTGGAAATTCCGACTGAAGTATTAATACTTAATTTGGTTTTACTTATTTACAATTTTTCTTATTTACCCTAAGTATACAACAAAAAAAGAATTTTGAAACACACGGCTGCGTTATCATTGAGCATACAAAAAAAAAAAAATACAACCGAACGTAATAATATAACCTCCTCTTTTTTTCGATGTTGAATAATAAAAGTTGGGTTTACTAAAATTTACTAATATTTGCTCGAGAGAACTAAATAAGTGTTGTAGTTTAAATTTATAAAAGTAAGTTCTCTTGTCTGTGGTGAGAATATGTTGTGTCAAGTTTCTTGTTCTGTGTACTCGTCTATTATCTATGTCTCTCTCTCTATTATCTGTGGCAGAAATGGTGGCTGTGCTCTGTAAAAGTAATATTAATTATCAGTAAACTCTTAATTATCTTCCACTGGTTTAATTACAACAATAAGTATGTGTTTTTAGTTGTTGGCTCCTGGACTATTTGTTCGCGTCTTTGCTATTGTAATATTACGTGATGCGTCATGCGTACTATTCGAAACCTTATTTGACATTTGTTTACAAAAATAACTAAGTTAATACAAACACTTTAAGTAGGTAATATAAGACCGGTTTCAATAATTAAGATACGGTACCTATCGAATCTATGTACGCGTAACTAGTTACACGCGAATTTATGATAGTTAAATCTACATAGTACCAGGGCTTCAAATAACGTTATTTTTTCATAACGTTATTGCTTCAAGGGCATAGATAACGTTATGAAAATTTAACCGATACTAGAAATAACGTTATAAATGTATTTAATAACAGTAAATGTTATAACGTTATATAGGATTTATAACGGTAAATATATGTTCTTTGATAACGTTATAGTCCGTCAAGAAAGTCATGACAGGCGGGAAAATTTTCTAAACGTAATCACGCTTTTAAGGTGTATTTTTTTCTTTGTATTTTCACAGAGAACGCTTATTACATTTTAAATATGAGTGAGATTTGGTGCACCGTGCACGATCGCATACCTGATACCAGAAAATAACGTTATATTTACCGTTATTATTATAACGTTATTTTTTTGTTATGCCATAACGAAAAAATAACGTTATAATAATAACGGTAAATATAACGTTATTTTACTAGATATCGTTAAAAAAATAACGATATCTGGCTACCATTATGAAAATAACGGTACGTAACGATATTTTTTCTGTTATTCGATAACGTTATGAAGCCCTGCATAGTACTAAGACATAATAACTTAGATTACTTCGAGTTAAATAAAATGTAGTTAATTAAATATAATGATTATAATATTATTTTTAAAATGAGACAACCCTGATTTCTTCAAAAAAGGTACGAGTTATGCGATAGAAAGAGAGCGGAGATGTAGGCAAATATATTTGTAGGCACTGCGCGGTCGGAATTTGAACTTTATAGTATCGTAGCATGAGTCGTTATTTTTTTAAACGGGTTTCACCAGTGGGAATTCTGTTGGTACAACTAATATATATTCTGTGCTATTACTCAATAACTTATGAAGTCTTCTTAGCCGTAATAGTTTTCATTTTAAATTCAGCATATTTTCTACTCCCGTGAATTTTTTCACATTTCCAGAAGCAACCGTTTAGCTGGTAGAAGGGGGGAACACTGTACTCTTAACGATTTTTTCCACTTTAAAACTTAATATTTCACAAAAATCCCTAAATCGGAAAATGATCTATGAATACTCATAATGTTTTTAAAAAACCTATTCAACGAAACCCCACACGATAGGATGAGCGCGAAAAAAAATATTCAGCCCCGCTTGATGTGTAGGGGATGTACCATAAAAAAATAGATATATTTTTTATATTTTATGTACCACTTGTATTCATGCCAAATTACAGCTTTGTAGGTCCTATAATCTCTGAGCAAAACTGCGGACAGACGGACAGGCCGAAACTATAAGGGTTCCTTATTGACTACGGAACCCTAAAAATATTATTATACACAATTTAGTTATATATAAAAATCAGTCAAGTGCGAGTTCGACTCTCACAGAAAGGGTTCCGTACCATTTATTGCCATTGAGGAATAAAAGGCCATTTTTTTATTATTTTTATATTTGAGTTGATTGAATAAAAGGTAAATTGCGGACTGCAGTTTACGATAGTATTGTTGCGGATACGGACACGTGGTGCCATCTAGCGTCGGCCCAGCAAACTGACCAAGGGAACACAGGCAACATAAATCCCCTACTCGATACTAGATGGCGCTAGGAGTAAGTACCTACGAGTAATCTCTAGAAATATCTCATACTTGTTTACGCATATCGGGTTTACTCTGGGATGTTCCGGAATTTTCTGAGATTCGATCCGGCCCGTATAAATAGTCGCAGACTGCAGCCGGCAGTTCAGTTCGATCCGAGCGATCATCAAGGCGACTTCAAAGTGAGACAAGTGATCAATAGTGAGTGATTGTGATAGTGAACTAACGACTCGGCTACGACCTAGGACAGTGATAGTGCTCAGTGATTTGGATCTAGTGCTTAGTGTTTGGACTTAGTTATTTGTGTGAGCTAGTGTTTGTGAATAAAGTCTTCAAGAGAGTCACCAGGTCTTTCTCTCCGAATCCTCGAACCCTAGCACGTAACAGTATTATATTATGATTAATGAACAAAAAACTACATAATATTAGATCTTGTTGAAACTAATTTTAGCTGGTAATTTTCAGAGACTAACTACGATAACATGGCCCGCCCCTCCAAAATTCAAAATGTTTGAAAGTATTTCTGAAAATATGTACAAAGACTCAGTAACACCAAGACTCAGTATCTGAACACACTAGGCCGACTGCCGAAGTTACGCGGCGTAAATTTCGCATGATTACGTCCGTAGTGTCAAACACATACAAAATACGCACGGAACGCGACGTAATAGTGTGTCACCGGTAATTTAAAATACATTGCAGGCGGAATCATGCGGAATTTACGCCGCGTAACTTCGGCCTAGTGTGTTTAGAAACTCGCAAGTCACAACGCATGTGTGCGTAATGATACATCCGTCAAACACAAACAAATCCATGGATTTCTTGTTCGACTAGTGGCGTCATTAATCGCTCGTTTGTACTGTCATACTCTATGAAATCGACACGTGCGTTGTCTTGCGTGGTCAGCAAGTTATGATTAGTTGACCAACAAATCTTGGTAATAAAATATTACGAGTACTAGCCTAGCAAACGAATGATTCTGGTTGGAAATGTCGAAAGCAGAAATTATGTTTACGCCACTTTGTTTAGACTCGTTAGGAGATAAACATACTAAAAGTCCTGACCCCTCCGAGGTGTGCCGGAGTCCCCTCCGGGGGGGAAAAAGAAGGACCCATTTTTTGGTTTTTAGACTAATTTACGAAAACGGTGTTTCGTACGAAATTTAATTGTACTACATAAGAAAAGCTAATAAAATTCTCTACAACTTTGTCCTTTACACTTTGTATCTATCTCCAATCGTTGCCTTGCTATGAGCTTCTAAAATTGGTCGATTTTCAAATACACACATCAATACAACCTAAGGATATTTGTATTTTCTGAAATATCAGGAATTTTTGAAGACAGCAAACAGATAAATAATAGCTTATTTTATGGTCTTTAATAAAACATAAAAAACTTTTCTGGGTTTTTTGTCTTTATGAAAAATCATTGATTTTTCAAGGGCCATTATAGAACTTTCGTATGTAACCAACAAATCATTACTTCGTTTTATAAAACTGAAAATTTCATTCTAATGAGAAAAAATCTTCAACATTTTTATTGCCAATGGTCAAGTTAATAATAATGAATCCTAATCTATGGTTAGTGCAGACTATTTTTACCTAAAAATACATTTTTTGAGTCTTTCTGCGGTGTGAGGCTCAAAATTCTTTGTAATTGCAAGTAATCATTTTTCCTGCTATCTAAGTTACTAAAAAATCTTTTAAATGCCTGTTCTAGTCACAATAGACCGAATTTATGCCAGAACAGCCTGTAGACCAATTCAAAACTAGAATAATGTGGTTAAATACGGCAAAAATTAAGCCGATGCGATCAGTAAAAAGGCTCCAGGAGAGCAACGAGTCTCTAGATACCGACCAAACCGTGCTGAAGGGTTCCCACTAAGATGGTCCATATGATATCAAAACATTTTGTTTTTCAGCATCCCGATCTGGAAAATGCGGAAGGTTGCTTTTTCATGAGTTTGGGAGATTGGCCATTATGACACGAATTATGACTCTCTAGACCCGGCTGACGATAGTAGCACACCACAGAATTATTTGAACACGTGATTGTAGTAAATCCAGATGAAATTCAAGCCAGTATTTCTACCAGCACCAGCATCAGAGACAATTTCTTGTGATACCATAAATTTTATTAGCTTTTCTTATGTAGTACAATAAAATTTCGTACGAAGCACCGTTTTCGTAAATTAGTCTAAAAACCAGAAAATGAGTCCTTATTTTCCCCCCCTCCCCTCCGTCGCACCTACGATGGGTCCGGACTTTTAGTATGTTTATCTCCTAACTAGTCCAAACAAAGTGGCGTAGTCATTATTTCTGCCTTCGACTTTTCCAAGCACACCCCCATTTCGAGCATTCGTTTACTAGGCTATACCGCTGGCGGCCTGCTATTGAAGACAAACAATACTTACCTACAAATACATACAAACTCTTTCTTATGGATGTGATTACACAGTACACACATTGAAACGGTAATTTGGAGGGGCGCGCTATGTTATCGTAGTTTATCTCTACATCGTGATTTCTTTTTACTTTTGTAAATCTTAGAACAACCAATGTGTGCTCGCGCAAACTCAATATTATCATTTTAGAAGAACTATTCTTAAATACCTCATATTATTATGTATATCATGTTTGATGATTTCAGTATGGGACACAGTAATACAGACGGAAATGACGATAAGGGATAATGATAAGGGATATTTTTGCCATTTGGCTATCTAACCCTAAAAAGTAAAATTCATCTTAAGTACACAAATATGAAGGGGCTCGAATCAAATCTTATTTTGATTCGCTTTTATAAATGGTCAATGGAATCTGTGCCTGTATACTATACCATGTTTACTGTTGAACGAGACGGTACGCTTTCCCCTCCCTGTTTTACTTTTGTATTTATCTATCAAAAACATTGCAGGTGGTGGCGCGGGGGTGGGGGCGGGCGCGGGTATGGCGAGCGCGGCGCTGGCGGCGAGCGCGTGGGCGGGCGCGTACGCCGCGGAGTTCGGACTGCGGCCGCAGGACTACACGCACTGAGCCCACTGCGGTGCGGGCGCGGGATGCGGTGTGGGGGGTGGCGCGGGGGCGGGGGCGAGCGCGGCGCTGGCGGCGAGCGCGTGGGCGGGCGCGTACGCCGCGGAGTTCTGACTGCGGCCGCAGGACTACACGCACTGAGCCCTCACCCGCCAGTCGCCACCGCTAGACCACTGCGGTGGAGCCTTATCACTTACGTTTATTTTCTCACTTGAATCACAGTGTACCGTCGCAGAATATGCTGTTTCCTCAAAAAAAATCTTGAATATTCGAAAGCTGCTACTTGCTGCTGCTAGGACTACATTTCGAACACTAAAACCGCCCGTTTTCAAACCTGATTTTCTATGGAAATGATCACGATACACCTGTAGGGAACTTTAGGGACTAAATATCGTATGATGAGAAGACGAATATTATGTTAATTTTATAGCTTTAACTGTTTTACTAATTTTACTATACTATGATTATTATAATAGAACCGTTTTCCACCCCGAAGGGAAGAAAACGGTTATTTTAGGTCGTGCCGAGGCTTGACCTTTCGGAGATTAACCTTCGTTACTTTACCTTAATGCAGTGTTCTAAGTTCCATACTTACGTCTGATAGTGTGCAGAGAGGCGGCGCAGGGCGCGGGGTGCGGGAGGTAGGTTCCCCGCACCCCGCACCTCACGAGTCGGCGGCGCGCGCGACGCAGCGAGCTTCGACAGTACTAGTCTTCGAAAAGCCGGCAAGGCCATTACTCCAGGTCAAGCCTCGGCACGACATAAAATAATCGTTTTCTTCCCTTCGGGGTGGAAAATGGTTCTATTTTAGTTCGGTGCCTTCGGCTTGACCTTTCGGAGACGTGCTCTACCATCTGCCGGCGCCTCAAGCGTACTGTGACTATTCTACCAAGATAAGGTGTTTGAAGGGAACGACAGAGAATATTATATGCACGCAATTTGCACTTGATTACATTATAGGAAGATAGTAAATTCTTAAGCAATACAGTCCGGTAAAGAACCCGAACAAAAATCATCATATTGAAGCGTTTTAACTTTATCATTATAATCACAGCCGCTGATACATCTAGGACTCTAAAGTTATTAATTAACTATTACAGTTATAATCACAGCCTCTGGTAGCGAGATCAGGCAACTTAATTTAATTGTTTAAAGTGTTGGTACTAGAAGAGCGGGGTCAATCTACAGTTCTGCTATAATGTATAATGCTTGAAGAAATTACTGGAGCGCCGCCAGTTACCTCTCGACAGAATCCTTCAAGTGGAATCACTCAATGCCCTAGCTGACCGTATGGACCTCGGATCAATGCCCAAATCCTGGAAAGCAGTGTTATGCCAAACTGCGATTAACGATGTAGATGCGTATGCACTCGGGGAGAAGTATTTCTCCCTGAGTAGTAATAAACCAATTAAACTAGCCTTCTCAAGCCCTCCTTTCTGAAGAGCATTGAGTCAAGCATTTTATACATTTGACCAAATCTAAAGAAGAATCTTCCGATGATATTACCTCCCAAACTGACTGCCGAGTTTTGATACCATCCGTCTTTGATCCAAAAACCGGCTAGCATTTGATAGATTCCTCTAAAATCCGACAGTATTGTCCATCTATTCTAAAGAGTGTTAAATCGTGACTTCTTCGTCTTAATGCCAATAACAAAAGAAGAGCTACATGACGTTATACCTAAAAGATACTCAGCGATGGAGCATTCCTTTTTAATCATTCTATAAGATCCTGTACATTCCATATTGTGGGAGTCGATGATGAAGAAGAACGCTTGGTTAGACCTATCCCCCTCCGCATTACAGTAACCTGGGGATGTGAAGAAAGACGACTCTACTGAGACGGATCAGCCTAGGATCACTGATTTATGCACCAAGATTTTAGCATAAGCCAAGTTTTTTTCCTTTGGCCAGGTATCCTAAGTGAGACGATAAGACCAGTGGGCGAGGCCGACTAGGATTTCTCCATTCTTTTTCCCCACGAGATCCACTGTTTTCAGGCTGACCCATAAGGTTTCATGTAGAGTATCGCCAAGCGGACTGCAACAGATCCACGTAATCGGGCTTCAAACCGGCCACTAACTCACCCCGAACCGTACCTTTGATATCTCTTGATAGCTACTGGATGACGGTTCGACCAAGTGCTGATTCAGGTCTCAAATCTCGAAGGGCGTCTCTAAGGATCTGCGTTTCAGAGATCCCCTTCAAAAAGCTTTCTCCCATCGGGGCACCTCTAGAAAAACCCCTGATGTCCTGTTGAGATATGAGCCCTGGGAATTAACAGACGGGGTGGAAAAACCCCAGCCAGATTGAAATGCCACTCCTGAGTCCTGACTAAACGAATTTATGAATCTAGCCTCTGCGTCCCTTCCATCCATCGTCACATAGCAGGGAACCACTCTGGACTGGTGAGTAACGAAGAGGTCGACTCGAGGTATTCCCTACTTCATCAAAATAAAAGTTGTTGTCGACCCGCTCAGATGTCCATCTGGAAGATCATAGACCTGGTCAGTCGATCTCCTACCGTGTTGTACCTGCCTGGTATATGTAAAGCTTGAATGGTGACCACCAATCGATTTGATTGATCTTCTAGAAGGATCACTGAACGTGTACTCCCCTGGTTACGAATATACGCCACGACAGTTTTGTTGTCCGACTGAAGCATCAACGACTGGCCTTGCACCGCTGTTTGAAATTTAGACAGGGCCGGTAATATACTGTGAATAGTTCAAGTCATCCAAATTCCAGCCAGCCGATGCTGACCCATCTGTATGCCCTCGCCGAAATCTGACAAGTCCGTCGAGACAAAGATTGTGGCATGAAAAATCTTTCCCGGGTTTCGGTGATGATTGATTAGAAAAATCAACTTAGTTCGTTTTTTTTATGAAATAAGGGGCAAACGAGCAAACGGGTCACCTGGTGGAAAACAACTTCCGTCGCCCATGGACTCTCACAGCATCAGAAGAGCTGCAGGTGCGTTGCCGGCCTTTTAAGAGGGAATAGGGTAATAGGGGAGAGTAGGGATGGGAACAACGATGGATGGGAAGGGAAGGGAATAGGGGAGGGTAGGGAAGGGAAAAGGGTAGGGGAACTCACTCACTCGGCGAAACACAGCGCAAGCGCTGTTTCACGCCGGTTTTCTGTGAGAACGTGGTATTTCTCCGGTCGACCCGGCCCATTCGTGCCGAATCATGGCTCTCCCACGTTAAAATTAGTTAAAATTGCCGTAACCCGCCGCTGATCATCAATTTTTGCTAATTTATTTTATTAGCGGTGAAAATTGTGAATTGGATCAACGTTGTGCAATTGTTTCTAATACAAGACGAGAAATAATTATTCGTGAGCCACAATGGTTTTTTCCTCTGAATAACGGGTCCCACCAAAAACATTTCATGTAAAATTTCCTCGACGACCACAAAAGGTTTGCCCTGTGAAAAAGACATCAGATCTAATGTAGAGCCAAGCTTCTGAATCGACGCTGCCTAACTCTATGGATCCTAACTCCAACAAATTCTACATATCACTAAGTATGTATGGCTTCGCTGTTTCGAATATTTAGTTTCTGATCTGAAATAAGTAACGAAACAGCCAAGCCATACATATATACTTACTGATATTATGTAGAATTTGTTGGAGTTATGGGTCGATAGATTTAGGCCGCGTCGATTCAGAAGCTTGGCTCTACATTAGATCTGATTTATTTTTCACAGGGCAAACCTTTTGTGGTCGTCGAGGAAATTTTACATGAAATGTTTTTGGTGGGATGCGTTATTCTGATGGGAAAAACCATTGTGGCTCACGAATAATAATTTTTTTTTGGATTTCAGTTCTTTTTGTAAGTTGCTGCTTGCTAGGCAATCTTTTTAGTCTTTTTAGTGTTTTTATTTTTATTAATACTTCAGTCGGAATTTCCAGGAATTGCCATTGTATTCTATTGTTGTCGCGATCACCGGTACTCGCGCGGGGCCTGAAGGATTAAGACGTTTTTAGTTAATGTCCATCCCGTGGAAACTTTCATGTCCTTGTTCATAAAATTGGTGAAAGTATAATTTAAACTACCATTACCTCCCTACTAAACTTATTTTACGGCGTATTATCAAATTTCGGCGTATTTTAGATATCAATAAAATATAAAGTATGTGCCTTATTTAATTAAAAAAATAAAATTATTAGCCTTAATTGAGACTTTGTATGTTTAATAAGTCTATTAATCACATCATATCCTGAGAAAATAAACTATCTGGCACATCGGAAACCGACTCTATAAGGGTCAACTTCCACCCCCCAATTTAAGGGGATGGGGGACGAAAATTACAAGTTTATGAATTTTTTTGTTGGTTGTATACTAAACTTAGATCGCATACCAAATTTTAGCTTTCTAGCACTTCAGGAAGTTGCCAAACATTTTGATGACCATCAGTGTGTCAGTGACGAAATCGGCGTATTTTAGATTTAGATATCAATAAAATCTAAAGTATAAGAGCTATTCAATTGAGACTTTGTATGCTTAATAAGTCTATTGGTGACATCATATCCTGAAAATATAAACTATCTGCTACAACGGAAACCAATTCTATGAAAGTTCAAAAAACGGCGAAACACTTCGAGAAAAGGTAGGTAGTGCCCTTGTGCTTCGCTTGGCTCGTCTCGGCGGGTGCACTACCGTGCACCCAGATAAGTTCAATTGTTTTAAATTACTCTCGATCGTTACATACCATCTGATAATCACAATAAGTAACGTTTGTGATGTGAATTTGGAAGAATCATGTTTTTCACATGGCCAACTTTATGTTGCCTGTTCCAGAGTGGGTACCCAGCCGTTTGTTAATTCACACTCAAAATGGAAAAACAAAAAATATTGTTTATCCAAATGTTTTGGATTAAATTTGAAATAGCTAGCAATTAAGCAATATATTTTTTAAAGAAATGAATCGATGTTCTAACTGATTTTTGTATAATTTCACTTCATACGTAGCGAAGCACGTACCGGGCCGCTAGTATCCTATACAAAAACATGAGAATTTTGAAAATCGGTCCACAAACAGCGAAATCATCATCAAAATCATCTGCTTCGATGCAAAATATTACGAAAAGTACCAATAATTGGGTCATAGTGTGATGACCCATGGTTAATTATGGTTGTGATGATGATGATCAATAAAATTGATGTGTTAGCTTATGCTTTCAGTTGTTTAAACAACGCTGAAATCCCCGAACCTGTACCTATAAGCATTCAATCCTTCGGATCCAGGGTATAACCTGGTGCGAAGTCTTACTTTTTAGTAACATTTACCTCGAATGCTTCAGGGAACATCAAATTTACTATATGTTTTCATACAAATTTCAAGGATTCCTCTCGAATTTCCCCTCGATTCCTCAAGGATCCCATCATCAGATCACCACTTTTGTGAACATGGTACCAAATTCGAGTTAAACCCAGTGCCGTAAATAGCCTTTTTTTTCGCCCTGTGCGAGCTTCTGTAACTGCGTCCTTGTTTTTTTTACATATTATAGGTACCTAGAGCAACGCTTCCAGGGCCAGAAGTATCCTTGGTCTGGCCATTCTTGCCCCCCCCCCCCCCCCCCCCAAGAGTCTGCGCCCTATGCCTGGGCACCGGTGGCACCGCCCTTTTTACGGCACTGGTTAAACCCTATACAACACAAAAAGAAATTTGAAAATCGGACCACAAACGACTGAGTAATCGTTGAACATACATAAAAAAAATACATACAGCCGAATGTATTACCTCCTCCTTTTTGGAAGTCGGTCAAAAAGCGTACTGTCGTAGCTCGCTGCGTCGCGCACGCCGCCCGCGCCGACTCGTGAGGTGCGAGGTGCGGGGAACCTACGTCCCGCACCCCGCGCCCTGCGTCGCCTCTACACACTATGAGACGTAAGCATAGATAATACAGACGCAAGTATGGAACTTAGAACACTGCATTGAGGTAAAGTAACGAAGGTTAATCTTCGAAAGGTCAAGCCGAAGGCACCGAACGAAAATGTTATATTTTGTTGAGTCAAAGTTGAGCTCACCCTTTATTTTTAATAATAAGTTGGTTTTAATTTATACTTACTGGTTTTATATTTGTAGTATGAATTAATATTGTTCCCATTGCTCCTTGTTAATTATATTATAACACTAAAACGCCAATCCATGTTGCTGTCTCTGTCTGTCGAGTAGCTCCTCCAACATAACAACAGACTGAGATGGCAACATATTACTATTAATAACAGCGATAGAGTACTTTGTACTACCAATGTTGCTGTTTATGGGCATTGGTAAGCTGTCATATTAATTATATTATGTACTATGAAAAAATTATTTCTATTGTATTTTGTACATACAAAAATTATGATATTGTATTGTGTAGCCAAGCGATTAGTGCGTAAGAATTGCGTAACCAGTAAGTGCGTATATTTTTATACGGTCATGTAAATTTAAACATAATTGGTGAACAATATTATTATGTGCTATTAGTTATTGATGGTATATTATAATAGTTTTTATTATTAAATTATTCAAGCCTTGTTATTTTTTCTTGTGCCGCAACCTATAAAAAGATAATTTAAATGCATCCGTTGCGCAAAAATCGCACTGGAACTCTACATTTTTAGGATAATTATTTTTAACAAAAAATTAAAACCGACACTTCCAAGGTAAAAACAATAATAACATCCTTATAATATGAACTAAAAAGTATTAAATAATTTTTCCTATCTCATGGTGCCTTTTTTCCGAATTCGGCTGAAACTGAACTATTTCTGTACTCAATCTTCATAATTTTGAAGTCGGTACCAGATATAGCTGAATCCAGATGCCAGAATATTTAAAACATTTGTAACTGGCACCGACTTCAAAATTATGAATATTGAGTACAGAAATAGTTGAGTTTTAGCCGAATTCGGAAAAAGGCACCATGAGATAGGAAAAATTATTTAATACTTTTTAGTTCATATTATAAGGATGTTATTATTGTTTTTACCTTGGAAGTCGGTTTTAAGAATAGTTGAACGTGACAACGTCATACGTTGTCACGTTCAACTATCGTCAGTAAACCGACTTTACAGACAACCGATTTTTTTTCCAGATTTCCTAATGACCCTGAAATCCTTAAATTATGGATAACTGCAAAAAATAGGCTGAATTGGGGCCCACTACGTGGTTCAAGAATATACAGTAAACATTTTAATAAAGAAGATGTACCTATATTTAAATGTTGGAAAGAAAACATTTTTTTTGTGCCTGTTATGGTAATTTATTCTTTTTTTTACATTCATGGTGATTTATTTCTAATTCATTAGGTCCTTTTTTATTATGGCTTCTACAGCAGGGCTTCAAATAACGTTATTTTTTCATAACGTTATTGCTTCAAGGGCATAGATAACGTTATGAAAATTAAACCGATACTACAAATAACGTTATAAATGTATTTAATAACGGTAAATGTTATAACGTTATATAGGATTTATAACGGTAAATATATGTTCTTTGATAACGTTATAGTCCGTCAAGAAAGTCATGACAGGCGGGAAAATTTTCTAAACGTAATCACGCTTTTAAGGTGTATTTTTTCTTTGTATTTTCACAGAGAACGCTTATTACATTTTAAATATGAGTGAGATTTGGTGCACCGTGCACGATCGCATACCTGATACCAAATAATAACGTTATATTTACCGTTATTATTATAACGTTATTTTTTTGTTATGCCATAACGAAAAAATATCGTTATAATAATAACGGTAAATATAACGTTATTTTACTAGATATCGTTATAAAAATAACGTTATCTGGCTACCATTATGAAAATAACGGTACGTAACGATATTTTTTCTGTTATTCGATAACGTTATGAAGCCCTGTTCTACAGACGGGCGAACCCGGTACGAAGTGAAGATAGGCGTAGGCGAGTTTGACAGCTGTCAAACTCGTATGCAGCTACTTTACTTCGTATGAATTTGACAGTTTTGACGATTCGCAGCGGACCGTCAAATTTGACACGTGGGCTTAGTGTTGCCAATTTAACAAATATCTGCCTTTATATAAGGAAAAATATTTGTTGTAGTTATATAAATTTAACGCAAAACTTAACATTACTTACGGCTCCTGTCTTAACTTTTAAAATAATTTGGGTTTTAGAATAGAATAGACTTTTTTATTTGTACTTGTCCTAACCGTTCATCTGTCAAAGCATTTTCCATTTTCGAAAAATTTTCAATTTCCATTAATTACTCTCATTAAACTGAATATATTATCTAAAGAAATTACCATGAAAGCTATATATCATTTCTCTATATAATTGAATCTTTAATAAATAAGCTATTAGTGGCGCAAATACACATAGTTTTATATTTGAAACAAAATACTAAATCGGTGGTCAAAGTGTAATAGCTACTTTTGAATAGTTTTAGAGTAAGACGCCCATTTTGGGCGCTTGACAGACGAGAGGCTAAACACAAGAAGTAAGCTTTACAGAAGTAAAACTGTGATTTTTGTATCACGATTCACGTCAGAGTACATACTTGACAAATACAGTGTGGGGAAAATATTTCTTTCAGAATTGGTAACATTTTACGAGATGGAAGCTTTTGGGCATTTGGAAGAATTGGAACTCTATTGCAATCAAATAGATTTTAATATCCGAAAACAATATAGGGACCGTGCAGAGCGATGACACTGCCACTAGACGTGACGAATAGCCGAAGCTTATACGAAAATTTTACTGTCAAGCCCAAGTCAAGCTACGGAAAATTATAATATTTCTTGAGAAATTTGAGTATTTTCAAGAATTGAAATGTTGTAACTTGTAGTTGTACTCCCGGGTGTTCTAATATGTACAAGAAAAATAAAGGCAAATCAAACGATGTAAAATTTTACCATTCTCCTGGCAAAAGTATTCAAATTATTTAAGAACTTATTGAAAAACGAAAGAAATGGATAAAAGCCGGTTAAAACATACGTAAGTATTTAAAGAGTTCCATGAATGATAAATGTAGACTCGTAAAAACACTGAATTTTGTAGATTATAACCGTAAAAATATCATTTTTGATGAACTTAATATGAACCTCAAACTCAAAATTTTTTATTCAGAATAATTTTTTGCAAATATTTTCTGAAAGTCTACATGATGCCTACCACTGGTTCCTAACCTAACCTATAACCGTTGCTTTTTTCAGTAAACATCCAACTGGCTTCCATCTAAATTGATATGCCAATTATTACGCATAAATTTGCATCAAAAGTAAGGATAATTTGGAGAAGTCCTGCCAGGAATTCAACACTGAGGATAGTATTGAACTTTTACTATCTTGTCAAAGTGTTGGTTCTCAAAAGGATGATTCTTCAAGTAAAAAAAGATTAATAGTGCAGTCTTTGTGTGTTATTTAAAGAATACTTAAATGGTGTTTGCACTGAATATGAGGTTCAGATTGAAATTAGTTAAAAATAGTGACAGACAAAAGTTGTGAAGATGGTATAGAGCAAATAGCAGAAGGTTGATGAAATAAAAGCATTTATATTAGTGAACTTGTTTTATTTTATTAACCCACAAGCATTTTCAGTAATTATTCTAAGCATTTTTGCATAATATTCATTATTTTATTGCAATATTTATCTATCAAGTTTTCACTTTCTATAAGCTTTTTACATTTTTATTCACGCTTTGTTTACTGTTAAAAACTCATTCGCACTCAATATTATAAATGCGAAAGTGTGTCTGTCTGTTAGCACTTCACGCCCAAACTGCTGAACCAATTTTGCTGAAATTTGGTATGGATTTACTTTGAACCCTGGGAATGGGCATAGGATACTTTTTATCCCGAGAAAATGAACGGTTCTCGTGCGATAAATGATTTTTGGCGCAACGGAGTTGCGGCGTCATCTAGTTTTTCACTTTAATCCTTCGATCGCGATTCTTGGAAATCTGTTGTTGTTCTCGCGGCCGCATGTGGCCACTTGGGAGTGTAAGTATTAAATCATTTTAAAGTCTAAAACATAAAAAATTCACTTATAAACTAGCCGGGCTCAAAGAGAATGCGAAGCCAAAGTCACTCACAAGCAGGGCTTCATAACGTTATCGAATAACAAAAAATATCGTTACATACCGTTATTTTCATAATGGTAGCCAGATAACGTTATTTTTTTAACGATATCTAGTAAAATAACGTTATATTTACCGTTATTATTATAACGTTATTTTTTCGTTATGGCATAACAAAAAAATAACGTTATAATAATAACGGTAAATATAACGTTATTTTCTGGTATCAGGTATGCGATCGTGCACGGTGCACCAAATCTCACTCATATTTAAAATGTAATAAGCGTTCTCTGTGAAAATACAAAGAAAAAAATACACCTTATAAGCGTGATTACGTTTTGAAAATTTTCCCGCCTGTCATGACTTTCTTGATGGACTATAACGTTATCAAAGAACATATATTTACCGTTATAAATCCTATATAACGTTATAACATTTACCGTTATTAAATACATTTATAACGTTATTTCTAGTATCGGTTTAATTTTCATAACGTTATCTATGTCCTTGAAGCAATAGCGTTATGAAAAAATAACGTTATTTGAAGCCCTGCTCACAAGTTACTTTTTTTACTCGCATCGTGTCGCTACTGTCGAATTACGACGCCCTCTATAGTTTCTGCACGGTCCCTATTACAATTAATGTCATTCCGGTTTGACGGACGAGGTTCGTGTAGTGACTGTAGTGTGTAGTGGACGACGATTGACGAACCTTAAGGGGGTGACACACGTACGAACTTAAAGTACGCGGGTTTTAAGTTCGCGAACTTACTCGGCTCGTGTCGGTGACACACGAGAATCGCTTACACGCGCCGCGAGCCGCGAGCCTGGGGGCATGGTAACCCCCAGGCTCGCGGCTCGCGGCGCGTGGCTCGCTGCTTGCGGCTCTTTGCTGACACACAAGACACAGGTGATTAAGATCGTCGAGCCATAAGTCCGCGTACTTACTCGCGTGTCTGTCACCCCCTTCAGTTCTTCTAAGTAGTCTGTGGACGAACCGTCAAAACTGTCAAATTTGTCTCTGTTCTCACGGACGGACTGGCGTCTGGCGGGTTCGCGGCTTGCGCAATCTGTAGAAGCCATTATAATTTTTTATCGAGAGTCGACGCGTGCAAAAAATATATTATTGGGTATATTATATCATTCTATAAAGTTACAGAGAAATTACCATGAAATGGCTTTATTAGCAGCGATTTTATAATATAATAAGTACCTATCTAAACTTCTAAAGATAACAGTTATCACAACATATTACAAACGGAGTTTGAACTGTAAACTATGGAACCCGATAAGGACTTAGTAATTCGGAAAGCTACAAAGGATGACATGGGAGCTTTAGCAGAAATGATACAAGTAAATATTACTACTAAATGAATCTATCATATTATTCATATAGAATAATATTAATTGTAGGTCACGAGCGAGGTTCAGGTAGCCACCACAACTTAGCTCAGATTTTATTACTAAATGTCTTAATAGTACTTTTTCATATTTTTATATTAAATTGAAATAGATTATTTTATTTTATTCAAAACTGATGATTTCAAATAAAGGCCCAGTTTTGTTTCAAATAAAATTAACTGCAAAATGTGCGCAATATATTATATTCTATCAATTGTATAATGAAACAAAAATTCAAATGTTGCTAAAGGCCTTTATGATTTAAATGGTGATATAATATTTCACTATTTAAATTATACAGTAACAGATCTACTATTTTACTATTATTGATTAGGTGATCAAAAATGTAAATATTTGGTGATTTATTTAAACATATCCATTTTGTTTTAGGAACTCGCAGACTTTGAAAAGATGTCTAATGGACCACAGCTAACAGTAAAAGGTTTCTACAGTTTGAGTATTACTACTTTTTAACGATCAAACGAACTTACCTGTACGTGAAGTTCGATCGTAATTATACGAGTGTTTCGTCCGAAGAGATTAGTATAATTAGAATATGAACACATAGTAGTTACGCCAGTGACTCCGCTCCAGGCACTATGTTTAGAGATTATAACTCTAAAAAATATAAATAAAAAACTTACAGTTGCTCTGTGGTATATACTTTATGGTCCGGTCCGCGGCTTCCTGTTCCGGTGTCTTATCTCGGCCAACCGCCATGATTCGACTTCATTCCTTGAGAGATATTTGTGATATTTCATCTATGGGTATACCTGTTAGGGAGGGTGGGTTATACTAATCTCTTCGGACGAAACACTCGTATAATTACGATCGAACTTCACGTACAGGTAAGTTCGTTTGATCGTTAATTATACTCGTGTTTCGTCCTCGAGATTAGTATAATTAGAATATGAACACATAGTAGATGTTTAGAGTAAGAAATATCACAAATGATGTCCCTTATTGGATAAAATGTAATATAGTCCATACCTTATAACATTATTTTGAACAATACTTTGTTATACCTATTTAAATAAATACATTAATTATTGAACAATAAACAAATAATTTATTTATTTGTCATTATTTTTATATAACCTCCATGTAAATATATAAAAGACAGGTTACGTTGTTAACAATAGGTCTATCATAGACTTAGCAAAGGTAGAAGACTTGCCGCTTCACCCAGCAGATTGTCTGATACTATTAATGTTGGTGTCTTTTTCTCGATTATAAAAGTTGCTGTATGTCTTGTACTTTTAGACATAAACATGAAAACGTCAATTTCACTATCCATTAATGTAATTTTAATCCCAAGAAAGAGGTTCTGAATGTCTAATTATGGTTTTCTAAACCTAAGAGAGAGTTAATTATTATCAGGTCTTGTAATATGTTTAGACCTATTTGTGCTCCTAATGCGGTAGCATGAAAGATCTGAGAATGTTCCAATGAAATAAAAATAAAGTAAGTACCTATGTATAATATTAATGGTTTCGTACCTGATCTTGAACTTTTAATTAAAGTACTGATTTTTATCATTATAGTAGCCTTTAATTTAATTTTAGATAATTTTTGCACTTATTATATGTGCAGTGACTAAAAACTAAGACACACTTCCCAACTTTAACTGTTCAAGTGTCAACTTTTCCTTTGGAAAAATGTAGCTAAATAGTTAATTGTAACACCTGCGTCCCAAGTAAAGTTATAACATGATAATGATGGTCTTAATCAAAACACACCCTTACAAAACCCGGAAATCCTAACATTATCAGGTATAATTATGTTTATTAATAGATGAAAGAGCAGATCTTTATGAATTGATAGTCCCATATTATTGGTCACCATCTTTAAAAAGAAAAGTTTTGGTATTAAGTATAAGCACATAACTGAAGGTCCATACAGTCATATTCAAAATATTAAAAATATTAAAAACATACCATTTTCTGTAGCACACATCATATTGTTTTAAGGTACTTTTCAATATTGAAGCTAAAATTACATCTGTTGAAGCACATGGGTTTTCTCATTGTAATAATGCAGCCCTGATAAAATCCCTGCAACCATGGTACTGTTTTTGTGGATGTTCCAATTACAAGGTTGTGTAGGCCACATCGGTACAACCGCAAAACCCTGTACCTTGAATAAAATAATTATTTTATTGAATACTGGAGAATAATTATTACTGAAGGGAATGTAAAAAAAAATAATTTTGGACCAATCTGATATAAAAGCATCTATTGCAAAAGAATCTGGATCACAACACATAAGTCAATGACAGTCATTGCTGATAAGTACCAAAAAATGGTAATATGTTATAGCCTTTTAAGGACTATTTGACCTCTAGGTGGGTCCTTCTTGAATATAATAGAGCAAAAACATTAATAATAATTATTCTGAATACTTTACACCATTACCAAAAGTCCCTTGCTACCTTGGAAGATGAGGGTATTGTATTATATCTCCCAAACAATTGATGTAACTAGTAGCTGCTGTATTATCCATTGTCAATAAAATTTATCAGTTATAGTAATTTTTTGCAAATAAATTATCTTGAAGGCAGAATAGGCTGCAAAAAGTTTTAAATGATTTATATGAAAGTCAAATTCTATCTTGAGGTCAACTGCTGCTAGCCCTTTGATCTCCACAGCTGGAACCTTACCCCATAGCACCCCATAGTTGAGGCGTCAGAGATATTTCTGGACCTCAGCTGTTATTGTCACCTTTGATACTGTTATTTGAATAAATTATGTATCAAATTAAACCCCAATACAAATTCAGCAAAAGTGAACTTGTTATCACAGATTAAGTTATACATAGTAGACTTGTCATGTAAGTATTTGTCATAACATTCTGCTAAATTAATATGAGTAACTACTTAGTTTATACATATTCTATGGCTGGAGATGCTAAAAGTAAGAAACTATTAATAAACACATATTAAGGTAGGTACTTATGTATTAACCATTTATTAACTTTGCAGTTTGCAAACTTGTTTTACATCTTTAAAGTTTAAACTGCATAACGGAATAGTTACTTATTGTTTGTTTTACTTAATATAAGAAGTATATCTTTATTTATTTAAAGCAAACTTAAAATACAGTCAAGTGTGTGTCAATCACATATTATAAACATATACCTGAATCTGTGATTATAAATATCTTAATGTATTTGATGGATATATTTAACCCTTTTATCTCTTTGTCTTTAATAAACCCCAGTAGGTTCACAAGTAACTTTCGTGTAATATCTATGTTTCTAATTAAATACCGTCGTCTTAATTAGCCCCAATCAGCTAAATATCGAGATAAATCGAGGACAGTTACCATTAGATCCAAAGGCTTCATTGTTGTGAAAACAATATGGGGTATAATATATATTATACAATAAACCAAAATAATATGTCAAAACATTGAACTCATACATGTTGGCCAACATAGAGATAAGTTTAATATCTAGAAGAATGGTGAACAATTATGTATAAGTGATTAAAAAATATTAAACATGCATCCTTCAAGTTAACATTGCTAGATAAGAGTCATTTTGTTACAATGAGATTAACACTGCGAATCTCCTTGTGATTAAAGTATTCGTTGGTCTGAATATCCTTGAATTTAAATTGTTGATTATTAATATTATTTTTTAACCTTCAAAATGTGTTACTTATATTATCCAGGTTAGTTTAGGAATTACCCGGGACCAATTAATTGACCAGCACAAGGATAATATACGACTTATACAGCACTCATTGATGTTAACTATTTAATTATCCTGTTCTTCTAAAACTTTTACATCTAGCATGTATAAACTGCAGAAGTTTTAAAATATTTTTTGTTGAAAGCACTGATTAAATTTATTTTTGTAGCTCTTTATATAAGATATTAAGTACTAAAGTACAAAATATAGAGGGGATTAAACTCCACTGTTTATAAATTTGAGTGAGTGTACCTGCATAACGGGCCTTTACTGGTTGGATGTCCCCGAGTCCTTTGGCACGGGTCTGGCCCTGGCCCCAGCAGCTGGCTGTTGTTGGTGTGGCATTTTTGCTAGTATGCTGCTTACTGGCAATGGTCCTCGCCTTGAAGTTTAACATTTCCTCTTAAGGAACTTGCTGAAACAAATTTGAGGAAGCCTCCATGCTTCTGGTTTCAAATGGGAGCTTGAATAAGGCACTGCGTTTGCAGCTTTTATGGTTTCTTCAAAGTTTTAGACAAGAGATTCTCCATATTTGTTGAAGAAAGATTGTGTCTTATACCTTTCTTACATGATTTAAAATAAGGTATTTTACATAATATTATGGACTGCTGTGTTGATTATCACACAATAGCCAACCTAGGTCCATCATATACTTTGTATAGGCTCTCATTATTGTTACAAATAATAGTCCCCAGCAGAGCAGATATCTGTTGCTATTTCACATTGTCTAAATATAATTGACTTGTCACATTTTACTGCCTTTTCGATTATGGCCTTCAGCTTTGAGCTGTGTGCGGCTATGATTTTGCTATTATTGGGCATTTGCAATTTTTCTACTACCTTTTTGAGCTTCTATATCTAGCCCTTTCGGGCTGTATAGGTAAATTTTTTACTCTGAAGCAAATTTGCATCGAAATTTATTCACACCTCTAACTTAGGCGCTAAAGCAGGCGTAATACGTCTGAGGAAGCACGTTTTGGATAAGATCATAAGCCATATTATCTGAAATAGGTTAAAGCCGTCGTAAACGGTAAAAGCACGTCCTTACAAGTCCAAGCGACTTTTGTGCACAGAACACATTTACTCCTGGTGGAGCTTTTGTGACGTGTGTATCGCTTATAGCCATATTATTATCAGAAACTCGTCGTTAACGGTAAAACACCACGTCTTTACAAGTCCAAGCGACTGCTGTGACGTGAGAACCGGTTGTAGCCATATTATTATCTGAAAACCGCCGTGAGCGGACACACCACGTCCATACAGTTAAAAACCACTGTTTCGACGCGAGAAACCGGTTATAGGCTATAGGTATAGGCTATTGCATGCTGTTGCTGTCGGGAAGACCGACCACGTGCTCCATTAAATTTCATGCGATTTAAAAGCGCTGTTTTGCAAGAATCCGTTATAAATCACCACGTCTATACAGCCCAAGCGACTATTGTGACGCGAGAAAACGGTTCTTTCGTAAAAATTTATCCAATTTATGTACTTATGCTGAAAATATTTCCATCTGTCAAAGCAACACGTGGATGCTGGAAAAAATTATGCCCCGAAGGACGTTAGGCTTTTTAATATTGTGTAAGTATAAATGCATACCATCCGATACTTCTGGTGGTTCATTTCATCCATCGTAGACTCAGAAAAACTGGGCGAAGAGCTGTAACTGAAGCTAGACAAATCTTGTTGCCCATAATGGCGAATTTATATTTTGTTTTTCCAACTTACGTAACTTTCTGATTATTTAAACCAATTTATCTTGATTTCACCTTTTTGGCATTTTTTTTAAATAGTTTTGTGTACGAACGCGGAATTACTGGAGCGGACGGGCACTAAACGCTCAATGAAGTCGAATCATGGCGGTTGGCCGAGATAAGACACCGGAACAGGAAGCCGCGGACCGGACCATAAAGTATATACCACAGAGCAACTGTAAGTTTTTTATTTATATTTTTTAGAGTTATAATCTCTAAACATAGTGCCTGGAGCGGAGTCACTGGCGTAACTACTATGTGTTCATATTCTAATTATACTAATCTCGAGGACGAAACACGAGTATAATTAATGAGTTACTTAACACTTACAAAATATCATAACATACCTTCAATATTATGTGATGGAAATAAATTAACATGTCAGAAACATAAGGAAGTTTGATAACTGAACGAAGCGTCTCGGTTGGTTAAAACACAAGTAAAACATTTTGTTCAGTAAGCAGTATGTCATTCCTTCCTACAAATTGAATTGTTGGCATTATCTAGCATCTTCTATCTTTACATTTCCAAATAAACGCTAGATAAAAAAACTACTTATAAAAAGTGGCGAAAATATTATAAATTGATTTTTTTTATCAGATTTACAAAGAGATGGATTTGAAAAGGAACCACCCGCCTTCAGCTGCCTAGTCGCAGAGTTGCCCTCAAATCGTGTCATTGGATATGCATTGTACTTTCCGACTTACTCCACTTGGCGAGGTGCATCCATGATGTTGGAAGACTTGTATGTCCGGCCCACTGAGAGAAAACGGGGAGTCGGGGACAAGCTGTTTGATGCTGTTGCTGCGGTAACATTTTTGAAGTTTCTTTCTGTGACGTTCCAACATCCCAAGTATGACTTTATTAAAAAAAATTTACAGCTGTGTAGTGTATAGTGCGTTGTGTATGCCAACAGTAGAATTAGTCAAAGTCAATCACTGCTTTGTCTGTCTAGTACTAAATATTGGAACGAAGTTCCTTATGGCGTGTTCGGTGTTGCGAAAGGAGGCTATACAGAACATTATTTATTTTGACCTTGATACTTTTTTATTAGTACCTGCAAAGTAGGGGCAGAGGGCATCGATAATATTCCTGTGCGTCAACTAGATGTTTTTGAGAATACTAATTAGTAATGAAACAGTAACATGTTGTTAGTATTCCTGGGCATCAATAGATGGCGTTTTTTTTAAATAATTTTTTGAGTACATAATATTATGTACATATTATGTATACAGGTTTTTTGAACATAAGAAATAACTTTGTTCCATTCGGATGTCCCTTGACACCTCTCAAGTTTTTGTAATTTGTTGTAATTTTAATAACATCCATATTCCATATTATCATGTCATTGTCAATTAGCATGGAAGCGGTGTCTCTGTGATAGTTTATTATTTTTAAATTAGGAGCAGTTTTAGATACAATACAACAGACGAACGTGTCGTGTATCTCGGGGGTGGTTGCAGGCGGCGTGGGGAGCGGGCTGCGCGCGGCTGGACTTCCATGTGCTCAAGTGGAACCCAGCGCGCTCGTTCTATCGGCGCAAGGGCGCGCTCGATCTCACCGCGGCGGAGGGCTGGTGCTACTACCGCCTGCTGCCGAGCGCAGAGGCGGGGCCGCGGGGAACGAACGAGGGGATTCCAATTAAATAAAACGATCGATGCTGGATACCTTCTATATTTACAACTTTTAATAAATGCAATCACCTCCCTCGCCCCCGCCCGGCGGCGGCCGCGGCGGGGAGCGGGGAGGTCGCTTACGAGTTACGATACAATACTGTCTACGACTACGAGCTAGAGCGAGGGTATTTACACGTGTCGCGGTGCGGGTGGCTGAGGAACTAGTATCGCCGCCGGGGGCGTCCTACAATTTAATGTGTAATAAATAGGTACGTTAAGGTGACGCCGCGTTAAACTGAAAAACCGTTTTGGCGCGTTCGTTTTCTATGAGCCGGCCGGCCGGCCTCTCGTAGAAAAAGCACCGCTAAATAGAAAGGGTGTAAGCGAAAAAATTGTTTTTGTCGCTTAATTGTAATTTAAAAAACATGGATATATTTAATATTTAATGATATACGGGCCAATTATAGTGTATGCTTGAACTAATCTATGTACAAATGTTGAAAGCTTAAATCACTCTCTGTTGGCAAAATTAGAATCCCTGTTTTTATAGAGGTCTTTTTGATTGATTATTCTGTGTTATAAAAATTGATATCGTGTAATGGTCAACTCAAAGACAAATACGTGATAAATACTGACAAATGAACTTTAATTTCTTAGCTTTAGTCATCATTGAGAAAAATCGATATTGCTACAGCCAAAACTATCAATGCGTCACCTTAGCACAAATTGATGTTAAAACCATTAAAACTAGTAAAACCTTTTGTTACTTATTATAGTTTTTTGTATTAATATGGGGCTGCAGAGTATTAAATTGTACAAAAGTTCTGCCATTTTTTACTTTCGGGTACACATTTTTCTAGCTTATGGATTTATTAGTGCGAACGACGACACGTTTCTGAACATGATAATATGTATATTTTGTTAAATATTATGTAAACATTGAGACGAGCGATGGTTTCTGTTAGATGTAGCTAACGCGAAAATAATTAGTCATTACAAAAAAAATATATTTTTACTAGTAAAAATAGTTTGAAACTTTTCAGGCACTCTCAAAGCTGCATATTACGTTTTTCATATAATTTATAATTTTGCCTGATTGATCGTCGGCCCGATTAAAAAAAAAACCGGCCAAGTGCGAGTTGGATTCGCCCATGAAGGGTTCCGCAGCACCAATAAGGTTTATTTCTATAAAATTAAAAGGTTTTTTTATTTATTTTTATATTTTAGTCGATTTAATGCAAGTTACATTAAGGTTTACCATTTATGACGTATAAAAAAAACTACTTGTTAGATCTCGTTCAAACCAATTTTCGTTGGTAGTTTTCATAGTTACATCATATATTTTTTTTAGAATTATTATGCCCCTACTTTAAAAGTCAGAGGGGGGGGGGGGGACACATTTTACCACTTTGGAAGAGTCTCTCTCGCAAACTATTCAGATTAGAAAAAAATGATATGAGAAACCTTAATATGATTTTTGAAGACCTATCCATAGACACCCTATACGCATAGGTTAGACGAAAAATTTTTTTTTGTTTCAGTTGTACCTATGGGGACTCCTAAAATTTTTAATATTTCTTCCATTTTTGTATCCAAATCTTAATGCGGTTCACAGACTACATCTACTTACCAAGTTTCAATAGTATAGCTCTTACAGTTTCGGAGAAAAGTGGCTGTGACATACGGACGGACAGACAGACAGACAGACATGACGAATCTATAAGGGTTCCGTTATTTGCCATTTTGGCTATGGAACCCTAAAAAAAGTCATACTTGATTAATATCCTCGACGATAGATAGAGCTTTTGGAGTCCTATTAGTAATTAGGATGAACTCGCGATTATTTCCAGGATGTTCAGAAACGGGCCGTTATTTCAGTGCCTCTAAAAAGAAAACGTGTCTACGTCAGGCGCGGTCGCAGGCTGAAATTTTGGGGGGGACCACTCACTAGTCACTGCCAATATGTATAATATTATTTTTATCTGCACCCTCGGATGGTTTTGGGTTGACAGTTACAGCTGTCTAAGGTCGGACGTACCTACTGGTGATTAGGGGGATAGGTAGAAATTTCCTTTTATTATTTGGAAAGAATTTGAGATTTTCTATTTGACTTTAGATTTGGGGGGCCTTGACCCTTGACTCCCCGTCATATAGGTCTACCAGAATCTGATGGCAAAAAGTGAGAAAATAAATTGACTCTAGCAATACCGGGGTAATAGGAATAAAACATTTTCATCCTTTTTTATTCCTTTAGCGGCTTATTTTGTGTGTGAAACATGAAAATTGAAAATATAAAAATTTATCCAATGATCAAGGATATTTTTGAAAATCTGCTGTCAAAAATTGCCATCAGATTCTGGTAGACCTATAATTAACTAAGTTCCGAGTCGCACGTCGTGCGCGACACTCGCGACGATTTAGCGGGCGGCCGAAGCTAGAAACGACGTCGCCACCTCGAGACGAGGCGGGCGGGCCCGGACACTGCGGTACTTAAGTTGCCGGTTACACGGTCAAATTTTCATCAATCTGGTCCATCAATCTAGTGTCAGTCTGACTGACGGAATATTGATGGTTATAAAAGTTCACATTAAAAATACGATCAATCCATCAATCCGTGGATTAGACGGTCAAATTTTCGTCAATCCATACCGGTTTGATGGGTCAGATTGATGAAAATTTGATCGTGTAACCGGCGACTTAGGTATTAGTATTTATTTACATAGTAATTTTATTACAACACGTGATCGCGGCCGACGCGCAAGTTATGTGACAGCCGACACCACCCGGCACCCGCGGCGGGACACACCTCGGCCGCCGCCGCCACGCCCGCGCAGGCCGGCGATCACGACGCCTAATATTTACAACACACTCGAATTAACCTAACACATTAGAAACTATAATATTTTACAAGAGGAGACGGGGGAGGGGGACGCTACGTGGAGGCCATGAGCTTGGCGTGCGCGGTGACGTTCCGCTGGTGCAGGAAGCCGCTGCCCTCGTCGTCGGCGCCGTACTGCAGCGCGTGCAGGTACTGCGGGTACTGCGGGTAGCCCTCGTACGCCGCCGCCGGCGCCGGCTCGCTCTTGATGCTGTTGATGTTGAACAGCGACGGGTTGGACAGGAAGGCGGGCGCGCCGCCCAGCCCCAGCGGGTACTGCGCCTGCCCGTGCCCGCCCCCCGCGCCCCCGGTGCCGCAACCCGCGCCGCCCGCGTGCGCCGCCTCGCGCGCGCCCTTGCCCGCCGCGTGGCCGGCCATGGCCGCCGTCAGCGGCAGGGGCACCTCCGACATGCTCGACTTGCTATCTGCAATATCATCACGAGAATGTCATTACGACGGTCCGATCGGGGAGCTCGCCGGAAAGCGACCAGCGGCTCGTGGGGTAGGTAGTAGCGGGTGTCGCTCACCGTCCATGCCGGGGGAGCCGTGCTCGTCCTTCTTGAGGGTCTCCTGCGGGGGCTTGGAGCCGTTGCCGGATTTTTTCGGCTTTCGTTTTCTAGTCTGGATGCCGTCCTTCCTCATCGCGAGTGGCCTGCGAACGACACGATCCACAGATTAACTGACCGTGTAGGTAGCGGCCGACGGGTAGGTATATCTTATATCTTTAAACGAGCAATTCTTGTATATATATATATTTGGAATCTCTGAATCGTCCCCAACGATTTTCATGAAATTTAGTATATAGGGGGTTTCGGGGGCGATAAATCGATCTAGCTAGGAATCATTTTTAGAAAATGTAATTTATTCGTGTTTTATCGAATACCGTGCAAAGCTCGGTCAAATAGCTAGTGTATTTTTATTCGAGAACAGGGGGCAATAGAAACAGTGCGACCTCTCGTTTGAATTGACTGACTGACTGACTAGTGACTTGGCGATTGAGCGGGTAGGCCAAAATGGTGAAATAATAATAGTGACCTGTTGATGCCGTGCAGCTTGTAGTAGAGGCCGCAGGCGTTGCAGACGGGCTCGCCGTCGTTGTTGCGGCGCCACAGCGTGGTGTTGCGCGACCCGCAGTTTGTGCAGCACTGGCCATGCCGCCGCGCCGCCGACTGCGCACCACACAACATTGTAAAATACGCGTCTCGGTACACGAAACTACATTTAGATATATAAGACTTAATAAAACTATAGTGGTCCGAAGATCTTTTAACGTGGTGGCACAAAATCTCCGTCATCAAAATTATCAAGCGAGTAGACGTTAAGTATACCTACAGTTACTGTATAAGTAGGTAGGTACAGTATCATCGAATACTATAACGATATAGGATGCTAGCTCCGTGTCATTGACATTGTTTCGCAGCCCCGCTCCCACGTCAATGACAATTGACATCGTCAAAAGATCCTCGTAGGACTAAAAGGAAAAATGTTATTAGATATCCATATAATATTATAAAGCGGAAGAGTTTGTTTGTTTCTTTGAACGCGCTAATCTCAGGAACTAGTTACTAGATACTGATCCGATTTTAAAAATTCTTTCAGTGTTCGATAGCCCATTTATCGAGGAAGGCTATAGGCTATATTTATGACGCTAAGACTAATATGAGCGAAGAAATAGAGGAAAATGTGGAAAAAACGGGGCAAATTATTTGAAAGGGCCTATCTCACGAACTACTGGAGCAATTTTTATTTTATTTGGCACAGACAAGAAGTAGACCACGTGAAGGTCATGGGCTATTTATTGGGACTAATTTGTCTGTGAAATATCTAATGTACATAGCAAAATATGACAATACGTAGGCAACAATAAAATTTAAAACCGTTGTTATTTTTACCTTATTTTAGGTACGGTATGTAAATGTTATAAAGACAAGTTATATGCTGCTATATTATGATACCTATTTCGTATTTACAAAGAATAATCATAATCTGCAGTAACAAACCCTTTAAGAATTTTAGATCGACTATTTTGGCTACTTTAAGACAACTACTGCCATCTCTTGGCGACTGGTAGTACCTACTAGGCGTAACGAATAAATGCCCGCCGGCCGGGCGGCTGGTCTCCCAGCCAAGACAGCTGCTGATGATAAGTCAAAACAAACTAAAGGTTCATTGGACAGTGGACTCTACAAAACATAGTTGAAATTATGATATAAGATATTGATGTACTGTCACTTCTTGGTGGAAATTGTGTTGAAAATTAAATAATTATACCTACACGTTCCTTGGAATACCTAATTCCACTTTATTTTAATAGTTGATAAGTCATAAGACATGATCTAACTAGATATTAGTTACGAAAAAAAGGTTTTCATTAAAGTAATAAATTTAATTAAAGTAAGAATTCCGGATTAAAAACAAAAAACTCTCGATTTTCGAAAAGTCTCACCCAGTGGCGGGGCAAGACCTAAATTTGATGTGGGCAAGATATATCTTGCGAGGCCCCCTGAAATATATTTTACGCGGCCCCCTGATAGATAACGCAAGAAGACAAATTTTTGGAGAAAAAGAATTTTTTGATACTCAAACTTTTATTTATAAAACTTTTTTATGAATGTTTGAGTATCAAAACTTGTAAATCCTTTAAAAAAACCTCGTGGTCCAAGGGGCGCGGGGCCCCTTAGACCGCGAGGCCGTGGGCGGTCGCCCACACCGCCCACGCCTTGCGCCGCTTCTGGTCTCATCGATTATAGATAGAGCTTTTCGTTCTCAAAGTTTTGTAAAATGTAGGTACAGTTACCGAGCGTTAAATAGTAATTACTTACTTCATTATTAGACATTTGAAGTACGTACCTACGTACTACGTAGTGAACTATTGATACCCATTGATAACGTTGCCATCTTTATCTTATTCAATATTTTTACTGTTATAAGCTTATTCCACACTATAACAACAATGGAAAGTCCATTACATACCCGAGCAAATCATACTTACACAGATTAAGTAAGTACAGGTTGGTACTACTAATATATTAGCTACTACTAGCTGTTGCCCGCGACTTCGTCCGCGTGGACTTCAGTTTATAGTTGTTCCCGTACATCGATTGAATAGTTTACACGCAAATCATAGAGGTAAATTTTGTGGGAACCGTACATCTTTCCGCGACAAAATATGTTCTTTCCCGGGACTCAAAGTATCTCTGTACCTTTCAGCAAAATATAGATTGAATAATTTAGGCAAAAATCATAAAAGTTTATTGTGCGGGAACCGTATATTTTTTGGGACGAAATGTATCCTATGTCCTTTTCCGGGACTCAAAGTATATAATATATCTATACCAAATTTCAGCAGAATCGTTCCAGCTGTTTACGCGTGATGTCGTAACCAAGGGAAATATGGATTCATTTTTATTATTTTTAGAGGTTCCGCGCGGCTTCGCACGCGTAAATTAGATATTTCACAGACAAATTAGTGCACAAAAGCCTATAATCCTTCACGTGCTCTACTTCCTATCTGACCCAAATAAGAGAAAAATTGCTCTAGTAGTTCGTAAGATAAGCCCTTTCAAATAATTTCCCCGTTTTTCCACATTTTCCTCTATTTCTTCGCTCTTATTAGCCTTAGCGTGATAAAATATAGCATATAGCCTTTCTCGATAAATGGCCTATCTAGGACTGAAATAATTTTTCAAATCAAACCAGTAGTTCCTGAGATTAGCGCGTTCAAATAAGCCCTTAAAATAATTTCCCCTGTTTTTTCCACATTTTCCTCTATTTCTTCCCTCCTGTTAGTCTTAGCGTGATAAAATATAGCCTATAGTCTTCCTCGATAAATGGACTATCTAACACTGAAAGAATTTTTCAAATCGGACCAGTAGTTCCTGAGATTAGCGCACTTAAACAAACAAACAAACAAACTAACAAACTCTTCCGCTTTATAATATTAGTATAGATTCTGTGGTACAGGCTACTACACTGTGCTACTACAGTTCCAAGTAATCTGTGTACAGTTCGTACTTAGCTAACATCGACTATGAATTAATTGGCGAATCAGTATCAAGTAATTACCTAGGTATGTCATGTGTTGTAGGTATGTGAGTTCAGATAGAAGTTATAATGTGCATTCTACATTAGGAAGGGTGATCGGCCATGCTGGAGTTTTCAGGGGACACTGGACAGGGGACAAGATGCGGGGCTCCCGGCCGCGCCCCACACACACATGCGTACGTAGCGGCGCAGATAGCGCCCGCACACAAACACGCAGGGGGCGGGGCCGGCCGCGCGCCGCCCCGGGAACCGCGGGGTCTGCTCCAATGTTGCGCGGTGACCCTTCGTTACCGCGCAACGTTCAGTTCTCTACGCTACTTAAAATGTATGCCTGCCGGACGCCGGTCGACAGGTATTCAGTAACGAAGAAAACTAAATAAACTAATTAACATAGAAGCTTTAGCGGTGCAAGGGGATATAGATGGAGTCGAGTGCGCCGATTTAAAAAAAAATGATTATATTGTGATAAATATAAATAGGTTACAACGGTATTACAAAAAATAATAAGTATACCGAGTAGTAGAGTACTCGGCAAAAACGATAGACGATGCAACGTAATCGAAACGAAATCATTGCATCGTCTGTCGTTCTTATTATAAATCCTAGGGGAACTGAGGACCACGGCCGAGAGGCAGGACAGTGCATGCATACTGTACAGGGGAGCGGTAGCGTGTAGTTCCCTAACGCGGCGCGCGGGGGGGCGGCGGGCGGTGCGGGTCGCGGGGCGGGGGGACGGGGTGGTAACGGAGGGGCGGAGGGCGGCGGGTCATGCACTAGTGACTAGTCTACACGCCACCGACTCACCTTCTTCATGCCCCTGGCCATGCCCTCGACACTCATCCAGCGCTGCACCGAGCCGTCCTTATAGAAGCGGGAGAGCAGCTCGGCGTCGGCACCTGGACAATACACGAGAGTCGGTTAGGGGCACTCACCAGCCGCTTGCTGGGCTTGACGAGCGGCCGGTTCACGCCGTTGATCTTGTGGTAGAGGCCGCAGGCGTTGCACAGGTAGTGGCCCGTGGCGTCACGCCGCCACAGCGGGGTGTTGTTGGCACCGCAGTTGACGCACTCGCGCCCCTCCTCGTACTCCAGCCCGCCATCTGCACCCACCACACGTCACCACGTCGCCACACTCGCTCGCTCACCCCCCTCATCCCACTCACCCCACTACCCGTCTGGCATCCGGCACGTCAGCGCTCCACGTTCAAACTGACTCGTGGCAGGTACCTCGTCTCATTCATCCTTCTCATTCTATCTTTCTTACTTTCGCAATAGGTTACGTTTAAATAGACTTTAAACAAGTAGGTATCTATTTGTTATTATTTTTAAAATAATTTACCTACTATTACTTTATAGACATTTTACTATTTATTTTTAGGGGAAAAAATACAAAATGATCGATATATTGTATAAATATAATCATAATTTACGGTCATAGTGTAATAGTCCACAAGTGTCAATTATTGACCCCAGTAGCGGAGGACGGAGGTTGTGCAATGTGCATACCTAATATTATTCTGTCCGGTGAAGTAGGTAGCTGGTAGAGATAACAAATAAAGTCTAACATGTTAGGATGACAAATGAACTGAACGGACGTAGAAATAAAATATATTATATTGTAACTAACATCCATTTAATATTTAATAAGTTTATATTTTTGTTTTTATCTATAGGCATCTGTTTCTTTCCTACGCTAAGGTACTAAACACTACCTACGAGGAGTCGATAGACTAGCTCTAGGTACTTACTCCAAGCTTAGTAGCGGATTAAACGGGATCTGTCGAAGTTCTGAACCAGCCCCGGATTTATAAATAGGTCGTTATATCACAGAAAACATAATTAATAGGTACCTTATGGTTATAGGCCACGGCCCACGGCCCGGGGGCGGCCGGCAGTGTCCATAGAGGCTTTACAGTTTACAGATTACGTGTACATGGGGCATGGGGCGGCAGAAATAAAGTGGCCTACTTATGAAAAATATATGTATGTAATGTTACCGTTAGAATGCAGAATTAACGTGCACATTACCTAGGTAATCAGGAGATTCGTGTGAAACTTTTAAATAAACAAAGCTTATTTTGCATTCTCTTCCTTCGTAAAAGTCCTAAAAACATTGACGTAAGCTTGTCAACCTAAGACTATTGTTATTTTGATTGCTTTTATTCTGGTTGATACGAACTGTTGTAATATTTTATTAGCAAAGTAAAATTTTACGTAAAATTTAATCATTTATTCCTTTGTTTAAGTATATCCAGAAAATTACCGGTAAGTAGGTATATTAAATAATTCTCTACGACTAAATAACATATTTTATTAAAACAAGAACCTGTTTTATGTAATTTAATGAGAATAGAATAAACTTTTTGCAATTTAACTAACTTACCCAGGTAATCTGCAGGATACCTTGTTAATCTGCAGTCTAACTGGTTCACATATACCTATAGTACTTACTTAAATTCGGCACATCGCAAACGTTGTTTATACTTAATTGTCCTGTGGCTATGGGTAATGACTGGTCCGGGAATCCCGACTCGTTCGCAGCGTTCATTATGTATATGTCGCAGGGAAAAGAGGATATCAGGGATTTCACGATATCCCTAGGGTTATCACGAACTCCCGGTAGATGCCAAATAATCTTGTTTGTTACGTCTTCTTACTAAAAATATCTAGTGATATGTCATTTCACTAAACTTAATCTAGGGAAACGTCAGAAAAGCGGACACCGCCGTATAAAATAAATCAAGCCACGCATTTCTCTCGCTTGCTCTAGTATACACACCGGTACTTTGATAGGATCATCTAACATCTGAATCTGACACATAAGATGTTAGATGATCCATGCGTCGGATGGGCATGTAAAAAGTCGGTCCTGCGCCTGATCTCTCGCCGATCGTGTCAGTCTTCTGTCCCACCGGGTTATGCAAGGAAATATAGAGATTGCTCTTCGGTACTGCGCACACACTTGGGCACTATAAAATTACTCTTGGCCAAGTTTCAATGAAACCGGCCACAGTCACCAAAACCAGAGTGAGAGTTATTATTATTATT
The DNA here is from genome assembly GCA_905333045.1 of Lysandra bellargus. Taxonomy (NCBI): domain Eukaryota; kingdom Metazoa; phylum Arthropoda; class Insecta; order Lepidoptera; family Lycaenidae; genus Lysandra; species Lysandra bellargus. The sequence continues at coordinate 11,579,230 of HG995335.1, read as the reverse complement.
ATCACACGTGTAATACAACTATAGCAGATCTGAGGGGGCATCACCATATCTCCGAATCATACAGTTGAAACTAACTGAGGGTTCTTCATCAGATACTTCAGACCTTTGATTTTTGACGTCAAATGAAGCGGCCGACCAAGTTGAATCTTTTTTGTAAAGGTGGCATGTCGATCTCTAGTTTGGTAAGGCTCTTGTACAGGCACAGGTACTGCAGGTACTCCAGATCTTCGATTATCCTAGTTTTTCCGTACCCAAAGGGTTAGTCTGTCTGTCTGTCTTCAGGTTAGACGAGCCGTGCCAGCTCGAGCAACGCATTTGTTTCACTCCCACTAGTGCCCGTGGGCCGTGTCACGTGTGGGAACTAGAGCGAGCGAGAGAAATGAGTGGCTCGATTTTTATTCGGCGGTATCCGCGTTTCTGACATTTCACTAGATTTAATGCCTGTTTCACCGCTTCCTGATAAGGTGCCCGATAGGCATATTTGACAGATTTTCCATAGGTACTCTATGTGTCAAGTTAAGTGGTGGATAGCCTTATCAGGAAGCGGTGAAACAGGCCCTTAGTTTAGTGAAATGACATATCACTAGATATTTTTAGCAAGAAGACGTAACAAACAAGAATTTCGGCATCTACCGGGAGTTCGTGATATCCCTAGGGATATCGTGAAATCCCTGATATCCTCTTTTCCCTGCGACATATACATTATTATAATATTATATTATCATAACAGCCCACCGCGCCGTCCCACCGTAGGGGGTTCCGGGTACGTCAGGTAGGCCTTGGATGTCCTTCTATTCGAGAACAATGTCTACTAGCTCAAACATCATTGAAATTATAAAAATCATGTCTAATATTATTAATTACTTATGTATTATTATTTTACTTTTTAGGACAAGATACAAAGATAATATAAATAATATTATTTAACAATTTTTAAAACAATCGTAATTCGTATGAGATTCAGTAATCAGTTCCTCAATCACCTTGGGGCTTGGACTAAGTAGGTAGGTATTCTTTATTAGACGCTCAGAATCGAGACTCGTACTAACCGGTGTCTGCAATCTGCATGGATAATATTATAATTATTGTAATTTAAAATAGGCTAATCCAGAGATAGGGGTAAACAGCCGTGACGGGGAGCGCGAGATAAGGGCTGAGTCACACCCGCCGGCCGCGATTACACCGCGGTGGCTGAGTCAGCACCACCGCCACATATTATGGTGCTCCCACACCGCCGTTAGAAAATGTTTGTAAACATTCTCTAACATAAAAAGATTTACTAACAATTTAGTCTGTGAACCGCATTAAGATTTTGATACAAAAATGGAAAAATTATTAAAAATTTTAGGGGTCCCCATAGGTACAACTGAAACAAAAAAAAAAATTTTTTTCATCTGGCCTATGCATGTGGGGTATCTATGGATAGGTCTTCAAAAATCATATTGAGGTTTCTCATATCATTTTTTTATAACCGGAATAGTTTGGGAGAGAGACTCTTCCAAAGTGGCAAAATGTGTGTCCCCCCCCTTCTAACTTCTAAAGTAGGGGCATGATAATTCTAAAAAAAATATATGATATACATTACTATGAAAACTACCAACTTTTTTAAACGTCATAAATGATAAACCTTAATTTAACTTTCATTATATCAAAAATGAAGTATTAAAATAAATTGAAAACCTTATGAGTTCATAGAAATGTTTGTTATTGCTGCTGCGAAACCCTTCATGGGCGAGTCCAACTCGCACTTGGCCGGTTTTTTTAACATTTGTGATTAAATGTTTGCTAACAAATGTTTATTAACGTTACTAAATATTTTCTAACGGCGGTGTGGGAGCACCATTACGCAGACCTATTAGCTGTAAACAGTGCACAGTGCTAGAATACAATAAAATTACTTATTTACAGTAAAACATCTTCACTGTCACAGTCGAAACAGCACAAGCCCGCGTCCATTTTTACCTTTTTTATAACTAAATGTGAACACATTCACAAACATAGATCAGGATAGATACCGCATGTGTAATGTGTATGTACTTCGCGTGCCATATCGCGTTCTCAAACGACGAGCAATGCTCATCTTTCGAAAGTCTGTCCTTTAGTCTGCGATAGCATCCGATAGGATTTCGGAACGAATCGGAATTTTAAAAATGGCTAAATGCCTAAGGGAGATCGCAGACGGCACACTTTTTGTGTGATCGAGTCTGCGGCGCACATACATTCTGCATGGCCGCGCCCTGCAGAATGTATGTGCGCCGCAGACTCGATCACACAAAAAGTGTGCCGTCTGCGATCTTCCTAAAAGTGCCGTATTGAGCTGTAGAAATTAAAATAGAACGTTGGCCTTGATAATGGACACGTTTCTTATCACCGGTACGTCACAGTGATAGGAAAAAAGTAAGACGCTCTTTTTCATACAAATGGAGCGACATGCGGTAGGTATATCTATCTTGATCTATGTCTGTGGTTCCATTCCTTAATATTATAATTTTAATATTATAAATGTGTCTGTCTGTCTGTTACCTATTCACGTCCAAACCGCTGAAACGATTCTCCTGAGATGTTGTATGGAGATACTTAGATCAGAGTCCCGGGAAAGGATATAGGATAGTTTTTATCCCGATAAAATGTACGGTTCCCGCGCGATAAACGAATTTCGCCGAAAAGGAGTAGCGGGTATCAAGTAGTATGTGGTAGAGTGATGGGACATGGCAAAGCAGTAGGCACACTACACCTATACAATAGGGATGATGACAAGGTCCAAGATTAGCGAATTTTGTTAATAAAAATATAAACAAATCACGGTAAAAAATAAGTGTTCCCAAAATTTCAGCTTGATAGCATTTGTATTTTTTGTTATGCGCCTTCAAAGTTGAATAATCAAGTCGATTTTTTTTCAATTAATTTTCTTAATATTTGTATACCATTCGATAACTTATGCAATTAAAAGCAACTTTTGTTACAAACCACTTTCATAAACGCAATATTTAATATACCTACCGAACTAAATTCTCTCCCGATCCGTACAAACTACGAAATAGTGACGTCAGTCTTTCGTAGCACTTTGTATGGAGCGTTTCGGGCAGGTCTATTTGATGAGATGTTGGAATTGTCATATCTTGGTGAATTTTTAAGCTATTAGAGTCATTCTTTCAGCGATGTTTCTATTTTTTAAGGGTCTTTCAATAAGAAAAAGAACCACCACCATTTCACCAATAAGAAAAAAAAATAGTCATCATGCCTATTGATATGGATGGACAAATATAACTTAGTATTTTGCTACGTATTTTGTATTGCAATACAGTAGACCTGCGAATTAGACTAAAATTTTGCACGACCGTGTCGGATTAGCGAATTTCTCGGATTATAGGGTACCTACAACTGCCTACATTTTTACACATTACAATACCTTAAAATCATAATGATAAGATTTTATCTTTACTACAAATCATTTTCCTAAAGCTAGGCACTTATCAGCGAGCTGTAATCATGACCGTTGCATACAACATTGTAACAAAATAATTTACGTGCATAAAGAAAGATTGCAGGCAAATATAATTTTCCTTCGATCGCGGAAAAATGAGACACAATAGCCATTCAATTGTTATCGCGAGCACCGGTGCTCGCGCGGGGCTTATTTTACCAGCGATATGCTGTCGGATTACAAGGGGCGCCGGATTAGCCAAGGGCTGGATTAGCGAGGGTCTACTGTACATAGTCTGTTTAAAGACAAATCAACAACCTACGGGAGTCCTAAGAGTGATTTCTGTTGGGTGATTATTTGTGATAACTAAACAAGGCGTAACAACGCTTTGGTAACGAGGACGCGATCCCGTCACGCTCGTACTGTGCAGCGCCTGTTTCGTTTTAAAGACTCGCTGACTAACTTCACTGTGATATATTAGAGGTGTAACATCATTTTATACTGCTGTGGTAACAGCAGCCGATACAGATGGTTCCTTCTAAGCGATGAGGCGATTTTGTTCATGGAAAATGTACAAGTTGAGGGGCCGATTTGGATGAAAAAAGGAGGGAGTGTTTTAGACTGGTTGAAGAACTAAATGTAACCACGGCACGGATTATGAGAATTAAGATGGCGGACCTACGTAATTAGTTTCAAAATTGTCCAACAACGTTTGGTTCGTAGACGTTAGGTAATTCACTGTGTCATTGTTGTGTATTAGGTACCTACCTAGGTAATAAGTAATAACTATTACCTAGGTAGGTACAGGTAGGTATCATATCAGTATTTAACAAAACAAGTCTTTTGTAATCCGTATTATGCAGCAATATCTCCCGACTGCTGCTAAGTGCCAACTAACAACTATAATTCAGGTGAAACTTCAAACTCTACAATGTAGAGCGTTTGATTCTGAGTTCACAATTTACTTTATGATACTTTAAACTTTTATGACTGTATCATATTATGAAGTTTGAGCGTCGACTGTACCTACTTTAATTAGTTAATATACCTAATATCGTCTATTTCGTTACTGTAAACACGAAATAATTAATTTGTCATAAGAACTTACACAATTATTCACTTAATTAAGAAAATATTATGCACTCGTAGTTTACTAACTCTAAGCGTACCTACCACGTGTACGGGCTTACAATAATATTATTATAAAACTTTGCTAAGAAAATTAGAAGTACTGCAAATTGCAATTATATTATAACAATTATTTTTAATTTTCCTTTTTTATTAGGTCGAGCCTACTGTGTATTTTATACGAGCCTTCAACCCGGTGAACCTGCCACATCGTTTGAGAAATAAATATTGCAGATGTATCATATCGTATGACTAACTGGAAATGTTGGAACTCAAAGTAGTCACAAGAACCTACAGGAAATTAAACGGAATAACGAGAGCGACACAGCTGCTGATTATAATTATTTATACTATTTAAAATGATAGCTTCGAGTAATTGTATTTGCTTCAACGTTATTCAAATATGTATTTACATCTCGGTAACGAGCGTGTATCTAGTACCTACCAGGTACCTATACGGACTCTACCATACCGGAATGAGTAAGACGGGATCTGGGGCTTCACATCGCACACGACCTCGCGACCTCCTCTACCTCCTCCGTCGCAACACCGGATTCCCGAAGTACACCCCCGGTCGGTCGCTCGTCAGGGTCGGATACTCACCGTAGGCCGGGGGCCGCTGCAAGGCGTCGTAGGGCGCGCACCAGGAGCCCATCACCATGTTCTGCGGGTACAGGCCGCCCGCCACGCCGCCCACGCCGCCGCCGACGCCGCCGCCGCCTGCGCACACATCACAAATTAGATGACTTCGACTCTACCGCGTTCACGATACGCCGATCGATCGGCGACTCGACGACGACGGAGACCGTTGCAGGGGGTGGGGCGGGGGACGCACCTGCCAGCAGCGCGAGGTTGTGGAGGAGCGAGTGTTGGAGCGTCGTCGCGTCCATGGTCGAGTGCCGCGGTCGGAGGTCGAAGGCCGACTGGCCGGCCGCGCGTTGACGCCGACCTTATCTCCGCGCCCGCGACCGCCTGGCACCGGTCACGTGGCCGACGCTGACCGACACCCGCCGACATCCGCCGACACCCGCGAGAGCGACAGGGGACACTCTCGTCTCCCGATATCGGGAACTGAGTCCCGTTTTCAGAAAGCACCGAAATGTCTTTATCGATGTGCTTCGAGTGAGTGCGTGGAGTTCCAAGTTTTGTATAATTGTACTCGAGTCGGACAGATGGTGCAGACTTTTATATTTTAATTCGAACTACATCTACATAGCACGTTTAACATCTATAAAGTATCGGGCTTCCGGGGAAGGGGGCGCTAGCTGGCTCCGCGGTGAGAGGTGAGGACTGAGGCGGGAGGTGAATAGGCAGCGGAGAGGCGGGAGAATGTCAGCGCAGATATCTCGTCTCAATTTTTTTTTTTTTTATTTGAAAGGAAAACATACAGTGATAAACTTAATTTAAAAATTAGCTGCTTAATATCTAAGCACTATTAACATGTTTCCACAATTAAATTATCTCAGTCATTATGATTGCGCTATCTCGGAGATAAACACATTAATATTTCATTACGCGCCGCCGCCGGGACGTTGTCACCAGTTTCAATGTAGAGCAAAAACGCGAAATCTAATTTTAATATGATTCTAATTACTTTTGTTTACCTCCTACGGCTTCGATACAAGTAATCGATTACGACGAATAGCGATGACGAACGCACGTATCGGGATGGTCGGATAGGGAAAACGTCCAGTATCGCGGTGGTCGGGGAAAACAGCGGCGGCCGTGCGTCAGCGCGACCGCAGCCCGTGACGCGCCCGCGGGACATCAGTCAGTTGCATGTATTTCAATATTGAATCATCCAAAATAGTTAACAATCGATCAAAAGATCGTAGTCTCTACCGCGCAGCTCCGGGCCTCGACTCTATCGACTGATATACGCCGGCGACCACTGTCCACCCTGGGACTAAACTGTACAATATGTCGCATGTCTTTCGATTACCATTTTCCCGCCTCTCTATCTTGAAAAACGGTATACAGTAGGTATAATTATACACCTAAGGCCAGGTTCACACGGCACAATCCTGCACGTTTTTTTCCAGTATACATCATAACGAATAAATAGAGGCGCATGCTATGTAATATGTATACAATATAATATATAACCATTCACACGTCAATTGTACTGCACGATTTATTGCAGTACCTACTTACAATCAGCGTATGAATGTTAAGACGTAGGTACTTACACTGCAAAAACGTGCAGGACTGTGCCGTATGAACACATTCGACATCTCCGTCGAAGACATTATTCATTCTACGTTAGGCATAATCTAAATATACCTAGCTACATCCTAGCTACGTCTGATCAAACTCGTTCGATGATTTTATTTTATTAATATCTGACACGGAGAAGAGATAAGCGCCCGCCGGCTCGTCCCGTGTGCGCGTGTGCTCCACCGGACGACAATATTATGATAATACGTCTCATTGTTTATGTATATCGAGAACAAACGAATCAATTAGCTTATCGCCGGCCAAAGATCGTCCGATAAGAATTTACGACGCGATCGATTATAAATTCGACCAATACTGTCAAATAAACAGTAAAGCAATATTAGGGCGAAGAGCGAAACTAGACGGCACCGGCGGGTCGGGTCGACTTGGGACTCGGGAGCCGCGAGCGGTGTGGAGCACGTAGAGCAGGGAGCGTACCGTAAGAGTCGTGGTGGGCGGCGTGGTGGTGATGCCAGGTGTGGTGGGAGGGGAAGGGCGCGGCGTAGGGCTGCAGGCGCCCGCCGCCGTACAGCCCGTAGCCCTCGCCGCAGTCCCCGCCCGCGCCGCCGTACGCGCCGCCTCCGCCGCCGCCGCCGCTGCCGCCGAACATCGCACTCGTAGTCACGGTCGCGGTCGCTGTCGCCGGTCGTCGCGCGTCGCCTCAGGCGCGGTTCATATCAGGCCGCAGGGCTGCAACAACCAACAACACAAACCTGTCTGATAACTGAAACAACTGTCAATAATTGTAACTGTCCTCAACGACACCTGACATACCAGCTCCATACCATCATATAAATTATAATTTATAATAACACTGGCGACCCGCCCCGGCGTCGCAGGGGTATAAAATATATAGCCACTGAAAAAATGATTAAAATCGATAGCCTATGAACCTTCACGTGGTCTACTTCTTATCTGTGCCAAATAACATAAAAATTGCTCCAGTAGTTCGCGAGATAAGCCCTTTCAAATAATTTCCCCCGTTTTTTCCACATTCCCCTATTAGTCTTAGCGTGATAAAATATAGCCTATAGCCTTTCTCAATAAATGGGCTATCTAACTGTTAGATATCTGAGTGTTAGATTCTAACACTGAAATAATTTTTCCAATCGGACCAGTAGTTCCTAAGATTAGCGCGTTCAAGTAAGCCCCGTGAAATAATTTTCCCCGTTTTTTCCACATTTTCTTCTATTTCTTCGCTCCTATTAGTCTTAGCGTAATAAAATATAGCCTATAACCTTCCTCGATAAACAGCATAGTTTAGCTTATTGGTCTAGTAGTCTGGCCTAATCTATACTAATATACTAATAATGTTATAAAGCGGAAGAGTTTGTTAGTTTGTTTGTTTGAACGTACCAATCTCAGGAACTACTGATCCGATTTGAAAAATTCTTTCAGTGTTAGATAGCCCATTTATCGAGGAAGGCTATAGGCTATATTTTATTACGCTAAGACTAATAGGAGCGAAGAAATAGAGAAAAATGTAGAAAAAACGGGGGAAATTATATGAAAGGGCTTATTTGAACGCGTTAATCTCAGGAACTACTAGTCAAATTTGAAAAATTATTTCAGTGTTAGATAGCCCATTTATCGAGAAAGGCTATAGGCTATATTTTATTATGCTAAAACTTATAAAAGCGAGTCGTGAAATAGAGGAAAATGAGGAAAAAACGGAGGAAATTATATGAAATTGCTCATTATCTGGAGAAAATTTTATGTTAGGTATTTATATTTTTCGCCTGGCCACGATCGACTGGACTAACAGTCGCGATCGACCGGTCGATCGCGATCGGCCACCCCTGTAGTAATTAGATGACAAATTACGGTTCTCTCGCGATATAGAATTCCTAGGTAGCTAAAAATTAAATGTAATACATAGTTATCGATGCCATTATTAAAAAATTATAATATGTTGTAACGAGGTTGTATTACGATATCCAAAAGAACCAAGGTGATGTCTTAATTGAACAGTAGTAATATATTAAGTATTATGTATTGAGATTCATATATTTATAACTACTTAGGTAAATAATAATCATAATAATTTATGTATTGCGAATTTAGGTTACACAGATGTTAATTAATTACAGTATTTGAGTTCCTAAATAATATCAACTTACTAGACAATTAGACGTAATAATACACATTATAATACAATATGACTTATAATATATTAACATTATATCATTGATTTTGAAACCAATACAACTTATAAAAAGAAATAAAAAATACGGACAAATAAATATGATAAATATAATCGATTACTGATTATTTTATGAGTTTCAAGAATTACATATATTATTTTTATTGAACATGCAGCACCATATTATTATGCATTGAGTACATTATGTCACATATTAATATTATATTATAATTTTCACATAGTCCAATATTATTATTATTGTTGTTAATAAATTGGTAGTTTCCTAATTTAAACACTGATTTGGTGAATAAATAATATATATAATAATATTATTATCAAATATTCAGATTTCACAAGTTTGGTAACGCTCGCGAGTAAAATAACTTTGAAGCGAGAAAATTAAAAACTTAAAAAGTTTACAATAGGCCGACTAATTTTAAATCATATTGTAATATTAATAATAATAATATACGCGGGCCGTGCCCCAGGCGGGAAAAAAGTTGCGGAACTAAAGGCGGCCCCAAAACGATAAACGTCATTGCCATTTTCAATTTTATTTTATCCGTTTACTACTAAGTACTAAGCTGTTAATTTATGCTCTTAATACAAAGTAACAGCTCTAAATAGCGAGTTCTTTGAACTTTACCTACATAAACATGCGTCTCGTTAACAATGGTGGTCTATAAGATTATGAGTCCATTGCGCGGAAGATTTATTTATCGTCCGGGAATCATACAATTTTCTGGCATGAAAAGTATAGTCAAGAAAGTGACGAAATTAAAAAGTGGCAACATCGTAGTGTCATTCCTTTCAAAACAATCTAAGAAAAAAGGGATGACACTACGATGCTGCCACTTTTTAATTTCTTCACTTTCTTGACAGATTATATCCTAGTACAATTTCAGCAAAATCGTTCCGGTGGTTTAGGCGTGACTCATGTGAGGAGGTGACAGATAGACAGATAGCAGACAGACAGACAAACACACACCTTTCGCATGTATAATAAGTATTAGTAATTAGTATGGATAGTATCTGGTGAAGTATCGCTCGTATATCGGAATGTAAATTACGATTGTTGCATTTCGAATCACACAATTACCTACTCACCTATTTCGTTAAATTGTAGGTATCGTTATCGTGTCAACAAAGAAACAGCGTGTTTAGTAACGATTAGTACAAATCTAATCACGTACGATGTCACACGGTGCGGGGCGCGCGAAGTGGAGCAGGCTGCCGCCGATAGAGCACGTCCGCGCGGCGCACGCGACTATCACCCCTCCGCGCGCGGCGCAGGGGCGACATCGGCGCGGCCGGCGACCGCCTCATCGCCTCGCTCACCTATTGGGGTATCGCGGTGTCGCCACTCGGCAGTCGATAGCAGATGTGGCGGCCGCCGGCGACCGTCCCGGCGCGCGCGATTACACTCCGCTTATCGGCTGGTTAGTACGCAACGATTGCATGCTTCGTTATGGAATCAGAAACAGGCAGAGGAGTAAACTTGCCGATAAGCGATCGCCGTCCTCCATGAGTCGTGATGTTGAACATCCCCTGTGCCCCTCCGGTATACGCCTAGAGCCATTTTACGGCAGGACACCACAAATTAGTCCAAACTCCAAAATCGTTGCGATTAATTTAAACACCTCTCGTAATTCATATCGATTCCTTATTTGATACTTCAGGTCTATTTTAATTTCAAGCGTTCAGCACTCGCTCTGAAATAAGAAGTTATTACCTATAACAAAGTCACTCATCTTGATTCTTGAACAATTTAACGAGTCGATACGGAGTCAATCTGTACTATTCGTCTGGTAGTTTGCGCTAATAAGAAACGCCGCTCAGGATATTAACTAACGAGTATCCCTCTAACGAAGTCGCTATAAATCTTCTTTATTTCGGTACCGTATAGGGGTGGTGAGTGTAGGATTCCGACTGGCGGCAAATATGCGAACACACATCACAGCTGTCAACGCGTAATCAGGTGACAAGGTGAGCTCGTTACCGCATTCCGGTAGTCGGGACTCGGGACTTGGGTTGCCGGCTACAGCATACAGATGATGATGTACGGCGTCGGTGTCGCGTTACTCGCAAGTCGCAACTCACAATATTGCCGACTAAAACCCTCTCTGGTACGATTCATTGCTCTAGCAGCGGATAAAATATTATTATATATACTAAGGGCCTGTTTCGCCACTTGTTTATGTGGTTGTGGATAGCCTATCCGACACTTATCAGGAAGTGGTAAAACAGGCCCTAAGAAGAATATAAACATTTTCACTAGTGTTTTAAATACCTTACAGAATCGATATGTTATACTCTAATACGCTTTACGACTTTGTACTGAACTTAAGCTTTTTAGCGTTTTGATTCCGCAGTAAATTCCCTCGGGCGCTTGGGCTTAGGGTAGGCTTTAAACAAGCAAAACTTTAAGTTAGTTATAATTAAAGCTAAAGTTGTCCGAGCACGTAAACGAGCCGTTGATCTATCAGTGATTCAGTTTTGCCTTTAATGTTTAACAGATCAGTGAGCTCTACAACAGCGGTCGGCAACGCGCGGCCCGCGAACGTTTTGCTTGCGGCCCGCGAATGTTTTGAGAATAAGTTATAAGTATCAAAATGTAAAAACAATATTTTCTAACATTGCCATCGTTATCGCAACTTAAAAACGTAGCTGTTTGTGTCATTTTGTAATAAAAACTTTGGTCATTGTCTGAATCCCCTTATAATAATACTCTCTGTTACACATTTTAACAGCTCACTTTTTATTAGTGCCATAATAGGTACATCAGAGAGGTTAAACTTTTTTTAAATTGTGGTTTAGAAAAGCCCTCATTATGCATAGGTATTGGGCTTCTAAGGTTAAAATACTATGCCTGCGGCCCGCCTCTATTTTGTTTTGCCACCTTGTGGCCCTTGCCTGCCAAAAGGTTGCCGACCGCTGCTCTACAATCGTAACATTTCAATAAATCATAATCATTCATACATTACATTAATAGAATTCGATTAAATTCATACCAATTTACGAGTAATGACAGTAGGCACCTACACTATTTGGTAATTGGTCCGAAAATAAATGGATTTAATATATAAGCTACGTAGCTTCAATATTTGTATATTTTCCAGGTGTATCTATCTAAAACTAAACCAAATAATTAAGTGCACCATAATGAGATATCAGATAGCGTTATAGAGGTAGTGGTTTCTTAATGAAAATCATATTTAAAGAGAAAACTAACATTATAATATAAGGTAGTTCGGAATCTCTACATTTCGTCTTCGATATAGGTACTGTATTATTCGTTATTGTTGATGAAAGTGTTGGAAAGATACCAATGTTAATACTGATATATGCCACGAGATAAGCGCCGGCGTTCGCGGGCGAGACGGAGGAGGTGTGCGGGGGAGGGAGGGGGAGGGTGCGCGGGATTTATGTGGTGCATTAGCGCAGGTCCGCGAGGCGCCGCACCGGGGCATGGCCGAATGCGTCTGGAGTCTGGACTCTCAGCCTATACAATGCTGACACCGCACGTCTGTCCAGGGCCTATAGACTAGTGTAGACTGGCAAAGCGCTAACGCTAAAGCTAGCGCTACAAAATGTATGCGATTTGGCATAAGTCATCGCTTCGCTAGCGAATACTAGCGTTAGCGTTAGCGTTTTGCCAGTTGTCTACGGGGGCAGGGCGGCTGGAGATACGAGAACTCCGACAACATCACGCTCGAGTCGAAAGTACTTCTAGCAGAAGGTAGCTTGAAATGTCTCTATTGTGTTATGATAAGCCTGAGCGATAAGCGTTGCGACTTACGGACATTCAAAGTGAGACTACTGACTCAACTGAGACACGAATTTCAAAAAGCCGTGGGAGAGCCATGCTTCGGCACGAATGGGCCGGCTTGACCGGAGAAATACCACGTTCTCACAGAAAACCGGCGTGAAACAGCGCTTGCGCTGTGTTTCGTCGAGTGAGTGAGTTTACCGGAGGCCCAATACCCTACCCTATTCCCTTCCCCTTCCTTCCTTACCCTCCCCTATTACCCTATTCCCAATTAAAAGGTTGGCAACGCACTTGCAGCTCTTCTGATGCTGCGAGTGTCCATGGGCGACGGAAGTTGCTTTCATCAGGTGACCCGTTTGCTCGTTCGCCCCCTTATTTCAATAAAAAAAAAACCGCGCACACACTCGGCGCGGCCCGCTCTCCGCAGGCACCCGCCTCACCCGCAGGTTAAGTGCTCGACGTCTATTCATCCTTGTGAGAGCTATTTGCAGACTCACAGAGCGATCTCTGTTCAGTATCAAACGGCTAAATATAGAGATCCCAGCTAAAATCTCAATTCTTATTAAAAATGTTATAAATCTTTGGCTGGTGCCAAAGATTAAATCGGTGATCGGTGGTCCCTAATCCCTATCACAAACTCAGGTGATCAGAGATCGCGCATGAAGGTTTCCGTACCGTTAAATACAGCAAAAATTTGTCAAAATTAATAGGCTACTTGACCTATATTCAATTTCATTGAAAAAGTGCATATTTCTAGTAGAACTTGGCCTAGGAAACCGTATTTCACCCTTATCATCAAATAAAAGCTTATGATTGATAAATAAAGTCGATTTGAAAATATGATTTTATGAAAATAGGATTTGTACTGACGAAAACGCTTTTGCGGTACTTCCGATTTGGATGTGACGTCATCCTCATAGTAATTTAATATCTTTTATTTATCGCGCTCGTTATATGTAAGTTTATTTGTACATAAATATTAAGAATAAGCCTAGAAAGATTTGTAAAATATATTTTCTTAAATAATTCAAATAAAACATCAGTTTAATGTATTATCTCCATTTATTGTAGACAGGAAATGAAATTGCCAAAACTTTTCGCTAAAAGTTTTCAACATTACAAATGATTTTTAATTTCTTATTTAATTATTTTATAATTTTTGGGCACTTTTAGACTCGTACATTTAGCACATAAAAAAAATTCAATAAAGAGAGTTTAAAATACAAAACGTATGACGTCACACTATGGCGGATAGTGTTTTCGGCGCCATTTAAAAGGCATGTTTTTCAATCAACATTTTTATGGGTTTCTACTGTGTAAAATATTAAAATATTAGTTCTTTTGTGAAAATGAATGATTAAGAAGCGATTAGCATGAAGAAAAAAAATAGGTCAAGTAGCCTATTGTGTTTTTTAATGGGAGCCCCATATATTAAAATATTATTTAAGTTTTTTTTGATTATTAAAATGCACATAATAAATATATAATCGAGGATTTTGTGAAAAATTTTAGTGCCATTATCGACATTGAGCAAAAGGGCCAAAAAATTACGTCTGTTGTATGGCAGCCCCCATACTTAAATATACATTTCATATTCTTTTTAATATTTGTTTTAACGGCAACAGAATTATACACTATCTATCTGTGCAAATTTAAGAAAATTAATCTAGCTATAGCGGTTTGAGATACAGCCTGAAGACAGACAGACAAACGGACAGACATCGAACTCTTTGTTATATGATCCCATACGGAACCCAAAAAAAGGAAATGTTGCTCTAGCCCACAAATTTGTAACCGGGGCGATACTCGATACGAGGACAAAATATGGTACCGTCCTTAACATATTACACAGAAAAGAAACATTCGCCGCGTATCAGCATTCAGCACTCAGCAGTGGTGTGCTGTTTATGTCACACGCCATTTACACCGCGATGCATCGTCCCTGGACGTATGATACGTCGACGGCCAACGAGTGCAGCGAGGCGGGTTATATAACTCCGCGGCGGCGGCGGTAAGTGGCGTCTGACCCGGGCTAACCCGGCGCCGGCACTCGACGGCGGCGCCGCCACCACACGCCGGGCTAAATATACCCCGCGCGCGTCACAGCCGCTGTGGACGTGCAGCACCGGCGTCCGACAGGCGGGCATGATATATCCCGAAATTCCTGACGTCCAGTGTGTCGCTGTCAGTGATATGTTATGTTTTCAACGTACCTATGTACCCTAGTACATAATACCTCTTTGGTCGCTGTCGATTATTATCAACTATCTTACTTAAATTATGTATAGGGTAGTATATTATAATATTGTGTGTGTACACAGTGATGCCAACTTTGAAGCATAAAATATTATAGTGTTTCGGAATGTCATCTGGTGCACTCGAGTGTAGTCTGGCGAGGCCGAGTGTCGGGAGCGGGCCAGCGGTGCCCTGCTCGCCTGTTCCCACAGGCCCGGGTCGCCGGCCACTCGACTCCCGCGCACGGGACCGGCGGCTCTCCGCTCCAGGATTTAAGGCTCAAAGTCGAGCGTCGGCGCGCGCATGTGGCGTCGAGTGCCACAGGTGGATGCTCTTCAGCTTCAGACGCGACACTACACATTTTATTTTTTTGTGCTAAAACAATTAAAGCGGCCGCATAAAAACTGAGCCGAAGATATTTTTAGCGAAAGTTTTTCACTCCTAGAGAGTCGAGTCAAATCGTAGTTCGGCAGGTAGGTGATGTGCGAGCTGGGCGGGTCGTTATCGTCGGTATCTGCAGTATTAACGAGCGCATTAGTTCGTCACGAGCGCGTCGGCCGCCATCTGTCGGAGATTAGATAGCGCTGAAATATATCCTCGCGAAACCTCCATACGGGCCGACAGCGACACCGCCGTTACTCTACAGCTATTAGCCAAATTACGATCGTCTGCCGCGCGACATCTGGGTTGTTCTAATTAACGATACAGATAAACAGACAATAACGTAAAGAATTACTGTCGAAGTGATCCAGGCATAATATCATGTTGAGTTAGAACGATATAGGCATCAGTTTTAGAATGAGAGGTCTTTCTCTCGTATTGTTATATAAAATAAGCCTAATCTATAAATGAATAAGATAGAGTTGGTAGCCCAGTAGGTATACTCAACTTCCACAAAATTACGAACAGCAGTAATCAGGGTAGCATCGATTGGTCTTGTTGTTAATTTTAAAAAGCAAATGAACGGAACAAAGAATCATGTATGTCAGAGCTGACCTATTCTATCGTATTGAATGTCGTTTAGATCACTGTAACCGGAAACCGAGCTTAATAGTGCATACCTACTCGCAGCACAGATAACAGCTAGGAGTCCCGAGCGACGCGACAGGAAGTGAGCGCAGGGAATATAATATTATGTGTAAAGTGTGACCGCCTCAGGTTGCTCAGGTGTCCGGAGTCCGGACATCGCGGCGCGGGGCGGGCGACGCTGACGCGAGGCAATCTGATCCGACGCCGGATATGCAACGTGCGCTATCACTTATCAGATACACTCACCATTGACCCTCATCTTGATGCAGGATTATAACATCTTTAAAATAAAAGCTACAATTCAACATAACTAGTTTTATACTTCATAATGTTTTTACAATCGTGTTACTCGTACCGAGATGCGTCACCTATTGAGATGAATATTGTAGGGTGGAGAGAGAGTAGAGACGTAGAGTATTTTATAGTCACTATGACAGATCAAAATTTAAAATTAAGCTTATGACTATATCAATATTAAAATACATCTTATCCGATAAACGTTAAATAGAAGTTATTCATTTGGTACTAGTGGTCCGCCCCGGCTCGGCCCGTAGTACGTACGTAACCTATAGCACTCTGGGATATTGTAGGTATAATATACTGGTGAAAGAATTTTTTAAATCGGTCCAGTAGTTCAGCAGTAGTTCCTGAGATTATCGCGTTCAAACAAACTCTTCAGCTTTATAAAATTATTAGTATACGTCATACATGTAATGTATATTATTTCCTTTGTTTGTATTTAGTTTTGTTATTCGTAGGTATTTTCTAACGAGACAGCGTCGTCCATTTCGAAATACAATAAACGACTGGTTTTGCGCAGGTGGACCGTTTATTAAAATTGATGCAAAAACATGGAGCGTATTTATAAAACATTCGAGACATCTCAGTCCTATAAAGCTGTCGGGAGGTAGAGGGAAGTAGAGGGAGGTGGTTCTCGGGGTGATGAATGTTGTCGGCGGACAAAACGACCACCGCGCCGGCATGCAGCCCGCCCCGCCCCTGCCTCCGCCCCGCGTGTCCGCCCACGACCGCCCCACCCCCGCCCGCCGGACCAGTTGAGCCTCCCCGCCTCAGCCCTCCGTGAGAGTGAGTGAGCCTTCTGGATTACAGTCCGCACGAATACTCTAAGTATAAGTGTGCGTCCCCCCAGAAAGCCCAATCGAGCTAGGTGTATTTTCAATATATCAGAATTTAGAGCAAAAATAGAGCACCTCTACAGTCAAGTAAAAAAATTGGAGCATTAATACGAACGACGCTGCGAGCTAAAAACCGTGGGCTTGCTGACGTCCTGTCCCGTCAGCAAGCCCACGGTAGATCTCGGGAACCGTTGAGAGTACTATCGTGTATTGTGGTTCAAATTTTCGAGCAAAATTGGAGCACTCTGCTCCCGTGAAATCAACTTCGAAACTAGAATGTGAAAGGAGTTAGACGTGATTAACCGGTGGGCTTGCTGGCGTCCTGTCCCGTCAGCAAGCCCACGCAGATCTCTGAAACGGTAATGATTTGGATTATGATTAAAAACTCTACAATAGAGCCCTATTTAGAGCACTCTGCTCCAAAAAAAATATTAATGTAGCTTCAATAGTTATCGAGTTACAGGCCTTTGAAAATGGGCTTGCTGACGTCGCGTCCCGTCAGCAAGCCCATTTGGAGCGTGAAAACTACTGAACGGAGAGTCGTCAAAAATATCTCAAATCGTAGCTTAGAATGAGAGAACTATGCTCCAAATAGATCAAAATCCTAGGTTCTACGGTTTTCGCGCTATCAGCGAAAAACACTTCAGCCGCCAAAATTTGTCGATTTTCACAATCGCGCGACGTTGCCGTTCCGTGCTACAAGCAAATGAACGCTTCATTTGCCGTTGGTGTACACGAGAATGAACCTTCCGATGGTTTATTTAAGAGTCTCTTTATTTGCAATCCTAAGATGGCACGTAGTTTATGTCTGATATAATAGACCAGCAGCTATCGTTGCTAATTCGACATTTGTAATCTTCTTGTAAGTTCATGTAAAAGTAAGCTTGTTTGCCTACTCCCTATATTGAAATGTTACCTAATAATATTTCATTTGATGTGATGTGAGTCAGCACAGCATGATTAAGGGCCTACACGAGCCATAATGGCGCCGCCATTAGTTAAAAATAATTACTCACGTAAGTAGTACTTACCTACTTTTAAACGAAAACTCAGTTTTCAAGTTAGGCATTTATTTAGAAACAATCAATCGGCAAAATATAGAAAGCTGTGTAATATCTATTATTTTTAACTGAGAAATTATTAACCGACTTCCAAAAAACGAGGAGGTTATATGTTCGGCTGTAGATATTTTTTTTTTTATTTTTTTTTTGTATGTTCAACGATCACTCCGCAGTTTGTGAACCGATTTTCGAAATTTTTGTTTTGTTGTATTAGGTTTCACTCCAATTTGGTACCATGTTCACAAAAGTGGTGACCTGATGATGGGATCCAGGAGTAATCGAGGGAACTCCTCGAAATTTATATGGAAACATATGGTGATTTTGGTTTTATGTGAAGTGTACTAAGAATATGCTACCAAAAAGTCAAATATTGGGTCAAGGTATACCATGGTTTCGAAGATGCTGAGAGAACTCCTGACTCTTTATAGATACACGTTTGGGAGTTTCGGCGTTGTTTTAAGAACAGAAAGCATATGCTACCATGCAATTCAAATTCATCATCATCATCATCGTCATCATCATCATCATTACCACGTCGTGTTAAGGTCACCAATGTCTCATGGCACAAAATAGATAATAGTACAAGGCATAGGTATGGATACAATAATAATAATTATGTACATAACAACACCAATTATTATAGGCTGTTTAATATACACGGCGGTCGGCGCCGCAGAGGCAACGGCGTCGCCGCGCGGCGCGCGGCGACGCGTACGTAAACATCGTATTCAAGTTCTAACTGGAATGTCAGGGCATGCGGCATGCCGCCAGAGTAGACAGAATGATAGAGTATGCTGACTTAGAACTGATGTAATTTTTTTAAGTTTGACGTATTATGACAAAAGTCGTCGCTAGGGTCGTAACCTACAAATTTAGTTGTTTATATTTTGGCACATGCAAAGAAAACTGTCAGAATTCAATTTCAAAATCTTATTTTTAAAATTAAATTATACCAGCCAGCGCGCCAGCCTTTAACTTATCCTGGCGAAACACGAAAGAAACGACAGATATTAATACTCGTCAGTCTCATAGCA
Source organism: Lysandra bellargus (assembly GCA_905333045.1). NCBI lineage: Eukaryota > Metazoa > Arthropoda > Insecta > Lepidoptera > Lycaenidae > Lysandra > Lysandra bellargus. The sequence goes on along the minus strand of HG995335.1, from coordinate 11,560,054 downwards.
GTCGAAGTACTGGTAGTTATGTCTATTGTGATGCCGCGCTGCGAGCATTTTGCAGCACGTGTTCACTTAGATCTTTTTAAATGTATTGTTTAAATTTATCTATCTACCTGATAGATAAATTTAAACAATATGATATTTGGGCCTTGGGGTATGCCGTATGACTCATATCAGTCTTAACAAATTGTAATAAGATACGTAGAATATACGCAGTACCACCGACGACCACTTATAAATTCGCGGACTATGACGGAGGTCAACTTAAGGTGAACGCAGATTTGGCCGCACCGCACGCACCGCAGTCGCCGCATTCGGAATTCTTTATATGAAGTTATAGGCAAGCTCGCATACCTACCTACCCGCGCCGCAGTCTTCGCAACTTCATAATAATATGAAGAATTGCGAATGCGGCGACTGCGGTGCGTGCGGTGCGGCCAAATCTGCGTTCACCTTTAATAACAATTATACGAGATCAATTACCACTCAATATTATGATTTATGTTGTCAATTCAATGCTCACTGCTCACACCAAGCTCACTGTTGAGTTGTCAGACGTCAGTTGCTTACAAACTTTCAACAACACAACGAAAATCTGTTACAAGTTACAACTACCTATATAAAACTTCTACGTACAAGCGATAGCGCGACACAGGAGCGCCTCAGTGACATCTAGTGAAGACAATATGAAACTATTTTTTATACAATTTGAATTGGCACTAACAGTTTACCTACTAGGTAACTAAAAAGAGTGAAATTATTATTTTTAACAAAAAAATTAAAACCGACTTCCAAGGTAAAAACAATATTAATAGCATCCTTATAATATGAACTAAAAAGTATTAAATAATTTTTCCTATCTAATATGTAGTGCCTTTTCCCGAATTCGGCTAAACTTCAACTATTTCTGTACTCAATCTTCATAATTTTGAAGTCGGTGCCAGTTCCAAAAGTTTCAAATTTTCTGTCAAAGAAATAAAGATTCAGCTATGTCTGGTGGTAAAAATATATAATTTAGATTTAAAACTTAATATTTTTTTGTATCTAGGTGAGCATATCCTAAATATATCTTGTTGTATGCTTCGGCAGTAAGTGATGACCTGATATAATGTGGGGCTCCTACTTTTTTCTGGTTTTTACAAGGATGTTTAAAACTAGATGATGCCTGCAACTCCGTTTCGCCAAAACTCGTTTATCGTGCGGGAACCGTACATTTTTCCGGGATGAATTGTCCTTTCCCGGTACTCAAAGTATCTGCATACCAAATTTCAGCAAAATCGGTTCAGTGGTTTGGGCGTGAAGAGATATCAAACAGACAGACAGATAGACAGACGGACAGACAGACAGACAGACAGACAGACACACTTTCGCATTAGTAGTGATGGTTTCAAGCAACGTTGCAAAAATCTTAATGTAAAAAATAATAATAATAATACAAAAATAATAGTAATGGAGTATCTTACATTGCCATTTTACAAAATAATGAGCCATTATCGGACCTTTATTGTCCATTAAATGCAAAGAATGTGTAATGTTAAATTTGTCCATTACATTACTGTAATAGACAAATTTTACATTACTCATTTAAAAGTATTGTAAGTATATAGTAGAAGAATCGTCCTTGAAGTTTTGATGTCTCAGATTTAGTTAAAATTCAGGGAGGGGGTAGCCGAGGTATTGCCTTTGAGGTTGGAAGAAACCCCGTTCCTCTAGGCCTATTGGGAGCGGAGTTATGGCCGCTTTTGTAAGACATTTGACAGTTGCCGAGCTGTCAATGTCAAAGTTTGAATGCTTATAACTCGGCAACTGTTTGTCCTCGATATGGGGTTCTTCGGCTTGTTCTTCCTGGATTTTTCCCCTCTATACGATCGTGTCGTAACGGTCGTGCGTGCGCAATACAAACGACCACTCTGGTTTCAATGAAACCAGGCCAGTTACGCAGGAGTAATTTTATAGTGCCCAAGTGTGTGCGCAATACACAAGAGCACTTTGGTTTCAATAAAACCAGGCCAGTTAAGCAGGAGTAATTTTATAGTGCCCAAGTGTGTGCGCAATACACAAGAGCACTATTCTTTACTCTCGTAACCCAACGAAGCGGAAGACCGACATGACTGGTGAGAGATCAGGTGCACGACCGACTTTTTACACGGGCACACACTTGGGCACTATAAAACTTTTTACTACTTATTAATTTTGCTCTATAATGGTACGGAACCCTTCGTGCGCGAGTTCAACTCACACTTGACTGATTTCTTTTTAAATGTACCTAATTAAACAAAATAATTTTTTTGGTTTTGTGTTTTTCTTTAGGCACGGTATGAAAATAATAATTTCTAAGTGTTAGTCACTGATATTGAATATAATTGCAAAAAACATGCAAATAACGATTCTTATTCCTCGTATTAGCACTTTTCTTACTGGGCCTAAAGAGAAAAAAAGAAAGCAATAAAATAACGTCTTAGCCACTGATTTTGAATATAAATATTACATAGGGTGAACATGACTAGTGATTGGACAGTAGTCAGTACTAGTCATTGGACACAGCACAAAAACATTATAATATTCATTAAGGTTGCTTTAATAGCTACCTGTTTATCTTTCAAATCAGGCTTTTTATTACTTTAAAAATGCAGTTTTTAAAGCAAACTTTATAAATAATATTGCGTTTTTGTGTTTTGTCCAATAACTGGTACTATCTAATCACTAGTCGTTTTACCCTATCAAAAAATGGGATATGTCTATTTTGTGTCGGGCCTGTGTCACAATGACCCGTGAGTCTTTGTAAAATATTAAGAACTAAGCCTTTTTTAATATGCAAACAGCAACAAAGTCACATGATTCTACTTGCCTAGTTAAAAAAAAATCGAGAGACCATGTACCTAGTTTGGATCTATGTAAAAAAAACAATACTCATTAATTTGTTAGTTGGTAACTTTGTTGTGAAAATGTTTTGTTCTGAAAAAATTGTTAGATTAGTATGATCTTCATAGGGTCGATAAAAGGGCCATTTTGGAATACTTCTGCATTATTAACTCAATTTTGGCAATGGTGTGGATTGGACTCATTTTGCATAAATAGGGTCAATTTTTATCACATTTTTGGTCATAAAATGGCACTAAAATTATGTAAAGTTTCATGTGCACAATCACCTCTTTATTTGTGTCCATTTCGCTATAATCCTCACTTTTGAAACCTTCATGAAAATCAATTTTGAGTAGGTATGCCAAAAAATATTCATGAAATAGTCGTGACTACATGCCGAATCTCGAAAATAGTCCTTCAACGATTCCAGAGTTATGGGTACCTTGGTGAGGATTATAGCGACATGCTTTTTCGGTATAATCCTCACCTGTTTTCTACTAAACGTTTACGGATTTCAGTATAAACTTGGTATCAAAAAATAGTCCGGAAATAGTCGTCCCAAACGATATAAATTTCGACCTGGTTTACTCTGTATAAGTATGTTAAAAACCCATATAACCCATGTAAACTATACATATAAAAAATCCTCAAAATAGAAGATTAATAAATTGTTTTATAAATAATAAATACTTTAAATAAAATTAGCATTTTATTTAGCACTTTTTAAACTGTAATTAGCATTTTCTAGCATTTTTCGGGCAAAAAGTTAGCATTTTTCTAAAATATAAAACGGCAACACTCTGCACTATACCTACCTATTGTTACGATGTTTACTTATATTGTCTGTTAGTTTATTTTAAATTTTCAATTATAACATTTACACATTTGTATGTTTCTTGTTTTATTTCAACACTTCTATTAAGATCACAACTTCACAAGCCTAAGTGGCGCCGCCATCAGTTAAAAAATAATTTCTCAGTTAAAAATAATAAATATTACACAGCTTTCTATATTTTGCCGATTGATTGTTTCTAAATAAATGCCTAACTTGAAAACTGAGTTTTCGTTTAAAAGTAGGTAAGTACTAATTACGTGAGTAATTATTTTTAACTAATGGCGGCGCCATTATGGTTCATGTAGGCCCTTAATCATGCTGTGCTGACTCACATCACATCAAATGAAATATTATTAGGTAACATTTCAATATAGGGAGTAGGCAAACAAGCTTACTTTTACATGAACTTACAAGAAGATTACAAATGTCGAATTAGCAACGATAGCTGCTGGTCTATTATATCAGACATAAACTACGTGCCATCTTAGGATTGCAAGTAAAGAGACTCTTAAATAAACCATCGGAAGGTTCATTCTCGTGTACACCAACGGCAAATGAAGCGTTCATTTGCTTGTAGCACGGAACGGCAACGTCGCGCGATTGTGAAAATCGACAAATTTTGGCGGCTGAAGTGTTTTTCGCTGATAGCGCGAAAACCGTAGAACCTAGGATTTTGATCTATTTGGAGCATAGTTCTCTCATTCTAAGCTACGATTTGAGATATTTTTGACGACTCTCCGTTCAGTAGTTTTCACGCTCCAAATGGGCTTGCTGACGGGACGCGACGTCAGCAAGCCCGTTTTCAAAGGCCTGTAACTCGATAACTATTGAAGCTACATTAATATTTTTTTTGGAGCAGAGTGCTCTAAATAGGGCTCTATTGTAGAGTTTTTAATCATAATCCAAATCATTACCGTTTCAGAGATCTGCGTGGGCTTGCTGACGGGACAGGACGCCAGCAAGCCCACCGGTTAATCACGTCTAACTCCTTTCACATTCTAGTTTCGAAGTTGATTTCACGGGAGCAGAGTGCTCCAATTTTGCTCGAAAATTTGAACCACAATACACGATAGTACTCTCAACGGTTCCCGAGATCTACCGTGGGCTTGCTGACGGGACAGGACGTCAGCAAGCCCACGGTTTTTAGCTCGCAGCGTCGTTCGTATTAATGCTCCAATTTTTTTACTTGACTGTAGAGGTGCTCTATTTTTGCTCTAAATTCTGATATATTGAAAATACACCTAGCTCGATTGGGCTTTCTGGGGGGACGCACACTAAGTATAAAGCATTTGTGCGGACCAGCTGTAATACACACACGTCGTAAACTCGTAACTTGTAGAGTAGGTACTACTACAACGTGTACTTTTAAATAACTTTGAATCCTTAATGAAAATTAGAGAAGGTGCAGAACAATAATATGATTTGTATAATTTTTATTCTTAAGCATTTAGAGAACAATAGAGCCTACAATCTATATTATGTAATAACAAAAAATTGAACCCGACTTCCAAGTAAAAAACAATATTCTTAAAATGACCTAAAAGTATGAAATAATTCTTATTCATTAGTGCCTTTTTAAAAATTCGACTGAATCTCAACGAGTTCTGTACTCAATTTTTATTCGTTTGAAGTCGATACCAGCCCAGAACTGAGATACTTGACATAGAACTTAGCCAGTACCGACTTCAAAAGAATAAAAATTGAGTAGGTACAGAATTCGTTGAGATTCAGTCGAATTTTGAAAAAGGCACTAATTAATAAGAATTATTTCATACTTTTAGGTCATTTTAAGAATATTGCTTTTTCTTTGGAAGTCGGGTTCAATTTTTTGTTAATAAATAATAATTTTACTCTTTTTAGTTACCTACAAGACAAGGCTTTTTGCGTAGATAACCACTATTGCAAGTAACCGCAGTTGTATTAAGCGATGCTGCAATTTCCAAACTTTTATTTTTAAAGGTTCAGGAATTCTGTTTAGTGCCTTTGGACCAAGAGACACCTTCGTATTAAATTTATCTTATTCGTGACATATGTTTAAGTTACTTGAAACAAACAACATTTTAACCACTATGAGTGTTTTGATAAATTTCCCTCGATTGCTTATAGATGCCATCATCCGCTCACCACTTTCGTAATTGTTATACAAAATTAAGATTATATCCTATACAACAACACAAGAATTTTAAAAATCGGTCCACAAACAACGAAATAATCATCAAAAACATCTGCTTCGATGAAAAATATCACGAAAAGTAGCAATAATTGGGTTATGACCCATGGTATAATTATGGTTGTGATGATGATGATCAATCAAATTGATGTGTTGGCTTATGCTTTCAGTCGTTTAAACAACACCGAAATTCCCGAACCTGTATCTATAAGGATTTAAAAGTTCTGTTCGGTACCTTCGGATCCAGGGTATAACCTGATGCGAAATCTTACTTTTTGGTAGCATTTACCTCGACCATTGAAGCATACATTCTCGAATGCTTAAAATTCGAAATCACTATATGTTTCCTTACAGATTTCAAGGAGTCCCCTCGATTCCTCATGGATCCCATCATCAGATCACCACTTTTGTGAACCAACCTCGGATTCAACCTGTACAACAACAAAAGAATCATGAAAATCGGTCCACGAACGGCGAAATTATGGTTGAACATACAAAATATATATATATATATATATATATATATATATATATATATATATATATATATATATATATATATGCCACTAAAACTGGCAAATGCAACGAACGTTATCTAATTAAATCAATTAACCCTATCTTCTATTTTAATTACAAATATTTTGTTACTATCATATTATTTTGTAAGTAGATAATCTATTATGCAAATATTTGCAAAAATTTATTCTGAATAAAAAATTGAGTTTATTACCTACATATTTTTAAGTCACCACAAAAATTAGCTACAAAATAATATATCTAATAATAAATGATTAAAAGGATTTTTGACTTTGACAGTTAATTGAGTCACACTAATATCTAAAGTACATAATTGATTATTTTAGTTATTTATTTATTAAAGTTAATATTAACAGGTTACCCCAATTATACAATAATTAACTACAACAGCTAAGCATTAAGTATCTTAATTTAAAATCCATACTAATATTATAAATGCGAAAGTGTGTCTGTCCGTCTGTCTGTCTGTTACCTTTTCACGCTCGAACCGCTGAACCGATTTTGCTTTTGGCATGGAGAAACTTTGAGTCCCGAGAAAGGACATAGGATTGTTTTCATCCCGGAAAAATGTACAGTTCCCGCGCGATAAACGAATTTTGGCGCAACTGAGTTGCGGGCGTCATCTAGTTAATTATAACATTGTCACAACAAATACACAAACACTTAAATACACAAATTAAATAATAATGGAAGACAACCTTTGATGCTGATTTTCGCAGTCTTAGACACACTCTCTTCACATCCATCCTGGATGATCCACTTATCAGTGATGAGCGAACACATCACGGATCGGCCGACAGAAGGGCGTCGAGCAAGTTTAATGCTCGGTACAGCGGGGACTCAACTTCCGCGACAGTCAGATGACTAGGACGGTGCTTCAATATATTGTTATCAGGCACATACAAGCGGCCAATCAAGGGGCCGACTAACCCTAAATTGTCCATTTTATAATTCATTTTTATACCTGAAAATAAGCCCCGAATTATTTTATTTTCTAAGTTTAGAGTAACTTTCTGCCGCGCACTATAAAACTCTGGAACGAACCCATTTTTTATGAAAATCGATTTTAAAAAAAATGATTTTTTTAATTAATCGAAACCCTTACAATCGATTAAATTTTTGAACCATATTTTATAAAAATCGATTTTTAAAAAATCGTCTTTTTTATTATTAATCGAAACCCTTACAATTTTTTTAAACCATTTTTTATGAAAATCGTTAAAAAAAAAAATGTAATTAATCGAAACCCTTACAATCAATTAAATTTTTAACCCATTTTTTATGAAAATCGATTTTTAAAAATCGATTTTTTTTAATTAATCGAAACCCTTACAATCGATTAAATTTTTAACCCATTTTTTATGAAAACCGATTTTTAAAAAATCGACTTTTTTAATTAATCGAAACTGATTATGTCGATATTTTTTAACCGATACAATCGATTAAAAATATCGACAATCGAAAAAAAAACAATCGATTGTTCAGTTAATCGATTTCGATGCTACAACACTACTCTCCAACCGTCTTACGGTTTTTCGATCAGCACGAGAATCTAACGCGAGTTTCATAGTTTTTACCCATCCCACAAAAGTGCTCAACGCCGCTAAAGAAGTTTTCACTTAAAAAAAATATATTTATCGAGTTTTTGAGAAAAACGACTATGTTTTTTTTGCGTTAGTCGCCCTCTTAAGGCATGGAGTTCGGGGCAATCCACAGACATAGATCAAGATAGATACCGCATGTCGCTCCACTTGTATGAAAACGAGCGTGTCACTTTTTTCCTACCACTGTGACGTACCGATATGATAAGAAACGTGTCCATTATCAAGGCCAACGTTTCTATTTGAATTTCTACAGTTCAATACTGCACTTTTAGGCATTTATGCATTTTTAAAATTCCTAGTCGCCCTCTTAAGGCATGGAGTTCGGAGCAATCCACAGACATAGATCAAGATAGATACAGCATATCGCTCCATTTGTTTGAAGACGAGCGTGTCACTTTTTTCCTACCACTGTGACGTACCGATGCTAAGAATCGTGTCCATTATCAAGGCCAATGTTTCTAAATATTTGAATTTCTACAGCTCAATACGGCACTTTTAGGCATTTAGGCACCTTTAAAATTTCTATTGACGACCGATTCCGATAGCAGACTAAAGAATAGACTTTCAAAAGACGAGCATTGCTCGTCGTTTGGAAACGCGACATGGCACTCGAGATAGATACCGCATATGTAATGTGTACGTAACACATGCGGTATCTATCTTGATCTATATCTGTTATGTAATTTTTAAGGCAACCTATATTATTTTTACTCCTCATCGGACCTCTATGGATTGGTAACCAATTTTGAATTTTTTGCAGCTTCAGAGTTGATGTAAGGAGCCCAGACACACACATATCTGTCTCCAGCTCGCTGCGTACTAGTATTGCGTTGTATTATGTATAGCAATTTTATAACGGCGGGATTTTTAAAGTCAAACCTAAGCGTTTTGTTCAAGTACACCCCCGAGCGCTTGATGCAATGGACACGGTAAATAATATTATGACCATCCATAGAATACTTAAAGATGTACCTAGATGCAATTAAACGTGTGACTTCTGCCCATAAGTCATTACGCTACACTTTTTCATATTAACCCATCAAGCCGGTGATTGCGATAACAATATTATACAATAGCATTTCCAAGAATCCCCGATCGAAGGATGAAACAAAAGGTTGTTGGAAATACTCCAGTGTTGTACAGCGTCCGAGTCATTTTGCAGAAGAAGACAACCGTAATATAGAGATTTCATGGTCATCATGATCATGAGGTAATCAGCATACAGTAAACTTAAGAACAGTTGCAAGATCGTTATTAGATATAATTATTATAAGAAATTATTATAAAAAAGAGGGCCCAAAACCGACCCTTGAGTAACATCAGAGCGTGTACGATTTTTAACCGACTTCCAAAAAGGAGGAGGCTATAATTCAGATCGAATGAACCGATTCAGATTGCGCATTGGTATTTAATTTTTTTTAGTTAGTGTTCATTGAAACAAAAAAAGGTCAAAAGAGAGTTTTATAAAAAGTTGCAACAACATTTATTTATGGGGTACGTCCGAAATTACGATATGCTAATTATTTACAGTCAGTAATAATATTTAGATAATTATTAATTTTACAAGTTTTGAGGTTAAAAAGTAGTATATAAATTAACATAAATTGTGACAACTTATTTATTTTGGTACCGATTATTTGCATTATTATTATAGATGTCCCACGTGAACAGAATATTTTTCTGAATAAAATAGTAGCCTAAATCCATTCATACTTAATAATATAATTAATGCGATAGTGTGTCTGTTTATCCGTCTTTCTATCTGTCTGTTACCTCTTCACGCCCTAATGACTGAACCGATTTTGCTAAAAGTTGGCATGGAGATACTTTGAGGCCCGGGAATGGACATAGGATACTTTTTATCCCAGAAAATGCACGGTTCCTGCGTGATATACAAATATTTGTGCAGTTTACGGAGTTGTGGGCGTCGTCTAGTTAATTATATTCGGTTTTAATGCTACAACTATAACAAATTTAATGCAACTCTATACTCAGTAGTTTTGTGTCAAAGAGTAACAAAATATATCCTTCCATTATTTTACAAACTTTTATGTTTGTAGGAATTTAGGTTTTTAATCACTATTCTAATACTAAACATAATATTATTGTACAGTCAAGAAAAATCTACAAAAGAAAAATCTGTGAAAGCGTGAAAAAAACTTCGGCCTAGTTATACTAGTTTTACGAAATATTACTATGGATGGTATTAAATATCGATCGAGCAATTAAACGTGAAAGCCGGCGGCGGCGCGGCGCGGCGCGGCGGTACTGCAGTATAACGTTACTTAATCTAGTTCCACGCAACGAGCCATAAATTAAAAACACATAAAATATTTAAAACTGTTGAATAAAACACGAGCGTTTTACGACCGAAGCCCTTCTGGAGCTAAACTCGACGAATTAAATGAAGATTCAAGGCTGAGGATAAACACAAAATGTTACGCTTTTTCATTTCTTTCATATTTATAGGAAAGGGCGTCACACGTAGAGGAATTACGACGTATCGCTGTAGACTTATAGTAATTGATTAGAAATATGGCTATTTTAACTACCTCATTTCACACGAACGATATGAGCTTGCCTTTACCTCTCTTTATTCTGCTTTCGTCGCGTACGCGGTACGTGGTGGTGGCAGACGGCGCTTACGTGGCGCTCACCGAGGAGCTCGTGTCGTACCCTTAGCCAGGGCTTCATAACGTTACCGAATAACAGAAAAAATATCGTTACGTACCGTTATTTTCATAATGGTAGCCAGATAACGTTATTTTTTTAACGATATTTAGTAAAATAACGTTATATTTACCGTTACTATTATAACGATATTTTTTCGTTATATATAAACGAAAAAATATCATTATAATAATAACGGTAAATATAACGTTATTTTCTGGTATCAGGTATGTGATCGTGCACGGTGCACTAAATCTCACTCGCAGCCCACTTTTTTTACGAGATTTGTGTGAAAATACAAAGAAAAAATACACCTTATAAGCGTGATTACGTTTAGAAAATTTTCCCGCCTGTCATGACTTTCTTGACGGACTATAACGTTATCAAAGAACATATATTTACCGTTATAAATCCTATATAACGTTATAACATTAACCGTTATTAATATCAATTTTTAACGTTATTTTTAATATCAGGTAAATTTTCATAACGTTATCTATGCCCTTGAAGCAGTAACGTTATGAAAAAATAACGTTATTTGAAGCCCTGCCCTTAGCACGTGAAACACACATACACGCACATTCACACACACACACACACACGCACACGCACACACATGTAGGCGAACAGTCGTAAAATTCATGTTCGAGAGTAAGATACTACATCCAGATAAGCAAACATTTCTCATAATATGAATTATAATTCTCAATTTGTTGCTTTGACAAAACAAGTGTTAAAATATTGAATAATATAATTACAATATTTTGTACGATACTATAATTAATCAGCTAACTAAATAGTATGTTACAGTAGCAACTTCTTCATAATATTTTATTTTTTAAAATAAACTAATACAGAGTATCATATAAGTACTTACCTATAATATTTAAAAGCAAATTTCATAATTCCATTAATGATACATACAATAGCAGAACAGAACAGCTAGCAAGAGAACAATAATATTATCAAAATAAATTATTATAACTGTAAATAATTATTAAATGAAATAAAACATATTAAGAAAAAAAAACCGGCCAAGTGCGTGTCGGGCTACTCGCATATAGGGTTCCGTAGTACCTATGGTTTTTGATATTTTTTGTATGGTCAATGATGGGTCAATGAATGTACATTTATAATATGTTTTACACTACTAACAACATCATCTCAGTTACCTTCAAAGGAATTTGAATGAAAAGATCCTTTATACTTCGCCGAATACATATTTTTTTAGTTGATCGACTATTACTCAATATCTTTTGAAGTTTTCTTAGCCGCGATAATTTTCCTTTAATATTCAGCATAATATTTCCTACTTCCGTGAATTTTTTCACATTTCAAGAAACAACAACAACAAGTTTAGCTGGTAGAAAGGGGGGACACTGGACTATAACGATTTTTTCCACTTTAAAACTTAATATTTCACAAATGGATCTCTAAATCGGAAAATGATTTTTAAATACTCATAATATTTTTAAAAAACCTATCCGACGACACCCACGACACGATGGGGTGGACGCAAGAAAAAAAATCATCCCCGTTTCATGTACAGGGGAGGTAGGTACCATAAAAATATTTTTTAAGATTTTATGTACCATTTTGTCGCCATCATTAATATGCGCATTGATGCTAAATTACAGCTTTGTAGGTCCTATAGTCTCGCGAGACTAGAGCAATACCGCGGACATACAGACGGACAGACGGACAGACAGACAGACAGACGGTTCTTTGTCGACTACGGAACCCTAAAAAGTGGAAAATAAGTTTTCGTAGATACAATGCATAGATTTCGTAGCACGTCTGCTACGCGGGCTACGAAAGCACTTTCACAAGTTCCAACTTTAATAATATTGCACTCTGCTATAGTTAGAAAATTGTAATATATTTTATTGATTTTATATTATTATGTAGTCGAAATAATAATAGTTATTTCCGTAAGAAAATTGTTTCCTTAAAAATACATAAAATAGTATCTTATTAACCTATCCTATTTTTCATCAGTAGTCGTGGATGTGGTAAAATTTATTTTTAAATTACCCGATAAGAGTGAGTTCTACTTGTTGAACGATTGTTTTTAATATTTAGGAGTGGTAGGTACTTCTATATCGTTTAGCTGTATCATACATTTGACGACGGCGAGCTACAAAGTACCGGTGGTGATCGCGGCCTACCGTATACATTTATATGGGTTACAGTCCCCGTATCTACAGTAAAAAACCGGCCAAGTGCGAGTTGGACTCGCCCATGAAGGGTTCCGCAGCAGCAATAAGGTTTATTTCTATAAAATTAAAAAGTTTTTGATTTATTTTTATATTTTAGTTGATTTATTGAAAGTTAAATTAAGGTTTACCATTTATGACGTATAAAAAAACTACTTGTTAGATCTCGTTCAAACCAATTTTCGTTGGTAGTTTTTATAATAATGTACTTACATCATATATATTTTTTAGAATTATCATGCCCCAACTTTAGAAGTTGGAGGGGGGGGGGGGGGACACATTTTAACACTTTGGAAGAGTCTCTCTCGCAAACTATTCAGATTAGACAAAAAATATATTACAAACCTCAATATGATTTTTGAAGACCTATCCATAAATACTCCACACGCATAGGTTAGACGAAAAAAATTTTTTTTGTTTCAGTTGTACCTATGGGGACCCCTAAAATTTTTAATAACTATTCCATTTTTGTATCAAAATCTTAATGCGGTTCACAGACTACACCTACTGACCAAGTTTCAATAGTATAGCTCTTATAGTTTCAGAGAAAAGTGGCTGTGACATACGGACGGACGGACAGACAGACAGACAGATAGACAGACAGACAAACAGACAGACAGACAGACAGACAGACAGACAGACAGACAGACAGACATGACGAATCTATAAGGGTTCCGTTTTTTGCCATTTTGGCTACGGAACCCTATCGACTCTTGTGATTGGTAGCCAATCGTAAAATTGCTGCCTCTAATCTAACACATTCATTAGCCGTTTCGACCGTCGGTCTCGACTCTCGGGATCGTACGTCTTGCAGTGTCGAATGCACTAAAATTTTTCCTAATATTGTTATTTCCCCGTTTCTAGATACCTTACAGAAGTGTCTACACTTTTCTTTTTATTATTTTGTATTGCATTTTTAAACTTCCGTAATAGGAAATTATCATCGCTACAATTTTTAATATCACTTGTGACATTCCATGCTCGATTACTAATGGATAAAATTTTTATGAACGTCGTCGAAACTGCTCAACAACCGACCAGATTCTTTAATATAATCTACTAATAATATTATCTAAATGTAGAGAACCAAGACTTTTAATTACAAAACTATCCAGCGGCCGGAGCGAACCGCGAACGTCACACCGTAGTATTTAATCTTAACCTTTATTAAATGTAAACGAAGCGAGATAGCTCCCGATAGCGTTACGTTCGGCAGCGGCCGAGGTTACTGCTGGAGACATTCCTCCGCCGTGCAGGGCGGGGGCGGGCGGGGGCGGGCGGGGGCCGCTATACCGGCATCTACAATCTACATGTGCTTACGTATTAATTAGTGTCCACCGCACTCCCGCCGCCGATAAGGACTCGTTATATATGGCGGCGCCGCAGGTTTTCGGGGACACTTTCCCAGCCCCAGCCCGCGCCCCGCACAGCACCCGCCCGCGCCCTCGCCCGCCTGGCGCCGCGGCTCTTAGCGCTCGCTCGTTTTTTTGTGAGCTCTCGATGTGTGTTCGAGGTAATTAATTAGATTGCGGCCCTCTGTGTGCCGGGGACTCTCCCTCCCCCCACCTCCTTCCTCCCCCGCCGTCCCCGGCGATGGTACCAGTCACTAACTTGAGTCAACGTTTCGCCTTTTTTCCTCCGGGCTAATGCAGAAGTCCCAGATATATCTAGCAAATGCTAACTTCAAAGTAAAAGTTAAATTTAATATATTATTGGTAATAGCTAATAAGTAAATATAACTATTTATTTTTTATTTTATTTTATCGATACAGGTTTAACCTAAACATGGTAACATAGTCACTTAGGCGGTCGTTGACCGCGAGTCGTGAGTAATATTCAGACCGCCACGGAAAAGATAGTGCTATGATGTTTTAACTCCGTGGCTACGAGTATGTATCTAGATCTGCACCACAACTATACAATAGCAGCGAGCAGTTTCTAGATCTGCACCACAACTATAGAATAGCAGCGAGCAGTTTTTCAATTAAATGGCCAGATAATTAGATATGTATCTTTTAATATAATTTATGATATTATATTGGCATCGTAATATTATTTATATATTTACAGTGACATTTGCGACGCTGTCTGTTAGGTCGTCGGGGGTCGTTATCGCGTCGCCGACGCGCGTCCGCGGTTCGCATATTGTAATGTGATGCAGGCGTAAATGTTAAAATTATCATTCGGTATGTAAATGTGTTTTCGTCGACGGCGCGGCGTGGAATATTAGCGCGGTGACGCGGTGAACTAGCGCCGACACCCGGCGCCGCCCGCGACCGCCAAACGCCGCCGCACCGACGCGGTTGTCGCGGCCTACGGGCTCCGGCCTGCCACCGCGGCATACCGAGCAACAAGATTAAGTTAGGGTTTTTTTTTCATAAAATAAGGGGCAAACGAGCAGCAAGCAACTACCGTCGCCCATGGACACTCGCGACATTAGAAGAGCTGCAGGTGCGTTGCCGGCCTTTTAAGACGGAATACCCGCTCTCCTTGAGGGTTTGCAGGTCGTTCTGGTCACTGGTGACAGTTCGTTCCAGAGTTTTACAATGCGTGGCAGAAAGTTACGCGAACGCACGGTGGAATAATGCCACTCATCAAGGTGATGAGGATAATATTTATCGTGTGGGACGATGGCGAAAAGTTGAAGGAGGTATGGTTCCGAACAATTCCTCAGAGCACTCCCCGTTATACAACTGTTAGAGGATGCTACTCTCTTACTCGATATTGTTAAGAGGGCGACTAGCGCAAAAAATCAAACATCGTCCTTCTCTCTTCACACCCACGCCCGTCTTTCATATGCCTATTGCCAGGTGAAAAAGGACGAAGCGGATTCATCGCCAAATTAGTTTTTCCTCGGTAACTCGATAAATTTACAACATTTTAAAAATCCGCTAGATCAGATTCTCAATGATAGAATGTTAAACAATGTGTTAAAATATTAACTTAGTTTAATGCACGGTTATGGCAATATATGAAAAATTCGTGATAATTAGATGCACCTTTGTGATTTTTTATCGAGAAAATTTTAAGATATCGTGTTTTCGCTAGGTCGGATCCTCGGAAATATAATGTAGTATCTAATATCTATGTACTTTAGAAAATAAAACAATTTGGAGTTTTTTTTCAAGTATAAAAATTAATTATAAAATCGACAATTAAGGGTTACTCGCCCCCTTAATTGCAATATATCAATTCCTACAAGCCGTCCTGCCTTCTAATTTTTATAGAAATCATTTGGAAAAGCACACTGCATATCACCTAGTTTGACTTACTAAGTACCTATAAAACATAGGCAATAGTTCATGAGATAACTACAAAATTTTATTGTTAGTCGCTATTCACACTAATCGTGTGGTAGAAATATAATTTGTTTTCTGCGAGAATGCGAGGAACGATACGGTTAATATGATATTTAAATATGGATTAAATAGGCATCGCGAAAGTGAGCTTGTTTGTACCTTTCTTTTTTTATTAGATTATTCAATATTCATAGTTAGGCAAGTAAGAGTTGCCTCGTGTTAAAACCAATTTCGACTCGAGCCAGTGTTCCTCATGAGTCACGATTTCAACAACAACAATAATATGGGTGTCGAACTGACCTGTAACAGGAGCAGGAGGCGCGAGCAGGCTGTGAGCAGGCCGTGAGCAGGCTGCGAGCAGGCAGGGGGTGCAGGCTGCGTGCAGGCAGGGGGTCGCGGTGCGCGCGCCGCGAGCTCTGCAACAACAGTAATGTCAAGTAATGTCGTGTTCGTTATCTGCTCATCGATCGCTCGTCCGATCGTCTCGGGCTCGCTCATTAGATACTCCTCATTTGCATCATATTATTATTCATAAAATATTAAGCACATATTAATAAATTAATGATATTCTTCGTGAAATTGTTACCCAATACCCCGGCGACAAACAAACTAATTAGGTGGCAGGCGCAAGTCGCGCGGCGGGCGGAGGTTCTGCACATTTAAGGACGATCATCGCCTCCACGTGGGTACTGGATGGAGAGAAACCGGGGTCATTGAGGGTTGTTTTTAGGGTTCCGTACCCAAAGGATAAAAACGGAATCCTATTACTAAGACTTCGTTGTCTGTCTGTATGTCTGTCTGTCTGTCTGTCGCCAGGCTGTATCCGCTATTATATAACCGCTTATATAACCGCTATAGCTAGACTTCTGAAATTTTCACAGATTGTGTATATCTGTTGCCGCTATAACAACAAATACTAAAAACAAAATAATATTAAAATTTAAGGGAAGCCCCCTTAAATTTGCATGCATGCATGCAGCAAACATAATTTTTTTAGCCTTTTTTGCTCGATATCGATATCAATAATGGCAACAGGTAGGCACTTGAAATTTTCACATACTTAGGCCTTAAATATATGTGTTATTTAATAATAATTCATAATAATAATTAAAAAAATAAAAAAATTGGCCAAGTGCGAGTTGGACTCGCGCGCGAAGGGTTCCGTACCGGCACAGAGCAAAAATTAGCCAAAATTTGTGTTTTTTGTATGGGAGCACCCCTTTAATTTTTATTTTATTTAAATATTATTATTAATTATTAATGTACGCATATACTTAAGTACTCTGTAAATATTTCAAGTATCTATTTGTTGCTATTATTGATATCGAGCAAAAAATACAAAAAAATCTGGTTTGTTGTATGGGAGCCCCCCTTAAATATTAATTTTATTTTGTTTTTACTATTTGTTGTTATAGCGGCAACAGATATACACAATCTGTGAAAATTTCAGAAGTCTAGCTATAGCCGTTATTGAGTTACAGCTTGGAGACAGACAGACAGACGGACAGACATCGAAGTCTCAGTAATAGGGTCCCGTTTTTACCCTTTGGGTACGGAACCCTAAAAAGGGGGCTCCCATACAAAAAACACAATTTTTAGCCAATTTCAGCTCTATAACGGTACGGAACCCTTCGTGCGCGAGTCCGACTCGCACTTGGCCGATTATATATATATTGACCTCTACAAGAAGTCGAGTGTCAGAGTTGGCGCTCCACTGCACATTCAATAAATTAATATTAATTTGCACGTAATTATTTTTGGGATTGGGCCGAGACCGATTGGGACAACTTACAAAGGTTCCGCTTTGTAAGTTTTACTCGGCCCAGGCGCGAGTAAGATTTTATCGCTTCATTGTAGAGGTACATTTCCTTAAAATATGTGGTATTTAGGATTGTGACAAATTGCACATTTTGTGGAGTTCACCAGTACAACGCGTTGTGTCGTGAATTCCCAATACTCCCTGTTTTGGAGGTACACCATGTCCGTGCTCACCGGACGCCTCGTCGTTTAGGGTCAATAAAACGACAACTCCACCGTCAGTAAGGTGGGGTCATGACACTGTTTACATTTTGATGACCGTTTACTGCGTTCGTGTCATGTTGTATAAGTGTACACAATCTAAGCGAATTTAACTTTAGTGACAAACATTTACATAATTTATTTTATTATTTATCATTCTGTGAAATAAAAATCGAAAAAGGTATATCGTATTACGCTTACATAACTGTATAACAAAGCTAAAAGCCACTGGCCGTACATGATGTTCGAGTAACGACTAACGAGGTTCTGATTTTTAGTTTAAAACTACGTTAATAATAATCTCTTGTCACTTCTTAAGTTACTACGGTGATAGCTAAAACATACCTTTTTCTGTCGAAAAAAACATTGACGCGTCCCCGGCAGCCTGGGGAGGGCCAAGGGGTATGTGCCCCTGCTTTTCCACTTTAGGCAGAGCCACGGGATATGCGGAATACACGACCGTGACCTTGGCAGTGTTAAAATTTTATATATCACTAGATGACGCCCGCAACTCCGTTGTGCCAAAATTCGTTTATCGCGCGAGAACCGTACATTTTTCCGGAATAAAAAGTATCCTATGTCCTTTCCCAGGACTCAAAGTATCTCCATACCA
The DNA here is from genome assembly GCA_905333045.1 of Lysandra bellargus. NCBI lineage: Eukaryota > Metazoa > Arthropoda > Insecta > Lepidoptera > Lycaenidae > Lysandra > Lysandra bellargus. Next base: position 11,541,235 of record HG995335.1, on the reverse strand, counting down.
AATTTTAGCAAAATCGGCTCAGCGGTTTGGGCGTGAAGAGGTAACAGACAGACAGATAGACAGACAGACAGACACACTTTCGCATTTATAATATTATGTATGGATGTATGGATTATAGGCCCTAAATCCTAATGATATATAAAACTGTCTGTTCTTGTGTGCGCTTAGGGCGAGACCACGTGAGTAGTGACCACGCATTTAGCCGTTACTGTCGTCACGGTAGATGATATAAGACTGTCAGGAATGTGATATCTCTACATTCGGCACATCAATGATGCCGGCCGCTCCATTAGTGCGGCTTCCTCGACATCTTTTTACTTTTATCCGTAATTTTTTACGTTCGGGTTTATGGGCTTCGGGCACATCCACACACACACACACACACACGCGCGCGCACACACACGCACACACGCCGTACAAATGAGTCGGTGAATGAGATCCGCGCCGTGCATTGTCTCTAACATTAATCTTATATTTGGGGACTGGCGTGGTACTAAACTCTATAAACTGATATAAAAGTAAATGACAACTGTTCTATATTATTACGGTCGCGTAATACTTTAGTATGATACTCTCGCTGCGGCTAAACATATTAACATACACAAACGCTACCCGGGTAACATGAAATACATGTTTTATAATATAAAAGGCGGAGAGTGGATACTACTTACTGCGTCGGACGACGTCAGTAAATAGGACGTTCACTGCTTTTAGTGACTTAGTTCATATGCATTTCTCTCCTGAATCCTTCGGTATCGTCAAAGTGAGGAGGTGGTAATGACACATTGAAACGTAATGTTTATGCGGCGGCGGGTCGGACCGGAGCGTCAGGTACAAATTACAGCAATATATGGGCGCGGAGGGCTTTTATAAAGCACTCTGCAACAATGTCGGCGAGCACATTAAGTGCGAAAAATGTGAGGACCGTCAGTTGCGGTCGTTAGAGGCGCTAATGCGGCCCGGCCGGCGCCCGCGACGCGGAGTCAGCGTCACCGGGTGTCATTGTGACGTCACGACGGGACTGTCGTTAGCGACACCGGGCGAGTGGATTAACACATTACCGGACCGACTTAAAAGCATTCCTCGCGGTGTCCCCCCATCCCCGCCTCGCCCCGTTGCGCCACATCCCACGTTCCGTCCGACGTCACGCAAAAAATTAAGGAGCGTGGAGATAGTGACACCAAATTAAAAACATCTCTTTCAACTCCGGAGATCGAGATACGGTCAGATAACACCTCATTAGATGTCTCGGAGACTAATTTTTTGTACAACTTAATAAGGATATTATTATTATTTCCGACTTCTGCTACTAGCAATATATTATTATGCGTGCCCAATATCGAATCACACATTTAACATTTTATCATAACCACTCCATAAAACGACCGAATCTTATCAGCTAAAATCTCGATCGAGTAATAGATAATATTTAAATTAGATAGTTAATAGAATCAGGCATTACTTTGCGGAAATCCATAGCTTAAAATTTAGTTTGTTATTATTTTTAGCTTTATTCCGTGATTTAATATATTTCGCGGAATATTGCTAAAAATAATAGATAACAAATTAAATTAGATACAATGATATTCTTTTTTTAGTATTTTCCTTATATTAAGTTTCACATCGGATTAGCTCAACGTAAGCCGTTGTGCATAGTCACGAAGGTGACAGTGGAATTTTACTGAAATTTTTAAGAATGTATGTGTCGTAATCTACGAATAATAAAAACTAAGGAAGAGTAACTCCGTCAAAAAATATGCTCCAAAATACTTGTCACACATTTGCAATATTTAGGTGACCTTGAGCGGTATAAAGGCTGACGTTACATGACAGTTCGAATGGAACCAAATCTAAAACTGTATTAGTATGGGAGTTACGTTTCCTTAGGTTTTATTATTCGTAGGTCGTAATATTAAACAGTTGACTCTACATAATATTATGTACTTCGTGCTTGATCACTGTTGCATGCTGGTATAGGATAGATATAGGTACAATTAGAACATTGGTGATTCGTAGAATTCGTAGATCATAAGCGCGTTCGTATACATAATATAATTAACGAATAATTTGTATATTTAGACCACAGTATTTAAGGTTCTGTAAGTTCTATGTTTACGCGGACGGCGCAGGCACTACCGGGCCTCCTCGCTACTATAACGGATCACATTAATCGTAATTCCGTAATACCTATAGCCAGCGATTTCCATAACAACAACGTGCTGCGATCCACCAAATATTTATAATATTGTGTAAAATGCTAATTATATTATTATATGCAAATCGCATAATATGTAGAGCAGGGCGGTGACTCAATTTAAAAGCTTTGCGAAGGAAAGCTGTTTATTGTATAATCCGTGACCCGCAACGTCAAATAGCATGATTTGCAAAGTGAGCAACGACGTCGTCGTATAGGTATCACTAATACCACGTATGACGACGTCTTGTAACACATCACTAGGTACCTACTGAAGCTACTCGTGGAAGTATTTACTGTACAATATTTTATACTGTATTCGATACCGCGATCCGAGCGGAGCGAGGAGCGGGACAGGCGCGGGGGTGCAGGCGGCGGGTGCGGGGCGCAGGGGGGAGGCGGAACACGGAAAGGCTTTCGACGAGGCGCTTCAGAGGGCGCGCGCCGCCGCCGCGCCTGAGGTACACCGGGCTCTATCATGGGAATCTAATTTGAGGTCACATAATATTGAGATAATAATAATCATACAAATACATTAAAATAAGTTACAGACACTGTTTATATTCTTTTTATCTTTTAAACTTTCGACTATATCTAGACATTTCATTTATAATATTGAACAACAGTCTAATAGCATGAGTAATACCTATTTATTTATTCTTAGTAAATTCCTATCGGGTAGGAAACTGTCACCAGCGTCTCCAGGCTGTGAAGCTCGGTGTGTCGAGTGTGGCGGCGGTTAGCGCCGGCGCCCCACAGGCCACATTACGCAGCTGATCCCCCCGCGTCCTGCCCCCCCACCGCTGGGCGCCCGCGGTACCTAATCGATGTCCCCGCGTCGTCGCGCCGGTCCCTTTGACCGCGGCCAGACCGACGTTTTTGATATTCCCGACGAGAGTGGTGTACACGCGACGACGACGTACTGCTGCCAGTTCCAGATATTAGCTAACGAATTTCAATAGTATACAAGGACATTACACAGGACGATAATAGTAGATACAGGAGTAATGCAATGTGAAGGCGATCGAATCGAAATCTTATAAAATTCTGCCCAGCAACAGGAAAATGGGAAATATGCAGGGGATCAAACAGCGCAACCCTAAATTACGCGATCGATGTGTCTGAGATCGGTATGCCGTATGAGTGTGATATAAATTATAATGTATTATCATTTATCATACAAGACCGAAACGACGTCAGCGGGAACAAGTGTGGTGACTCCGTAGGAAGATATTCTTTATGCTGAGTCAGCATAAAGAATATCTTCCTACGAAGTCACCACACTTATTCCCACAATGAATTAGATAAGATTACCTATTTAAGAATGGTCAATAGATGTTTTTGATTCTTGTTTAATTTTATTTTGTTCTACACTAGTAAGAGTAAATTCCCGCAATTCACACTGACGAGAGCCAGCATGGCAACTCGCACAAATTACAATGTTATACCTATTCGGGCAGGACCGGTTCCGTCGGTCCTGTCTCCTGTCAACAACTAATTACCGCGTCAACGTCGCGCCTCGTAACTCCGTGTCACTTGACATCGTTACACACGCGTGTAATAAATAATAATATGTGAAGCAATTCGCGACACTGTTCTATTAAACTCACTCGGTACCTAGCAGGTGATTCCGCTACTCGAAATAAGGGGCTAGAGGTCAAATCCAGGAATTCGTTTTAAGTTTGCAATCTGCATACTTCAGAAAAAAAATTAAAACATAAGTTAGAAATACACAAGAGTTTATTAATAAGTTAACAACTATTGATTGTCTGATTGATCTGCTGTCTTTTACATTGTATCTCTTCGTAGGGCTGCTGTAAGAGATTTCTTTAGAAATAAGCAGTTCCTTTGTGTCGTCTTTCCGTGTTAATTGTATCTTTATATTGTGTTTCTTGTGTACAATAAAGAGTTAAATAAATAAAATAAATAAAACAAGACATACATAGGGTATCCATAGTACCTACCTACTGTTTATATTTCGGTGTCTGTCTAAGGGTTAATTTAGATCGCAACGCGACTCCTAGATGCATAATTTCTAAGTTGTACTGAATTGGGCAGGGGCGCCAAAATACCAACTGCTCCCCCTGGATCGTATCCAACAAAGGGAGGCTCGAATTGTTGACTGCCATAGTGTTTCAAACAGCTTGGACCCTTGGAATTACGCCGAGATGTAGCCTCACTCTGCATCCTATTCCTCTTTCTTTCCTCCCCGTGATATTCCTCGGTTGTATCACGGGGAGTGCTCTGAGGAATTGTTTGAAATCATACCACCTGCAACTTTTCGCCATCGTCCCAACTCCCACGTGAAAAACATACCATCCTCATCACCTTGATGAGCGGCGGTCATCCACCGTGCGTTTCTCGCGTAACTTTCTGCCGCGCACTGTAAAACTCTAGGACGAACTGTCACCAGCAGTATTTCCTGACCTATACGACCTGCAAACCTTCAAGAAAATAGTGTATTTAAATGGCCGGCAATGCACCTGCAGCTCTTCTGATGTTGCGAGTGTCCATGGGCGACGGTAGTTGCTTTCCATCAGGTGACCCGTTTGCTCGTTTGCCCCATAAAAAATGACAGATTTCTTGCAAATCTGTCAAATCCATACAAAAGAAATGCATCTACGCGTCGCGTTGCGGTCTGAATGAACCCTTAGGCAGACCCCGAAATATAAACAGTAGGTACAATGGATACCCTAAAAATTGACATATAAAATAGATAATTATTGTCATGCATCCGAAATTTTCCTGAGGAAGAATGATGTCTCGTTGACGTCTGAGTGACAGCCCCCCGTCGCGCGCTAATCGCTCCGGTTCATTAAAATTTACCGGTCGCTAAAGGTGAAGTATCAAATTACTCTACTCGCCTGAGCTAGCACTCGGCGCGGTATAACGCGACCGAGTCGAGAAGTCGTCGAGTAGACTCGAGCTCGCTCGCGAGACGATGACTTTTCGTCGGAAGGGTTACGACTTACGGGACTAGGTACATTAAAATCCTATAAATTCGGTCGATCCATATTTCTTAATTACTTCGACCCTGACCAGCTCAGTATTGAATGTCGCGGCTCGACCTACGCGGTGTTTTATTCAAATTAGTCACCGGCGACTCTACAGTCTACACTCTACAGTTATTCGCTTTATTGGATAAAGCTTAGTAAAATAACTAAAATATCATTCCTTTGATACTTTGGCTCTAATTTTTTTTCGATTACTTTTGGTCGATGAGACTTTAAGGATTTAAAAATATAACTCTGACCTAGTTGTACATGTATATTATGTTTAAATATGCAAGTGTGTATTTTTATAACATTTAAGATACATTCGTGTGTATTAAATATGCAAAATACTACAATTTGTGTGTACAACACGGTAATATTATTCGCTCCAACGGTTGTTTAGCTTTGCAAATGATATTGGGGCTAGGAAAGGAGGAACTCAATGAGTAAGCGAACGGCCTTCAAAATTTTTATGTTACGAGGAAAAACATTATTAGCGAAACAGAAATTATGTTAAATATAGATTTATCGGCAGCTATAAAAACCACTCTTTACAGCCTACATATGATTAGCGAGCGATCGTGGCAACAAACGAATGACGAAGGCCTATGTAAACGATCTCCATTGGCCGAGAAGTCCGCTGCGAGTCAAAATGTTATGAGTTATGATATGAGACAAGATAATAACATGCCCGGCGATGTGTGACGCGGTTCGAGAGGCCCCATTGGTCGCGTGCGGCCCCGCGGGCTGCGGTCGATACTAAATCACACAATATGGGGCCCGGCCGTCCTCCGGCACCGCGGGGGCTTGTGATAGCATCGCCCGTGTGGAGCGACAACACGGTAGCGGATACCTCGCACCTCTGTGGTGCTTAATGCTCCTCGAATATTTATATGGGCCTTATCAAGATCAGGGACCTCGATTGAGGCGCGAAAGTATTGGCAGTAATCGTCGTAAATTATAATCCATACTAATATTATAACTGCGAAAGTGTGTCTGTCTGTTTGTCCGTCTGTCTGTCTGATACCTTTTTACGCCCAAACCGCTGAACGATTTTGCTGAAAGGTATGGAGACACTTTGAGTCAAGGGAAAGGATATATAGGATACTTCTTATCCCGGAAAAATGTACGGTTCCCGAGCGATAAATAAATTTTGGCTCGACGGAGCTATACACTATAGTCTATACAGTATACAGTGTACACTGTATACTGTATAGTGTACCTATAGCGCGCTCTCGGTACAGTACAGTACAGTGTACAGTTGTAAACTGTATACCGCACGAGAGCGCGGGACGTAGCAAAGCTTATCTACCTAATACAGTACAGCTGCACCATAGACACAATAATAGAATATATATTAGTTGTACCAAGCTGCACTAACTTTAGACGGTACTTGGTACAACTAATATAATATATTCTGTGACGGTACCTTGTTCTATAAAATATAATATTAAAGTCAATCGAAATGGAGAATTCGTTGGACTGATGAATATTTTTATTTTTCAAAATAATTTAATTTAATTATGTTATTTAAAATGTTATAAGTGATAATATTGGTTTGAAGCGATTTCGATATCCGCGGGGAGAATGGGGTGCCGCGCCGTCGAGGTCATATTCGCGGCTTCCGTCAGTGGACTTTCGCTCCTCTGTTCCTTATCGTAGCGTTCGGAATACTTCGACGGCGAGGTGCGGGTACGTCTTATGGAGCCGCGTGGGGAGCGATGCCAATTAACTCATAAATATCGAGTGGCCGGCGCGGTGTATACAGCATGAACGCTCCACATACTGTGATATTGGCTACCGAATACCGGCTAGCCGCTAGACTGAGGCGCTTCTTAGTTCCGATGCCGAGTGACAGAGAGCGGCGAGGGCGGTGCTATCCGAGCTATACTCGGATATAAAACCTGTGTCTACGCAAATATTACTAACTAGATGACGCCCGCTACTCCGTTGCGCCAAAACTCGTTTATCGCGCAGGAACCGTACATATTTCCACGATAAAAAGTATCCTATGTCCTTTCCCGGGACTCAAAGTATCTCTATAGAAAAATCGGTTCTGCAGTTTGGGCGTGAAGAGGTCACAGACAGACAAACACACTTTCGCATTTATAATATTAGTATGGATCTCCGTATCAAAATACTTAAATGTATCGTCAAGCTAATTTCGTCACATTATATTATTGCCGAGCTAATTTCGTCGGACGTCCCGCCGTCAAAAACAATTCATGGGTTGTAAAATTTTATACAGAAATAATTATTATAAATATGTGAAATATATAGAGGTAGTAATTTTCAATGTCGGCAGGGAACTGAATTATTAAGTTTTTGTGTGGCGCCCGTGTTTGCTACCGTCGCGCGTCGTAATTTGCATCATGATTCATGCTGTTGTGTGTCGTAATCGTTAATATGTTAGTAGGTACTATAATATTAGGATATTTTTTGTTCGTGTGTGTGAAATCCTACTGATATACTAACTCTGATACACTCTATAATACTCAAAAAAGAAATTAGCTACTACAAGTTTAGCTCGGGCTTCTAAGTTCCCGGGGTACTGACGTACACTGCACGAGCTGCATTTGCATTTTATTTTCTACCTCATATATTTGTATTGGAAAAATAAAATACACATCAAGGTGTCAACTCAAGAGCCGCCCGAATGACAAGAGCAACACTTTAAATATAATAAAATAATAATATAGAATACAGCCTTTATTTACCAAATTCTCCTTTTTACAGCTACGACTAAGCTCCCCGAAACATGTATGTGCTCTAGTGATATGAATTAAAATCTCGTTTAAGTTTTTTCTTCAAAAATTAGTTTTTTTTTAAAGTAAAATCATTGTTACGAGGTAAGATATATTATTTCGTTCGCTTTTATTCGCTACTAATTGAAGACGTGAGTGGAAGAACCGAACAAGTAACATTTCTTAATATACGAACAATACCTCATTTTTTCCCTAATTATTTTAATAAAACTTGTAACTTATCTACTTCATAACCTAGCTTATACATCTGGCTACATATGTAATTCATAGTTTTTCTGGAGTCCTACGAGGCAGGGAAGCCAGTCTCGCCAAGCTGGTCTAAGTTGGCGCCGATTAGATGTTTCCCCTATATTCCGATGGTTGATGAACTCAGATCCGCAATCTCCGCTCACATTTCCGCCGTACATGGCCGCCCACAAGACACGAGGACCATTGTCCCACAGTCTTACACAACATCTTACTATTTCAAATATATTTTCCCGCCCTAATGCCTCCATTTAAGCAAAAAAAAAAAACGGAAAGTTTTTTTATGTTACTTACCTTAAACTATAATATATAACTGCACATTGCACAATCAAGCATGAGTTTATGAATATTATGTCAAAATTCTGTATTATAAATTATTATCTGTTTTATATTTTCTTTCTTGTGTACTTAAAGTAGTTTTAAAAATAACTTAAATAGTCTGTTTATAAATAATAATTGAGTTATACGGTTTTTTTAGGTATGGAAGAGCGTTGTTATCTGACACAGGCCAAGGCCTACTAGGTGACTTCAATCATGTATCTCACTAATGTAATTGTTTATAAGAAATAAAGATTATTATTATAATTATTATTCCACTCACGTCTTGAATTATATTCGCTATGAATATTTGACATAAGTATGAGTGTGTTGAACCAACAAACATCCGGGCGATGTGGAGTATGCGGCGGTGCGCGACCCATTAGCTCGCGGTATACTTTATGGCGGCCATTACGGTTTTACGAGGATTTAATTTCATCTCCAAATTGATACTTTATCTCCGCGCACATAATCAGCAGCCGGCACACGACACCGCGAGAAAGTCAGGGGGGAGGGGGAGACGATGTTTGGGTGAATCTATAAGTTATGGTTAGGGTCTCACTTGTTTACTTCTGGCACAACAGTCCTAAGACAGGCTACATATCACATGATAATGCTCAGTCTGTGTGAGACTGTTGTGTTTTAAGTGAGCGGTCGTCCTTACGCTCATATATAGAAGAATTAGGCGTTCCTTTGTTGTATGTAGAGATCGATTACACTAAAGCAGCCTCATTGCCGCTGCGGCATTTGGTTGTCAGGCACCATTTACCAATTACAAAATACCATCGAATATTGTTAAGTGTTTACATAATAAACGATAGCGTATTGTGTAGTTTATCAGTCGGTTCCTTTCCTAATTAATCGTGCGGCCGGGAGCCATTTCCGTGCGCCTTACGTATGACAAAACACAGTTACAACATACACAAAGTATAAAATCATAGACAATGGACGGGAGCTATTTATCAAGCTGTCGCAGCCACTCGCGGCGGCTCGCCTCAGCGCTGAATATTATCTATTGTTAATACGATAATCGACCGACAGCCACCGACGATAGCCGATTAATTCACGTTTTATAACCGTTCATTATTTACTATTGATCGTTATTAATGCGCGGCTATCGCGGCGGTCGGCTAATGGCCCTCGAATATGATGCAGCGGATTTATCCATTTATGTCAACCGTCAACGACGGTAGCATTTTGAAATTGAAAAATATTATCAGGGAGGACATAGACAACTACTTTTGATTATTATTATTCACAATCGCAGACCCCTGAATAAAACGACGAAAACTGAAAGAAGTTACATTTTTTGAAGTGAAATATTTTGTGATTATTTATAGGACATGCGCATTGCGCAATACAAGCAAGTGAAGTCAACTATTGAAGACAGTCGAGCACGTCTGAAACTTTACTGCAATAATATTATTTATACTAATTTGAAATATTAGCTATGTATTATTGTTTACTTATATATTTTATCCCATATACTTTACACTGTTCATATTGAAAACAGTAAACGCTGAGCCTCTGATGTTGCCGCCGCCTCGATAATAATATGTAATATGCCTCGAGTCGTACCCCCCGACATTAGCATCCAAATGGACCGCAGCCATCCCGAGCATTTCCCCGCCGTACACCTTGTTTATGTGTATGTTGTTCCTTATATAAATTATAATACCCGCACGACGGGAACTATATTATTGAAACTGATAACGTTGGAGTATTTGTACTTATGTCAGAAGTCTGTAAATGAACCAGTTAGTCTGTAGTTTGTACTTTATGGTTACAGCGTTACTAATAAATTTTGTTGGGTTGACAAAATTTGAGGTATTATAAGAAATTACACACTAGGTAGAAGCCAAACTTTGTGAGGGCTCGCGTCTTTTTTCTGCGTGGCAATCTTTAAGGCAATTTTTTATTTTATTTTAATTAGTAACGTAAAGTGTACCACAAAAGTGCTCATTGTAAGATATACGAGGGCACACTTCGTTCGCGCTGATTAAATAAAATTAAGCAACATTTTAGTAATGTATAGGGAGAACGTGGGCCGCGTAGGGCGTAGCGGTGGACTCTACGCGATAGAAAAGACTTGAACGCGCGCCGCAGCTCCTCGTTGAGGGTGGTTCTACTCACAGTAGACCTAGTCTAAGTTTTGAATCTATCGAAGTTTTTTGGATGTTAAATGTAATAGCTGTTTATGTTAATAAATAAAATGAGAATTTATTTTCTTTAAATAAAATTGCACGCCTAGGACATTTCATAACTTTTTTGGTATTTACACTTCACATTGGATGTGACATGTCCAGTGAAAAGATAACGTCAACTGCACACATCAGGTGGCTGTCAAGTGACAACCGACAAGCAAAACCGATGAAAGTAACTCGACTCAATCTCCCAAAAAGTAACAAAATAATTAAAATAATAATGAATGATCCGAGCGGGTCCGCGCTAATGGGAGCGTCCCTCAGGTAAAAACTTGCGGCTCCATTATTCGCTTTTAACATTTTGGTCGTAAAACTTTTGTTGTTATTGTGTACAAGCAAAGTTACTTTACTGCTAGTATCGGCGGGTTGCGGGTTGCGGGCTGCGGGTTGCGGGTCGCGGCGCACAGGCGGGCCGCGGGTTGCGCAACCGGTGACGTCACCGAAGCTGACGGATTGTGTATTGAGCCGTCCCCGGCTAATTGTGTGCGGGAAAGGGACGGCGCTAGGGTGGCGGTGCGCGTGCGAGTGGGACGGGGCGAGCGGCGCCGGCGCGAGGTGTCGCCGGCCCGTATCATCTCGCAGGTGACACAAAAAATTATACACATTAAGGTGTCGCTTTCCCGAACACACTTTGAGAGTTTTTGTCGAGTCTCAGGCTAATTGTATAAGGACGGAGGTATCGGGCCGCGCTTTTTACGAATGTGTTTGTGTGTCAGCTTGTGTCACAATAGGGCGCCCCTTCCTCCCCTTTTTAGAGGTTTTTTGTCGCCGGAGATAGTAATTAATTACTGTAATTATGTTATCGATTACCTTACAACTTCTTTCGCCCGGCGCCGCTGTTGAAATGTCAAAATCTGTTACCGTTTCTTCTAGACAATTTCTCGCTTCGTGTAGTTATTAATTTAAGAAATATGTCTAATTATGGTAGTGAACAATGGCACCTAGGCGCGCGACGGCGGTCGCGTGCTGTCGTGTGTCGGAGTGGTATTTCTTGTCACTCGTCATAAAATGTACAATTTTATCGCAATTCTCGTTTACTTCAGTTTTGTCAGCCGTTAGAATATAAGTTTATGTGTTACGTCAGTTTTGCAATTACCTCGAATATCACGTCTTCCATGTCTATTATATTTACATCATTTATAAAACATACCTGTAATGCTAGTAAAATTATCAATATTAAATTTATAAAGTTTAGCTCGAGGCTTAAAATATTTTCGCTCCTAATCTTACATATAAAATTCCCGTCTTATATATAAAATTCTCGTGTCACAATGTTAGTCCATGAACTCCTCCGAAACGGCTTCACTGATTTTTACTATATTTTATATGCATATTCAGTAGGTCTGAGAATCAGCTACTGGGTACTTTATATATTGATAAGTGCATTTGTTGAATAAATAATAGTAAATTATTACAACCTGAGACTGACGGCAACCATTGTTTGTGCGATGAGATAGCGATTGACGTTGCCATGGCGACTTACTTATTTAGTCACTTCAATAAAATAATACGGGTGAAATACCTACTTTATATGGCAAAGAAACGTTTGCCGGGACAGCTAGTTAGTATATAAAATCAATGATTTCAACCAATATTGCAGGACCGAGGCCAGTCGGACGTCCCGCGGCGCGCGGCGGAAGTGGCAGGAAGTAGCGGGAAGCGGCGGGATGACGCGAGAGGCTGCGGGACAGATCGGACGAGAGATAGCTCCGTGTGACGCCGCACGGTGACGTCACGCGACGATGACACACGGTGACGCGAGCAACATATCTGTCAGGTGACAGTTGCTGGGACGACTCTAGTGACCGACGAGTAGATTGAAATTTACGACGACGTCCACGGAGCCGGGCCTGAGTGCGGTCTATTGTTTCATGCCCGACGTATCCCCGCGACCCCCGCCCCGCCCGCTGACCGGGCCGGGAGTCGGGACGTGCGACTTCCCCCTGCCCTCACCTACTTATGCGCCCACAAAAAATATATTTAATTATGTATGTCGCAACTAAATTAACATACTCGAGTCCGTAATTAATATAAAATGTTTTATTTTTTATTTTTATTGAATTTTAGTTTCGACCGTTAAAACTTAATGTAAATATAAATTTATTCGAACATTAAATTTGGAAGCGCTAATGTTGTATGAAATGTTACCAACATAAACAGTATTAAACAAATAAAATATGACGCGGGGCGTTTTGTTCTCTAAAACATAAATTTCCTCAACAAAAGACTTTACCGGGGTAGATATAAAATTACCTACTGGAGATGACCTAAATTATTATTTACTAGACGTTCCTCGCGGCTTCGCTCGCGTAAATTAGATATTTCACAGACAAATTAGTCCGCAAAAATAACCTATGATCCTTTACATAGTCTACTTATTATCTTTGCCAAATAACAGAAAAATTGCTCCAGTAGTTCGTGAGATAAGCCATTTCCCCCATTTTTTCCACATTTTCCTCTATTTCTTCGTTCCTATTAGTCTTAGCGTGATAAATATAGCCTATGGCCTTCCTCGATAAATGAGCTATCTAATACTGAAAGAATTTTTCAAAACAGACCAGTAGTTCCTGTGATAAGCGCATTGAAATAAGCCCTCTCAGATAATTTCCCCCGTTTTTTCCACATTTTCCTCTATTTCTTCGCTCCTATTAGTTTTAGCGTGATAAAATATAGCCTATAGCCTTCCTCGATAAATGGGCTATCTAACACTGAAAGAATTTTTCAAATCGGACTAGTAGTTCTTGAGATTAGCGCGTTCAAACAAACAAACAAACAAACAAACATTCTCTTCCCAATTATAATATTAGTATAGATTAGCAAATTATTATATTTTGTCCTAAATAGGCACTGGCACTTAATTTGACTAGAATTCTATAAAAATCAGCCTTCAAAAAGTATCAAACTAACCCCTTACTAACAAAAAGAAGTTAGAATAGTTTTATTAGGTAGTTCGGTCTTTTAAAATTTAGTAGGAACTGTGGATATTTTTATTAGTAAATAGCTGTTGCCCGCGACTTCGTTCGCGTTAGCGTAGTAGATCACATCCCAAGTAATATTTATTGTACAAAAATATTCAATGTACAGCATTTACTTTCCTACGATTTTATTATATAAGTATAGATGTTCTGCGCGGCTTCGCTTGCGTAATTTAGGAATTTCACGCAACTGTACATTTTTCCGCAAAAAATAGCCTATGTCCCTTCACGTGGTCTATTCTTCAAGTTTGCCAAATAACATAAAAATTGCTCCAGTAGTTCTTAAGATAATAAGCAATTTCATATAATTTCCCCCGTTTTTTCCACATTCTTCTCTATTTCTTCACTCCTATTAGTTTTAGCGTGATAAAATATAGCTTATGGCCTTCCTCGATAAATGGGCTATCCAATATTGAAAGAATTTTTCAAATCGGACCAGTAGTTCCTGAGATTAGCACGTTCGAATAAGCCCTTTCATACAATTTCTCCCGTTTTTTCCATATTTTCCTCTATTTCTTCGCTCCTATTAGTCTCAGCGTAATAAAATATAACTTATAGCCTTTCTCAGTTAATAGACTATCTAACACTGAAAGAATTTTTAAAATCGGACCAGTAGTTCCTGAGATTAGTGCGTTCAAATAAGCTCTTTCAAATAATTTCCCCGTTTCTTCCACATTTTCCTCTATTTCTTCGCTCCTATTAGTCTAAGCGTTATAAAATATAGCTTATGGCCTTCCTCGATAAATGGGCTATCCAACAGTAAAAAAAATTTTCAAATCGGACTAGTAGTTCTTGAGATTAGCGCGTTCAAACAAACAAACAAACAAACAAACTCTTCCCAATTATAATATTAGTATAGATTATCCAACGTCAACGTCCGTGCATTACAATTTACAATGCATTATGATATTATGCGCCTCATACAATGTTGTACCTACTGTATACTATATATCGGGCGTCCGTCTGACTACATTAAGCCATTATATTGTTGTGTACATCTAAATATTCTAAGCAATTAACATTATTTTTTCACAATGATGACCCATATTTTATAGTTATACATAGATATATTTTATGTACTGTCTACTGAATACAATATATATTATATTTTGAAAACGTAGCTGCTACTGATACTCATTTAGAGTATAACAGTACCAACGCGTAGTGTGTTGTGACTACAGAATAACGGGCACTATGTTCTGCTGCACGGGGTGTGCGCCAGATAGCACTAGACAGTAGACACTAGTGCAAGTGCAATGACTAAGTGGTACAGTATTTGTGGAATTCTGTCGCGACGGCACCGGCGGGTGGCGGGCGGCGGCGCCGGGGCAGGTAGAGCCCCGCACCTCCAGTCTCCGGACTTTACGCACGGCTCTCATTGTCCCGGCGAAGAGTTACGACGATCTCTATCGCGAACCCTCGTTATATTACTCCGGCCATTATTATTTATTTTAAATAAAACAAAAAGAATATTGTTAAATTTAAAACGTAATTATTTTTAATGTGCCTTCGGCCTGCGCCGCGTCCGACGTAAATTATATGCGCAGGAATAATTATCATGAAATTATATTTTGTTTGTACAGAGAACGGTCGCTTTATATGTAGGCCGGAGGCATAAATGTGAATTTTGTTAGCACCCCCAGCAACCGTTATTCGATGAGTTCACATTTCACTCGTTGCTGGCACATATATTTACAAATTACGTATTTGATTGCCAATAAACCGAAATGAAGCGAATAATTGCGTTGTTGGGAGTTGGGGCGCGCGGTGCGAGATGCGGCGCCGGGAGTGGGCGATAACATCTACACATTCCCCGCGCGGCCCGGCGCGGCGCTATCGCCGCGACCATCGCGTCATGTGATCTGATGACCCCTAATGAGGTGATGCTGATTGTCGTGTCGGCCGTAAACACACCGTCGACACCGGTGACGACGGCCGGGAACAGCGACGACCCGCCACTCTCGTGCGTCAGCCGTCAGCTGTTACGTACAGTCCAGTGTTCACCTCAATACGTATATTGGCAAGCAAAAACACATGAACATTAACGAGGTCCCCCCGGGTCATTAGTACGGCTGTTACTGGTAATGAGCAATTACGATGAATGACTGTTAGATTTACTTCCTCGGGGACGCACTATAAAAATCTACATCGGGCTATAAAAGTGTTACAATTTACAAATATATTTTAATTAGAGCGCCTACCGTCACACCTTTGATAATACGCGTTTAAATTAGAGAGGTACCTATATCACGTAATGTTGCAAAATTAAAGAGGCCTACAAGACGTAGTTTTATGATCTATGCTACAGTTATCGACACGAACGCTTCTGTTGGTCGTAAAATTCATGTTAAATATATCTCTATCTAAATTTAACTTATTATGTCTTAAGTCAATAATATAATTACGATAATTAACTTTTCATAAGACCGTAATACGTATATTATTTATATTATGTATGATCCGAGCTCCCCTTATTATAATATAGTCGGGGTTCTGGGTCGAGCGAACTCACCCAACTCCTCATGTTGGGATAGAGAATAAGGTCACAAATCACAATAAATCTATTATGCGAAGAGTTCGCTATATACATAGGCAAGAAGAATACAAGAAAATTCATTAAATACTATTTGTCCTCAGACCACGAGCCTCAATTGTGCGTAGTGCGTACTAATTGTCGGGCAACTTAGAGAACTACCTAGCAAACTACTACTTCGCTGCAATTTGTTAGAGCATATCCAGAAGTAGAGTTAAATGTCTTATGTTTTTGTATCGCATCTAAGCTCAGTTAACCCATTAACCGCCAAAATGAAACCAATAGTATTTTTAACAAAACTTGAATTTATCTGCAGTTTATATGTGAAATAAATGAAAAATTAAAGAAAAATTAAAAAAAAAATTAAAATCCTCCCCTTTAGGGGGGTGTACCCAGATAGGTACAACGGCGTGTTATGTGGTACTTAGGTGTGATATGGTTTAGAACAAACTTTTTTGATACATACTTTTATATTACATTTTTTGCACTGACAACGAACTCCTGCATGATTTTTTACATTTTGACACTATTTAGAAATATTTTTGGGGTAGTGATCGATACTATTTTGAGGTAAACTAGAGACTGACGAGGAGGATAACATCGTTTTTCATTATATTTTGTGACAGAACTTTCGTCAGTGTACTTTCGTCGAAAGAGAATATAAACCATGCTTTCATCAAGAGTCGTAAGTGGTCAATGCAAACGCTAATCATTACCAATCACAAAAGAAAAAACATAATTCAAATAAGTAAATAAAATCCATCATCATCTTTACCCAAAGAGGTGATTTGCGTTCCGTCTTTTTTCATAATTAGTAGTGATATCTGTAGCTGAAGCTAGTAAACTTTCGTTCTTGATATCCACTAATAGGTATAAGAAGTAAAAAGTATACAGGGTGATTTCAGGAGTCATATTTCTTACTTACGAAGGAGTGTCTATATTAGCTTATGTTACCATAACACTTTGCAAATGACAATTTTGTAGATAGCTTCATTTTTACTGATAAGATAGAATCCTCTTACAAGGTTTAGCTACTGTCAAGTCTTTTAGCTGCTATTTTACCTGCGTTTTTCTGTCTACAACGTCTGTAATTTCAGGACACAGTAATGTATAAGAGAACGGACATTTTCACTATGTTATGAGTTTTCTTAATGTAGGTATATGATAATTTTTATTTACAAAAGGAGCACAAAATAGCTTTTTCTTATTATTCATAACGATATAAGAAGTTAAAATTAATCAAACTCTATATTTAAAAAATTTGGAAAAAGGAAAATTTTGCTAGTGGATTCGGCCATTGTACTCAACTAGGTACAGTAGTGTTTGAATCACAATTTTTCCGTCTATTTCAATAATCTACCCCTAACTTGTTATCTATACTTATTATAAAACAGAGTCGCTTTTTTCCCTCATGTCCCTTTGTTCCCTTTAATCTTTGAAACTACGCAACGGATTTTGACGATTCTTTCAGTGTTAGATAGCCCATTTATCGAGGAAGGTTATAGGCTATATTTTATCACGCTAAGACTAATAGGAGTGAAGAAATAGAGGAAAATGTGGAAAAAACGGGGAAAATTATTTGAAAAGGCTAACTTGAACGCGCTAATCTCAGGAATTACTGGTCCGATTTGAAAAATTCTTTCAGTGTTAGATAGCCCATTTATTAAGAAATGCTATAGGCTATATTTTATCACGCTAAGACTAATAGGAGAATATGGAAAAAACGGGGGAAATTATTTGAAAGGGTTTATCTCGCGAACTACTGGAGCAATTTTTATGTTATTTGGCACAGTAGTCCACGTGAAGGATCATAGGCTATCGATTTAAATATTTTTTTAGTGGCTATATTATATTTATACCCGTACGACGCCGGGGCGGGTCGCTAGTTTATTATATAGATAACAATGTATTGAATAAAAAACAAACACATAAAGTGGTTGAATATTATGCGATTAAAATAAAGTGAGAATTTATGAGCTTACTCCTGCAGGTCGCAAAACTGTTAGTTTCAAACCTACCTTATAACGAAAAATATCGGTTTCCAGTATAAATTTGCTAAAAAAAGTTTTAGCTTTATCTTTAATTAAATATAGAAAATAAAAAACTGCGATGTGATACCACAAAATTTTGAATTATCCTTAATTTTGTAGGTGTTGGGTACACCTACAAAATTAAGGATAATTCAAAATTGAGTACAGCGGCGGTAAATGGGTTAATATAATTATTAATTATATTGATCACAATACCTTTTATATCCGGGCTTAGTATCGTCCTGAATATAACGTCGATAACAGTGTATTAGCAAATTAAATATGTACCGCCAGTCCACCGACCGCCGACCGCCGCTATCGCACACTCGTCGACACACATTGTTCGCCGATAGCTGTAATTATGTCTACCTGGACGTGTTTCTACACCTACCTACATTACGTATTAATGGTTCACTCTTATCTAACTTCAGAATTCTTTCAATTAACTTCAATAATGAATACAAATTACGAGCGCCGAACAAAATTTGAATCGTGAAAAACTATTTGTAATGTGGTGTACACCTCGCACAGCTCGCACACCTCGCACACCTCATGTTCACGGAGCGAGTACCAACATCAAGTGCTACAGCAGCGAATTGCAAATGGCGGTAATTACGTTATCGGCACGACGCGGTCAGCCCGGTGGCTTTACTGTAAAAATATTATGACTGTAAGCCATTGATATACAAAAAACCCCTGTAAGCTCAGCGCAAGCAGACGTTGATGCTGGTTTGACAGACTATATAACAGACTTGTGTTAACACTCACAGCATAATTTGTTGAGAACAATTTGAGCTTTTAGTTACAGGGCTTATAGTCAAATAACATTCAATATGATTCGACGACAAACGATAAATTCAGAACCAAAACGTATGTTAGTTACCGTACTCCTCCGAAACGGCTTTACTGATTTTTAATTATATTATGCATATTTAGTAGATCTGAGAATCGGCTACTGGGTACTTCATATATTGATTATTTTACATTGTTATACATGGGCGTGCGGCGCAAGGTATGTTTACTTCGAGGTAGACAATAATTAGGTAATATAGAAGATTTAAGTGCTCGATGAAGTGAGGGTTAAAAACACCGTAGAGCTCTTTAAATTATTATCTATGATTCATACATTAATTTACGGTGCTCTAATCCTGAGAAGCTAAACTCAGATTAGATAAAAATATTAAGCACCAGATAAGCTTCGCCATTCAAATTGTTCACATAGCTATCATATTATGTAAAATTTAATTGTATTTTGTTATTCCTCTGTCAGCGTTTATAATAACTCGTACTTACATAAAATATGATATTGTAAACAATATGTAAAGGAATTTTATGTACAATGCATTTTAAATCACTTTTTGTTATTATTTACATTTATTATAGATCAAGCTTTATAAATTAACTAGCCACCCGCCCCGGCGTCGCATGGGTATAAAATATAATATAGCCACTGAAAAAATGTAACCTATAATCCTTCACGTGGTATACTTCTTATCTGTGCCAAATAACATAAAATTTGCTCCAGTAGTTCGCGAGATAAGCCCTTTCAAATAATTTCCCCCGTTTTTTCCACATTTTTCTCTATTACTTCGCTCCTATTAGTCTTAGCGTGATGAAATAATATAGCCTATAGCCTTCCTTGATAAATGGGCTATCTAACACTGAAATAATCATCACAATCTGTTGCGTAGTTTTAAAGATTAAAGGGAACAAAGGGACATGGGGGAAAAAAACGACTTTGTTTTATAATATTACTAGCGACCCGCCCCGGCATCGCACGGGTATAAAATATATCATAGCCACTGAAAAAATGATTAAAGTCGATAGCTTATGATCCCTCACGTGGTCTACCTGTTATCTGTGCCAAATAACATAAAAATTGCTCCAATAGTTCGCGAGATAAGCCCTTTCAAATAATTTCCCCCGTTTTTTCCACATTCTCCTATTAGTCTGAGCGTGATAAAATATAGGCTATGTCCTTCCTCAATAAATGGTCTATCTAACACTGAAATAATTTTTCAAATCGGACCAGTAGTTCCTGAGATTGGCGCGTTCAAGTTAGCCCTTTCAAATAATTTTCCCCGTTTTTTCCACATTTTCCTCTATTTCTAATTAAGACTAATAGGAGCGACCTATTAGTCTTAGCGTGATAAAATATAGCCTATAACCTTCCTCGATAAATGGGCTATCTAACACAGAAAGAATCATCAAAATCCGTCGCGTAGTTTTAAAGATTATAGGGAACAAAGGGACATGAGGGAAAAAAAGCGAATGTGTTTTATAATATGTATAGATGTATAGATTATATCCAATCGTATAATATACACCCAAATTATCGTTTTTGATTCTATGATATTTTTTTTGTAAATAAATGGTCGCTGTTAAGCATATTATTTTATGTATTACTCAATTTTTTTTGTTGAGTTACGAGTGCATACTTATTCTAAATTATCTAAAGAACATGACTGCATTTATGACTCAATATGTAATTTTTGTGGGATGATACACAAACGCCTAACAGCGTCCATTAAAATTACATACCACCATCATCATAACACTTGGTTTATTTTCTTTATATAGAATTATATCTTTTGCAATGTATATAACATTGCAAAAGAAAAAAAATGTATCATAAATTTTTTCTCAATTCCACGTTTTAAATGCATTTTAATACTGTATTACATATTGAATGCGATATCTGCATACAATGGTTGTAACGTTTACAGATTGTGATAAAGTATTTTGTTCAGACCGTTATATATGCAACCTGGGAACCGGGAAATGAGAAAACGTGACGTTCGACGAAAGTCTTCGATTAATGCGTGCTTCCCGTTATGACCTACGGGGCGGAAACCTGGCCTTTTACAGCAGGGCTAGCTCGTAAGTTTTCCGTTGCTCAGCGTGTTATGCTCGGAGTTTCTTTGGCGGATAAGCTTTGAAATGAAACAATTCGTCAAAAAACTAAACTTACCGACATAGTGCAGAGAATCAGTACGCTGAAGTGGAACTGGGCTGGTCACGTAGCTCGAACAACAGACGATCGCTGGAGTAAACTTACTCTGGAATGGAGACCAAGGCTGGGAAATCGGGGTGTAGGTCGACCTCCAACTAGTTGGGACGACAATCTCCGTTAAGTTGCGGGTCCATGTTGGATGCGAGTAGCAGGAGATCTTGTCGTTCACTGAGACAGGCCTATGTCCAGTAGTTTTTAGTTCCTTTTGACGACCTCCGTGGCGCAGTGGTAGCTCAAGCCGGAGGTCGCGGCTTCGAGTCCCGCCGACGGAACAAAAAAAAAAAGTTTATGAAGTTCCTGGGTCATGGATGTGTATTAAATATGTGTATCATATAATAAAAATCTTAAATATATGTATAGTATAAAAGTATTAAATATATTTCCGTTGTCTGGTACCTGTAACACAAGTCCTTCAGGTACTTACCACGGGGCCAGACTGACGTGGTGTGAAGCGTCCATAGATATTATTATTATTATTAGTGGACGAACATAGGCTGATATAATGATAATGAAGATAAAAATCTTATTTTATGTAGTTGAAGATACGCGTCAGGTCGCGTACCTATAGCGCAAACAGTGGACAGTACTGGGTGAGGACGTGAGCTTGTATTTTGCATAAAATTTTATTTATTGCATGTCTCTTCAATGCATTTACAGTATATTTGGTTGTTTTATGAGCTTCAAAGGTAAAATAACTACTTTGATGACTATAATAGAAAAAAATAGATCCGTATAAAATCACAGGCACGTAGATAGAAACCCTCCTAGAGAGCAACAGCTATATTATAAGGACTATAATATAGCTGTTGCTCTAATAGACCTATGTATTAAACAGGTTAAATATAGTTATAGTAATTTGTATCTTAATGTGTAGACCTGGTCAGGAACAGCATTAGCTAAAATGTGACCAAAAACTTTGCCCTCTATGTCCTTACGTTAATTTTAAGAAACTCTCCTATGAGACCTACCCAATACTTATACCTTCTTTTGATGGAAGCCCAGTTAAGCAGTTTGAAGTTCCGAGTCGTTCTAATTAGGCCTACACCCTCCGCCCTATTTATTGTTGCTCGTGATCCGTCGTCCGGCGCAAGTATTTTTTTAATTTAAATTATTTCGTTAAATGTATGCATGCAGGAAAAACTTTTTTATTACAATAACGTATGAATGGAAAAATATTATTTTCTGAACCTTTTTACGGTTCCATACCCAAAGGGTAAAAACGGAACCCTATTACTAAGACTTCGTTGTCTGTCCGTCTGTCCGTCTATCTGTCTGTCTGTCTGTCTGTCTGTCTGTCGCCAGGCTGTATCTCAAGAACCGCTATAGTTAGACTTCTGAAATTTTCACAGATTGTGTATGTCTGTTGCCGCTATAACAACAAATACTAAAAACTAAATAATATTAATATTTAAGGGGGGCTCCCACATGGCTCCCATACAACAAACATGATTTTTAGCCTTTTTTGCTCGATAGCAATAATGGCAACAGGTAGACACTTGAAATTTTCACAAAGGCCTTCAATATATTATGTGTTATTTAATAATTCATAATAATATTTAAATAAAATAAAAATTAAAGGGGGGCTCCCATACAAAAAACACAATTTTTGGCAAATTTTTGCTCTATAACGGTACGGAACCCTTCGTGTGCTAATCCGACTCACACTTGGCCGATTATTTTGTTTTTATAAAGATAGGTAATTAATTGGTTTTGATAACTATCGCTTTTTCTATTCCAAACACAAAATATTTACACTTTTATAGCTCCACGCCTAACGAATAGAAATTAGTTTTTTTAATAATTCGGCAAGGATTACAATAAATTACGCGATTTTATTCAGAATTTAAGTAGTTTCGACGTTTATAGGCGGGTGTAATTAGATTAAAATTCATTCGTGAAATGCTTAGTGGGGAGTAGGACATTTGCATAAGATTGCAATTTCGGTGTTAAAAGTGTAGGGCACCGGGCAGGCCGTGGCGGAGCACTCGGGTACGAGCCGGGAGTGCTGCAGACATTTGAAGTATGCTGGGTCTGGGCGACCGCTAATGGAGCCGGTACGTCACATAAATTACAGCTGAGCCTGCACTTAGCTGCGCCTGCGCCGCTCCCCCCCCCTGCCCGCCCGCCGCGCGCCCGCCCGCGAGAGTGCTACGGGCTCCGAGACACCAGATAAGTTTTTGAAATTATGACCTGCATTTTATAATTTTATCTGATAATTTTATTTGAATTACGTTTTGGATATTATGTAATTTATTTCAATTGTGGCAAGGTCTATGACAAAATGAGAATATTGCAACAAGTTTGTGCTCAATTTCAAGTTGAGGAGTTACGGCAGGGCTGATATAAATAATAATTATTATATATATCAGTAGTGAAGAGCCTAGCCGATATCGTAATTTAAGATTATTTCAAAATAATTTTGAACTATTGCTGGTTTTTTTTTGCTTGCAAGCAATGCAACAAATATATTTATTCAGAAATAAATAACAATATTTTCGCGTCTTAAAAAAAATTAAAACAGAGGCAGACATTTTTCCTTTACTATTCTAGAGATGTCAGATGTAGCCTGTAGCGAATGAAGCAGCGTAAATTTATTTTCGGAATATTGTTATGTTTTAACGTTTTAATATTTATTTTCAAAGTAGCGTTAATAATTTTGCTCTAAATATAAACTACAGATGTTCCGCGGGGCTTCGCCCGCGTAATTTAGGAATGTCACGGAAACCGTACATTTTTCCTCAAAAAAAGAAACCTCTGTCCTTTCACGTGGTATATTCTTCATGCGTGTCAAATAATATAAAAATTACTCCAGTAGTTTCTTAAGATAATAAGCAATCTTAAATAATTTCCTCCGTTTTTTCACTTTTTCTCTATTTATTCGCCCCTATTAGTCTTAGCGTAATAAAATAGCCTTCCTCAATAAATAGGCTATCTAACACTGAAATAATTATTAAAATCGGACTAGTAGTTCCTGAGATTAGCGCGTTCAAATAAGCCCTTTCAAATAATTTCCCCATTTTTCCACATTTTCCGGTATTTCTTCGCTATTAATTTTAGCGTGATAAAATATAGCCTATAGCCTTCTTCGATAAATGGGCTATCTAACACTAAAATAATTTTTCAAATCGGACCAGTAGTTCCTGAGATTAGCGCGTTCAAACAAACAAATAAACTCTGTCGTTTTATAATATTAAGTATAGATATAGCCTATACTCTATAGCCTTCCTCGATAAATGGGCTATCTAACAGTGAAAAATTTTTTCAAATCGGACCAGTCGTTCCTAAGATTAGCGCGTTTAAACAAACTAACAAACAAACAAACAAACTCTTCCGCTTTATAATATTATTTATAATATTAAGTATAGATATACGGCAGGGCTGATATAAATAATAATTATTATATATATCAGTAGTGAAGAGCCTAGCCGATATCGTAATTTAAGATTATTTCAAAATAATTTTGAACTATTGCTGGTTTTTTTTTGCTTGCAAGCAATGCAACAAATATATTTATTCAGAAATAAATAACAATATTTTCGCGTCTTAAAAAAAATTAAAACAGAGGCAGACATTTTTCCTTTACTATTCTAGAGATGTCAGATGTAGCCTGTAGCGAATGAAGCAGCGTAAATTTATTTTCGGAATATTGTTATGTTTTAACGTTTTAATATTTATTTTCAAAGTAGCGTTAATAATTTTGCTCTAAATATAAACTACAGATGTTCCGCGGGGCTTCGCCCGCGTAATTTAGGAATGTCACGGAAACCGTACATTTTTCCTCAAAAAAAGAAACCTCTGTCCTTTCACGTGGTATATTCTTCATGCGTGTCAAATAATATAAAAATTACTCCAGTAGTTTCTTAAGATAATAAGCAATCTTAAATAATTTCCTCCGTTTTTTCACTTTTTCTCTATTTATTCGCCCCTATTAGTCTTAGCGTAATAAAATAGCCTTCCTCAATAAATAGGCTATCTAACACTGAAATAATTATTAAAATCGGACTAGTAGTTCCTGAGATTAGCGCGTTCAAATAAGCCCTTTCAAATAATTTCCCCATTTTTCCACATTTTCCGGTATTTCTTCGCTATTAATTTTAGCGTGATAAAATATAGCCTATAGCCTTCTTCGATAAATGGGCTATCTAACACTAAAATAATTTTTCAAATCGGACCAGTAGTTCCTGAGATTAGCGCGTTCAAACAAACAAATAAACTCTGTCGTTTTATAATATTAAGTATAGATATAGCCTATACTCTATAGCCTTCCTCGATAAATGGGCTATCTAACAGTGAAAAATTTTTTCAAATCGGACCAGTCGTTCCTAAGATTAGCGCGTTTAAACAAACTAACAAACAAACAAACAAACTCTTCCGCTTTATAATATTATTTATAATATTAAGTATAGATATAGCCTATAGCCTTCCTCGATAAATGGGCTATCTAACAGTGAAAGAATTTTTCAAATCAGACCAGTAGTTCCTGAGATTAGCGCTTTCAAACAAATAAACAAACTCTTCCGCTTTATAATGTTATCCGCTTAATAATGTTAAGTATAGATAATCAAACAACAATGCATAGAATAATTTCATACAATATAAGATCATTCGAATCTGTCGAAGCTATAATATTAATTTACTTTTATTTTAAAATAGATTTTTAACTAGGATCACAGTTACCGAGATAATGAACACTACCACAAATTTAGCGATTAATGCTCAGAATACAGAATAAAGTTTGTTCTGTATTCCGAGAAATAATGTTACATTTTATGATGTTTAATTCTAAATGTTTTAACAAAGGTTTCAGCTTTATCCGTTAATACAGTACAGATTATTCGAAGACTATGACAAAATATGGCAGATATCCACCAGCTAAGTGCCGCCCTAAGTGGGCGCACTCAGTGGGGCGACAATGGTAGTACTTTCCACGGGCGCGGCGCGGCGCTGTCTCCGGCCAATACGCCATTACCCTATCGCGGCTTATCGCGGCCCGGCTATCTCCGCGCCACGATCTCTACATCATATTAATAGCTTGGCTCCATTACACCGCATTATATAAACCATCGTGAATTGCAAATTGTACGTAAACTACACGCAAATCTTATAGCCTATATAGGTGCCATTTAGTTTAATGTATCCCGCCTATCCGCTGCTGTTTCACAAACAATGGCAAACGTGTACGGTGTAATATTGTATTTACTTCAGATGCTCCCGAAAATAAAAAAGCTACGATTCCCATAAACGTGTCAATTCGACATTAGCTAAACACTCGAAGGGTTTCATGTTCGAGTGTAACCAAATGTGCTCCGCCTGCTGCTGCAAAAATGCAAACATAAAAAATGTGCTCGAATCACGTCTCTCGAGCGTGTGACCCTCGACGGTGGAGGACGCCCGAGGGCGCCACCCGGCCGGCTCCCGACTCCTTAATCCCGCGGTCGGGTCGCCGCTGACCCTTATAATAAATATTCAGATAAGTATAATCGAATCATGCATTGATTGAATTCCCGTGTACCGCGCGCCGTCCTTTGTAAAAAAAACGTGGAAAGTGACCGAGGCCCGAGACCCGACGCCGGGCCCCGACCCTCCGGATCCCCGACTCGTCGATTACAAATTAGTCCGCGTTTCATGTTTGTGCCTAATTGATAGTGCCGAGCACCGACGGTTGCCGCGCTAGGCCAAAACGAGCCGCGGGCGCGCCGCTCGCGCCATTCAGGCGCTGGGCTTTTTACGAAGGGGGACACACGATCTAGCTGGAGTATAATTAGTAGCGCAATTAAAGTTGATATTTTGTTTACGAGTAATTAGGAGTTTAGGGACCAGATATAAAGTAGGTTAAGTATTTTAAAATTATTAATACTTTACTAATTGGGATTTAAAAATGTTAGTTCTAGGTTTATTATGATGTTGCTAAATAGTGCTAGAGTAAAACTTGATAAATATTATCATTTAATGTTTAATAACGTAGATAAAAAAGTACAGCATTCCAGTAAAGTTTAAATATTATATAGACTTCATGATAGGTACGTTTTCTATATTCAAGGAAATATTCTTTATCTAATATACCTCCTTGCAGTGAGTAAATTCGAGTTTCGAAACACTTTTTTTTTTTGTTACAAATAACAAAGACAACACGGTAGTCTGTAACTCCATACTAAGTATAGACATAGTATAATATCGAGCGGTCACTTACCGTAATACGCTGAGTGTATCACGATCTCGGCCGCCGAAAATATTGAAGTGTCGGAGAACGATCACTGAGTTAATCACTGTATCACAGTCGCGGGTCACCGGGGCGCACGGGGTGACTCGGGGTGAGCGGGTCACGAGCGGGACACGCGCGTGCGGTCAGGAGCGGTGGCGGCGGAGTACTGGCGCGGCGCGGGGCGCGGCCGACCCGGGTGGGCGCGGGCGGGCGCGGGGGGAGTCACGGGGCGGGCGCGCGAAACACGAGTTTCCCGGCGAGGGGCGGAGATTTACGAGCGGGCGCGGCCTATGCCGGCGCGTCGCCGCGCGAGGGGCGGTCCCCCCGCCATCCCCGTGCCGCACCGTGCCCGGTAGCGCGCTAATTGGGGCCGGCTCGCGACGTGCGCCGCGGAATGTGCCGACAATGTTCCTATAAAATATACAATCAATTTGCGGGTATTTTTTACTTCTACCTTTGTTTTTTGTGGATCGATTATAATAATTCACCCGTATAGTTAGAAACTTCTGGCAATAATCAATAAAGACTAAGTACTGTTTGAAGTACAAAATCACAAAATTTTCGTCTTTTATACAAACTATACGTATTAAGATAAATCGTCCTGCTTTCGTCTGGATTTTTTAATTTTCAGACGGGAAATCCTAAGCTAATTTTGCTCTATGTGACAAGCCCGTGGCGTATAAGTTAATAAAAAGTGCTAGGACACTTTCTAATCGAACATAATATAGAAAGAATGAGCGCGATATTTTGGACAGCTAAAGCGCGGCCATGATGCTACGCGGCGCGTAGCACCGGTAGCGCGGGTGACTACACGTGTGACGTGCCGTAGCAAACACAGTGCAATTTGCGAGTTATAAGTATAACTTTGTCAAATACTTATCAAATAATGCTACAGAGGGTTTTTACAGACTAACGGCACTAATTGTCGACGGCAGTCGCTGCCCGCTGGATTTTGTTTCATATTTTTTTTGGATTTTATCGTTTTCTGTCGACAAGCGCTCTTATGTGAATTTTCTTTTCCTTGTAATACATCTTATATATAAAATTCTTGTGTCACAAAATTAGTCCGCGAACTCCTCCGAAACTGCTTTACTGATTTTTACTAAATTTCTATGTATATCCTGTAGGTCTGAGAATCGGCTACTCGGTAGATTCTTTATATATTGATAAGTGCATGTTCCGCGCGGCTTCGCCTGCGTAATTTAGGAATGTCACGAAAACCGTACATTTTTCCGCAAAAAAGAAACCTATCAAAAAATTTCCCCCGTTTTTTTTCACATTTTCCTCTATTTATTCGCTCCTATTAAGTTTAGCGTGATAAAATATAGCCTATAGCCTTTCTCGATAAATGGGCTACCTAACACTGAAATATTTTTTCAAATCAGACCAGTAGTTCCTGAGATTAGCGCGTTCAAATAAGTCCTTTCCAACAATTTAGCCCGTTTTTTCAACATTTTCCTCTATTCCTTCCTTCCTATTAGTCTTAGCGTAATAAAATATAGCCTATGCCTTCCTCGATAAATGAACTATCTAACACTGCAATAATTTTTCAATTTGGACCAGTAGTTCCTGAGATTAGCGCGTTAAAATAAGCCTTTTCAATTTCGATGGCTTACTTTCTCAACCTCGTATCTTAATAAAATACGAATATTATTCGGTTATTCGGTTGGTTCATCGTCTATTGAAATAGTATTTTTATGCTGTTAGTCATTATATGGTGTTTGCGTAGGCATTCTTACCTATCAAATAACCTCATATTCAGTTTTGTACAATTATTAAGAAAAAAAAAGATAATCAGTTTTTTTCGTCTCCTGAAAAGTTGTTATTTTTAAGATACGAGGTTGAGGAAGTTAGGCATCGATTTTCCACTATTTTTTCACTTCTATTAGTTGTAGAGTAAAAAAATATAGCCTTTCTTGATAAATGAACTATCTAACACTGAAAGAATTTTTCAAATCGGACCAGTAGTTCCTGAGATGAGCGCGTTGAAATAAGCCCTTTCAAATATATTTCCGTTCCGTTTTTTCCACATTTTAATCTATTTCTTCGCTTCTATTAGTCTTAGCGTGATAAAATATAGCCTATAGCCTTCCTCGATTAATGGGCTATCTAACACTGAAAGAATTTTTAAAATCGGATCAGTAGTTCCTCTGAGATCAGCGCGTTTAAACAAACAAACTCTTATAGTATAGATTTGTGGAATAAATAATAGTAAATTATTACAACCTGAGACTGACGGCGACCATTGTTTGTGCGACGGGATAGCGATCGACGTTGCCATGGTGACATACTTATTTAGTCACTTCAATAAAATAATATGGCAAATATATTATGGCAAAGCAGCGTTTGCCGGAACAGCTAGTAATAATATATTTTTATACTCACGTAACATTTTTTAAAAATAAATTCCTCAGATTCGTTAAATAAATTACTAGATTATTGAAGATAGTTCGCTGGCAATGTAGTAATGTAATATTATATGTTGCATATTCAGAATTAAGTTTCAACTACTTAAAAAAAACTGGAAACTAGGTTATTTTTATGGGTAAAAGGTAGTTTTATTATAATAAATTATAATCCACAGATTATTATAACTCCATCTCTCAATGTATTAAGGATGTATAATATGTTACTTATCTACCGACTACCGTTAGAATGCAGAACACGTTAATATGCACATTACCTAGATAATCTGCAGATTCCTTGATACCATCCGTTAAAATGTGAAATTAAAATAAAAAAGCTTTTATTTGCACTTTACCTAGTTAGTTTGCATTCTCTTTCTTCTTAAAAGTCCTAAAAACGTTGACTTAAGCTTGTTAACCTAAGACTATTGTGGCTATGATTGGTTTTTTTTTCTAAGAAACAATTTACTCAAAATATAATAATTTATTCCTTTGTTTATGTCTAAAAAATTATATTAAACAATTCTTTGCAACTAAATAACATGATTTATTCAAACAAGAACCTGTTTTATGTAATGTAATGACAACAGAATAAACTTTTTGCACTTTAACTAACTCGCCCAATAATCTGCAGAATACCTTGTTAATCTGCAGTCTTACTGGTTTATGCACAATAACGGTAACATCGGTATACATTCATAATGCTTAGCGAGTCACCAGAAATTTTCAAAAAAGATAATAATATGTAAAGAGTCTGAGATTTGAATGAATGAATGAATGAAAACATTTATTTCAGACGAAAACAATGTGGCCATATTAAATTGTTAGTGTGTTAGTTAGATTAGATTTTAAAATCATAATATAATTATAAGATAATCTAGTTTAAGGTAAATTATAAAATTAATCTAAATAAAAATATGATTTATAATAAATTCCAAACTCGATGATAAAAGTTGGTTTTTAAATTTATTATTTAGTCATGCAAGTACTTAAATTGAAAGTGAAAACTTGTAAATTAACTTGGGCTAAGTACTATCGACTATTATAATTCAGTATTGTTATCTTATCATTATTCCTGGATCGAAATTTCAGTTTCTCGTTAAAATTGGAACGGAAGATTCTATTTGACTCAGTTTAGTCTAAATATAATAGTATCGGCTTAGAAAATGTGTTAACTTTCCTTGATAACAGAAATTTTGTCATTTGATAATGCGGAGGTAATATTAAATATATTAATACTAGTTAGAATGTTATCTTATATGCGACAGTAGTAGTAATATTATAAACAACTCGGTAAGAAAAGTCTAAGATACTCAGAGAATCCAGTAAACTTTCAATAATTAAAACATTTATAAGTTAAAATGAATCCCCGAATTTGCGGCGGCTCCGGGCGTAGCGTAGCAGCTTTCAAAAATGTGAAAGCCTTCGAGATCTCTATACCGGGAAGTAACTAAAAGTAACCTCCTTTTTTATGTCGGTTAAAAACGGCGTGTATAGCTTTTGGCCTTTTAATATTTTGTCGCGTTTGTTGTACAAAAATTAAAAATGTACGAATTGCTACGCATCCAAAACCTACATAAATATCAATTACATATTATTAAAAAATAACAAGGCAACAAACAGCAACATTATTTTTAATTAACGAATTCGTTTCCCTCCGCCATGAACATAACCCGCCGGGATTAATGTGTACCTATACGCTACCTTGAATACTATTATGTTAATTAGGGACGTTGATATATTTCAACATTTCGGACATATAAATAAACAAATAATATTTCATAAGTACACAAAATAAGAGGACGTAAGAAATCTTAAAAAAGCTTTATGTCTTTTAATTAATACATCGAAATGAAGAAGGCTACCACTTAAATTCGGCGTAATAATTATGCTAAAATTGAGGTTGAAAAAATAAGGAGGTTCAGGACTACACGAGACTACATCTGTCCAATATATTTTATAATAATTTATTCAACGATTTAGCAATAGTTAAACATTTTCTTCGTAGTTTTTATCGTGGCTAAGGTCGTGTATATCACCGATAACCGATAATGCTTTATGGGATAACACTCTACTCTATTTGTTCTAAGCCTGGTGCGATGCCCCTGGAATTAGCAGCCTTCAGAGTTTGGCCCTCGTGTTACTTCTCATCATGACTTCCGTTTCCGCGTGACTCACCGTGTTTTTTGTGCTGGCTTTTTACGGGGTATGCAACTGTTTAGGGGCATTTAACTAGGTGATAAGGACAAAGGGCGTGTTATTTACGACGAGGTCTGCCGGGCGCTGCCGACGACCGACGTGGCCGAGACCCGGCGCCGCGCCCTAACTGTACCACCGACCGCACGACACTCGCCAGACGTACAAATATGTGGCCCTACACGACTACACACTTAGTTTTGGTAATAGGAATAACTTACTTTGAAGATAAACTACACGAAACTTAGTATATTACGTGATGTAAGACGAATTGAGAAAGTATGTTAGGTAGGTACTGGAGAATTTTACTTTATTCGTTTGTCTACAAAAAATATGTAGAAAACAAAGTTACCATGACTGTCATAGAGTATACTCTTTTACGTTAATTTCAAACTTCAGAAATAGTACCTACAATTATGTAAGCATGCAAGAAAACTCTGTAACTTGTATAATATAAACGAGTGTTTGTGTACCTAACCTAATGAAGTAGTCAGTGCCCACTTATTTAGAAAGCGTCCAAAGCGCACAGTTCATAAATAAAAAAGGCCCCTAAATCGTGTGGACGCGATAAACAGAGGTCCACGCTCATATAAAACATCTCGTGTTTATCACCGAGATTGTATAACTCTACTTTATAGCGGCGGGCGGCGCAGGCGCGGGGCGAGTGCGGGACGGGAGCGGGGCGCGGGGCGGGTGGCGCGGGCGCAGCGGCGCTGAGAACCTCCCAAATATTTTAATTCCCAGTATCTCCATCACTCTCCCCGGAGCTCTCTCCGGATCGATATTAGTTTTTAATTAAATCTTCCCATTAAACTGACTCATATATTCATATAATCTATATCTCGAAGTAAAAATATTTACTCCCAAACCTCTTAAGATACTAACGATCTAGTGTTAGAATAAATTACTGCAAAGGTGCCCACCACGGGCCGTTACTTAGGAGCTCACGATATCGTAACAAAAAAATATTATATTATAAGCCCGGGAGGAAGAAGTGACGACTGACAGAGTAATTGCTTTTAATAAATAATAATATTATTATGAAATGCGAAGTTTACGATACATAAATTTTAATGAGCAATGTTATAATATTTTTTAATTCATATTAACGTATTGAAGTGATGTATAAAATATGAAAAATGATATAAGAATAATTTATTATCTAAGATGATTTTTATTCTGTCATTTGCAAATAAGGCGCAAATTTTATCTTTATAACATATAAAGCTGAGCGTGGAATTTTCTACTGGGTACTGCACCGTTGACGCAAGTATAAAAAATTATGCATATTTTATGAATTATATAAAAAAATACGTTATCACGGTGTATTTTCATAATTTATACAGTAAATAGATAAGCGCGTCGAAATATTATACTACTAATATTCACAATAAACACTTAACGAACGTTCCCAAACATATCTTCCTGGTTAGTCACTCGACGTAAGATTATCTCGAAGCGCAAAAAACGAACAATAAGCGAGTGAGTAGGGCAATAATTAACGTGATCGTTGCCGGAGACAATAGCCGAGCTGCGGGCGGGCGGCGCGCGGCGGCGCGCGGCGGCGCGGCGGCCAGCACGCGATATGCACTACATGTAGAGTTACTAAGTAGTAATCGTCTTGAGGAAAGTTCGCGTGTAGTGTACAGGTCTTACTTCTTAGATTCTCCTCAATAAATGTACTGAGTAGATGCAAGCACAACTTTTAATACAAAAAATACTGAACATTCTTATCTACGAGTATAACAAGTGACCAAAGTTTTTGGTTAAAGTTCGATAAATTCATCTTCAACGACTTCGAACATAATTAATTCCGGAAGTTTCCGAAATTTATTCCGGAGTTACAATATAAAGTTTCAATTTAGATGATTTAAAAACTTTTTTATCGTAGTTCCTTTTGAATTTTGATGTCTGTTGTCTAGAAATTGTGAAACTCAAGAGATCAGAGCGTATTGTACCGAACATACGTACTATGTATTAGAGAGTGGTTAATGGTTATTTTTATCCAACTACGAAAAGCTTAAGAGTGGGTTGCACTAACTTACTTTAACATATTTGACGATAACCATAACCCTGCAATTTTGCTCGGTTAAAGTGAAAGTTAAATTTAATATAAGGCTCACATGTGTTGCCATAACAAATTATTATTTTTTCCTGTAAATTTGTACGGATAATTAATTTTTATACTCTCAACCCAATTAACTTAAGCAGAAGACATCTGACAAATTCTGTGGCCATCGTTGTAGTTATAGTTAAAGTTAACCTTAACTTTGGCCCGTAGGTAACTGTAACTATAACAACGCCTGTGGTGCAATCCACCTTTACAAAATTGAATTATAATATTATTATGTTTCATTTTGTAACATAGTACGTTTCTTGTATTTAGTAATGTCTACCCCTACGCCCTTCAACTGTAGACCACGCTCTAGGAGCTCGATGTCAAAAATGCGCGCATCTGTTAACCGCTCTCCTGGGCCTCGATTATCACCTTCGTGTTTTATTTAGTTGGATTAGAGTACCTACGTACTTTTAAATTATAATTTATTTTGAATATCCTATTTTCAATCCTCATCCTTCCTATCTACAGTGATTTATTTAAATTATTATTTATATGTTTTATTTTGGCACAAATTTTAAAATAATTATAGAAATGTAAAATCTATTTAGTTATTACCGAATTTTTTAAACACAATAATTACTATCCATATTGCTAAGCGTGCTAAGCGGCTCGAGTACCGCTCGTATCGTGCAGTCGACAGCACTGTAATTACTGCGCGTATTAAGTACGACCGTAGTAGAGAGATATCTGGGATGATGGATGCGGCAGTTAGCGACCAGTTAGCGGGCAGTCACTAGCCAGCGCCGGCAACGACCACCGCCGAGCACAAATCTTTTAAGTACTAAGTAAACGAATTAACGGTACTTAAACGTCTTATATTATAATCGATATCTAATGCTCGCAACTGTTAATGTGGGGACCATTAACATAACTAAGTGCAGCTGAAATTATCCGTCATCTATCATTAATAGGTTTCGAGAAAAAACTAATATGTATATATTCATATTATAACTAGCTGTTGCCCGCGACTTCGTACGCGTGGACTTCAGTTTATAGTTGTTCCCGTACATCGATTGAATAGCTTACGCGCAAATCATAAAGGTACATTTTGTGGGAACCGTACATTTTTCTGCGACAAAATATATCCCTTGTCCTTACCGAGACTCAAAGTATCTCCATAGTCATACAAAAATTCATCAAAATCGATTGAATAGTTAATGCGCAAATCACAAAAGTATATTGTGCGGTAACCGTACATTTTTCCGGGACAAAATGTATCCTATGTCCTTTTCTTAGACTCTAAGTATATCTACTTGTACCAAATTTCAGCTAAACTGGTCCAGCTGTTTACGCGTGATGTCGTAACCAAAGGAAATATGGATTCATTTTTGACGTGATAACATCTTATAATTCGATATGGGGTGCGCGCCCGAAAAACATGACAGTTCATGCGGCGTTACCTCGCCCTGAGGCGTTCCATATAAGGCTTGAAGTGCAAGTGAGAGCGCGGAACGAGCGACAAGGAAGCACAATCGGCCTTTGAGTTCGGCAGCTTTCGATATCCGTCTCTCTCCTAAGTCCTACTTGAGTGAGCGATGCTTATATTGTTTGTTCGTCTAGATATCCATTTGAATTTTTCGAAGCCCGGCCATAACCTCTTCCATCTTCGGAGTTGAATCAATATTCTAGTAATCTCGTGAAAAAAAGTGTGTCAGCTCCGACGCACGACAGGAGTTTACTCCTTAAGGGGCCGGGCTACCCTCGAAATTCTCATACATACGTAATACCAAAATCATTTTCTCATACGAAAATATTTAACATGTTTGAGTTATTTTTCAGCTTAAAATAGTAATTATCTAGGTTCCTGTACAAAAATAAACTTCAAAATATAGAAACACTAAAAAAAAAATTTTGTGTATAAATTTTTTTTACAAAATTTCCTACTAAATATTTAAACACTAAAAAATAGAGTAAAACACTAAAAAATATATAAATAAATAGTAAATTTACTACAAAATATTTATACTCTAAAAAATATTTTTTAGTATTTCAATATTTTGTAGTAAATTTACTATTTATTTATATATTTTTTAGTGTTTTACTCTATTTTTTAATGTTTAAATATTTAGTAGTAACTTTAGTAAAAAAAATTTATACACAAAATTTTTTTTAAGTGTTTAAATATAACTATTATATAACTATATTATTTTATATAATATTATATTCCGATAGGTATATTACCTTTATGGTCTTAATACACTCACAGTCAAATTAGAAAGTTTCCGTCGTCCAAAAACGTGACACATTTTCGTTACTTGTTAGTAGGTTTTACCCCTCGGATTTTTCTCATATCGGGCGCCTTATATATGAAAAGCGATTCTTATGGAGTAAACTCTAAGACTTCTCGCTATTCAGAAATTTTTGTACAGTCCCCGGTGAGGATCGAACCTACGACTTCGGTTGGAGTAGGTAGTATCGTCCACCTGCGCCACTAGAGCGATGACTTTCACTTGCAGCTGCTTCGGGTTGCTTGTTTACAGTGAGTTGAACTAGCAGTCCAAAGTCCAACGTTTAGACACCCGCGAT
Organism: Lysandra bellargus; assembly: GCA_905333045.1. NCBI lineage: Eukaryota > Metazoa > Arthropoda > Insecta > Lepidoptera > Lycaenidae > Lysandra > Lysandra bellargus. Next base: position 11,504,516 of record HG995335.1, on the reverse strand, counting down.
TTTTTAATATTATATTTTATTGTTATAGCAAAACACTTTTTAGCATTATTTTAACCACTTATTCCAGTTTTTATTGTCCACTTTCTTATTTTTCACTCTTATAGTTGATGAAATAGTGTGATAATTCATAATAGGATCTTTTTATTTAAAAGTCCATCCAAATTGCAACAATCTTGCTGATCGTGCTAATAAGAATAGTTTATTTTACTCATGAATATTTTTAGACAATCATTTGAAAGAAATACATCGAAATAACTTTAGGTTACAGTCGAAAAAGTTTGTTTCTATTTATAGAGATTCGGAAACGACGGTAAGTGGGATAGTTCAACGTGACAACGTCATACGTTGTCACGTTCAACTATCGTCAGTAAGCCGACTTTACAGACAACCGATTTTTATCTAATTTTTATTATTTATAGACGTTCCGCGCGGCTTCGCCCGCGTAAATTAGATATTTCACAGACAAATTAGTCCACAAAATATTTTTGACTATTGCCTATGATCCTTCACGTGCTCTACTTCCTATCTGACCCAAATAACAGAAAAATTGCTCTAGTAGTTCGTGAGATAAGCCCTTTCAAATAATTTCCCCGGTTTTTTCACATTTTCCTCTATTTTCTTTGCTCTTATTAGTCTTAGCGTAAAAAAATATAGCCTATAGCCTTTCTAGATAAATGGGCTATCTAAAACTGAAAGAATTTTTCAAATCGGACCAGTTGTTCCTGAGATTAGCGCGTTCAAATAAGCCCTTTCAAATAATTTCCCCTGTTTTTTCCACATTTTTCTCAATTCCTTCGCTTCTATTAGTCTTACCGTGGTATAATATAACTTATAGCTTTTCTCAATAAATGGGCTATCTAACACTGAAAGAATTTTTCAAATCGGACTAATCTCAAGAACTACTTCTTGAGATTAGCGCGTTCAAATAAGCCCTTTCAAATATTTTCCCCCGTTTTTCCACATTTTCCTCTATTTCTTCGCTCCTATTAGTCTTAGCGTGATAAAATATTATAGACCTATAGCCTTTCTAGATAAATAGGCTATCTAAGACTGAAATTTTTTTTCAAATCGAACCAGTAGTTCCTGAGATTATCGCGTTCAAATAAGCTCTTTCAAATAATTTTCCCCCGTTTTTTCCACATTTTCCTCTATTTCTTCGCTCCTATAAGTCTTAGCGTAATAAAATATAGCCTATAGCCTTTCTCGATAAATGGACTATCTAACACTGAAATAATTTTTTAAATCGTACCTGTAGTTCCTGAGATTAGCGCGTTCAAACAAACAAACAAACTAACAAACTCTTCTGCTTTATAATATTAAGTATAGATAAATGCCTTATGGACTAACATATTATATATTATTATTATATACTTAAAAACTACACTTTGTCACGTGTTGACGGCTACATGATGCACTTCGTTCCGGAATCTCCCCCGGAACCTCCGGTAGACTACATCCATCGGCCAGAACTCCGGCGCTTCAAAGGTCGAAAGAAGATGGTTGCGGGCGGCGGGCTTCTTCTTCCTTCTCTCCACCAGTGTGAAGCCCTCCTCATCGCATCGCCTGCTCTCATTCTTGCCAAGTCGAGAAGACTCGACCTTGCGGCTCTTCGTAGCCTTGCAGCGGCTCTCCTTAGTCTTGCGACTGTCTGGAGCCTTGCGGCTCTCATTCTCATTCCCTAATCTCATCCTTTTGATTTCGCCCACGGGGGAGGTGCGGGGCGACCAGCAATTTTAAACGGAAAACAAAATATTTTGTTCAAAATGTTACTTAACAGAGATGGACAGAAAAAGGGATGTATTCCAACAATGTAGACTCTAATGTAACGATGTCTTGTCATATTATACCAACCCAACTAACTTAATACATCAATCATGTCATGTAGTCTACAACAGACCACTTTTAATTTTATAAATTCGACAGCGGAGTATCTGTCTGTTATCTTATCTCAATCTAATGAAATTTTAGCATGGGGATAATTTGAATCCTAGGAAAGGATACTAGTCAGGGCATTCTAGTTTGATTTGATGGTCCTAAAATGTGGATTATTTTATTTGTAGGACAATGTTACTCTTTAGTTATATAACTATTATAACCTACCAATATACAAAAAATCAGCTGGTTAGGGTTCCGTTTTAGGGTTCTGTAATCAACGAAACTTGGTTGACTACGGTACCCTGAAACGGAACCCTAATCAGCCGTTTTTTTTGTATATTGGTAGGTTAATAGTTATATAATTTAATAGTAACATTGTCCTACAAATAGAACTATCCATATTTTAGGACCATCAAATCAAAGTATGAAATCCTTTCTATCTCTGTTGGCTACCACTTTCAAGATTTTTCGCAAATAAAAATGTTGTTTACCTTATCAAACTGAAGATACTCACTAAAAATTACCTTGATAGTAATAAAAAAATGTTCTAGGGCTCCCTGAGTATACGTCACTTCTAGCACACAAAACTGTACGGTTTTCGCGCAACACTGAACGAACGTCTGCGTAGCTGAGTTGGGGGCAACATTTAGTTCAGTATAAAAGCCTACTGTTGCATAATTACAGAATGATAAATTTGTAATGATATTGTAGTTTTATGGCGAGCGCTAATTACGATAACGTCGGCGACCCGTCCGGCGCCGCGTCGTAAATCCCTCAATATAATGTAAACCGTAAATCATGCGCGACTCGCGAGCTACAGCCGACTCATATCAATATATTAGCCACCTTATTTATGACCGCGTAACACTTGCAACTGTTGCGACTCAGTTGCGGGTGAATATTCAGCGAGGCCGGAAAAGGATCTGATATTAATTTATAAAAGTTACTTACTTTTGCCGACCAAACATATTATTTTAATGAGGTGAGATATAAGCGTACCTACTGCTGTTGGAATGAGATAGGAGTCGATCTAAGGAATGGTTTAAATAACTATCATTTGCAATCCTTCAATAGGAAATGTTTTTATTACTGATAACGAGCTTTTAAATTGTCGATTCTCTACACTGCACTTCCCTCTGACAGTGCTGTGGTGCTATCACGATGGCTTTTGCAAAGCTATCGTGATTGTTAAATTGTGTTAATATTATTACGATGGTATATCTCTATATATATTCTCCCTACATAATATATCTATAGGTACACATAATGGTACACCGTACACGTCATACGCGCTTTACCGAGTTTGTAAATCTTTTCTGAAAACTGGATAGCTCTTTAATTATGTAATTGATTGCACTGTCGGTTCTTGGTAGAAATTCATTTTAAACACAAATAAAATACAATATTACGTGCACTTTTTCCACTATATTCATTATTTACAATTTAAAACTCGGTCACGTAGCTCGCTGCTCTGATAGCTCTGGCTATCGCGGGGTCCTGATATACCAATACAAATACACTCTACGAAAGTTTATACCCAATACATATTTTATAACATTAACTTTGTAATGACACGTCCCCTGCGCGTGATTTACCGTGACGGATGAAGGCTGACTCGGTCACGTAGCTCGCTGCTCTGATAGGCTTTTATAGTAAATAACCTGGCTCTATCATAAGCTCTAAAATCTCAATAGAGTTTCGTAACGCAAGTTCGTCGCCAGCTGCTTTTCGATTCAGTTTACGAGTGCGGAGTGTCGTAAAAGCTCTACATTTTAAAGGTTCCACTACAAACCCCAAATATTGTTATAGCACTTATATATATATATAGTTATACACTTATGATAGAATGCTGTATAATACTCGTAATTTGTTGTTTTTCTTATAAGTATCAAAAATTTATGCAGACTACAGAAATGCTAAAAAATAATAAACATAAGTAATGAATATATTTGAAAAAACACATTGGATAACTTATTCAAGAGGCAGCTAATATAATAGTAAGTAAAGTCATGTTTAAAATGAAGCGTAAAGCATTACAGCTTACATATAGCTAGCTATAAAATATAAAGTACCGAACCTTGTGCTGGCTGCTGAAGTTGTTAATCTGAATTTTATCAGTGTAATGTTGTAAACATTACACTGATAAAATTCAGATTTTTTGCGAATACACGGAGGGTGGTTCAATCCAATTGGGATGAGTGATTAATATTTATATTAATATTTATATCTGACGTGGTGATGATGATGGCAGATAATTATAATGCCGGCGAGAGGTGGAGGTGTGGTCGCGGGCGCCGGCCAATGGGCGGGTCGCACGGCCTGCGACGCCATGATTCGCCGCCTCACCTACCCGTTCACACTATCTAGGGTATCTAGTACATCTAGGCTGTCTAGTGCTCACAACTGTAGGTACTCTAGTTCTTGGTAATATTTTATCTATCGCATTGTAGTAAACGGGTTCGAGCAAACGTTTCTAACATTTAAACATGTTTGTGTCCAAATCTTACAAATAAAACATTATTATTGTATTAGAAAAATCTTAATGTACTCATCATCTGATGCTTAAAATTGATGGAGTTAAAATTTTCTAGTAAAAATCGCCAGTCAGCATTGGTTAAAATGTATCGGAGGATAAGCTTAATTTCATTTTGCTATCACCACGTGACCACAGTGGTAGAAAAACTGAATATTATACCTACAGGTACGCGTACGGCGTAACTCTAGACTGAAGTCCCAGAAAACGATGTTTTCCTTAGCGCGGAGATTATATTTATGCAAGTGTCAATTTGTAAATTGTAAAGTAAAGAGTTCCTTGCAACTGTCTCTACTACTCTACTACTGGTGCACCCGAACTGATGATGTTGAGTGTTGGCTGTCTGTCAGTAGGTCCCGTGTGACCGCTACTACAGCTAGGTTTGTAACATTAATTAGCGAATATTCTCGGAACTCGTAAAGTCGAGTGTATCGCGGAAACTCTAACCGAAACTAAAACTGCGCGGTTTTACGACAGTTCTACTTGGGAGGTTCACTTACTTTAATTAAAAGCTTTGCCCGCGACTCACCTTGGACACATTAACTACGAACCCCACGTTAAACCAATCTTAAATCAAATACCGATATTATCCATGCAAATGTATGCGTGTCTTGTAAAACTTACCTCTTCATGCTTGCCGTTACTTAGATTTTAAAAAATGGTATTTTGGATCCCAAGTGGTAGGAATACGAAGGAATTTAAAAGAATATATTTTCTGAGAGCTGTGTCACAGTTTATACCTACTAGTATAGCTCACAACGCTATTTACTGAGTAATTTACTGATTGTATTTTCCATGTCATGTAAAATCGATTCAATTTAAATAAATTTTAATATCATTATTGTTTTGAATCTGTTTTAAACATAAACTTCGCTTGTATAATGGCGATCCATCTTGTCAGGATGAAAATTGAAAACTTTAACGTTAGATAGTATTATTTAATTAATTCCTATCCCCATTTCTTGGTAGGAAGTTGAACAGAGCTCTGAGTCATGACAGGAGACATGGGCATCATGTCAGATGACCCACGATGTCACGCATGGCGTACCACCCTTTTTGTTATATTTGAACGTTTCTTTACTAATGCTACAGAAATAACGTTAGAATCTACTTATACACAGTTATTACGTAGCAAACCCGAGAAGGGCACCAGCCGTAGCAAAACTTTTTGGGGCCCTAAACGAAGTAAATATATATATTTCCTCTCTGTTGCGCGGGGACCAAATAAAATTAACACGGTGATACACCTGCATTACTACCTTGAATCACCAAATAATAGTCATTAGTTTTTCAACCCCTTTTTATAACTCGACCGGCATGAAAAAATAATTATATATGTTTCAAATTTTTAAAACATACATCCTTTTATGAAAATTCTCCTACTCAAGATATACATTTTTTCAATCTTTAATGTTTACTAAAATTGTTCTCTCGACCTCTGGCCATCCCCCTATAACATCTCCCCCCAGGGAATCGCGCCCCACAGGTTGAAAAACACTACACTATTCGATATCCTAAAGTTTAATTACTTAATATGCAGTATGATTATGACATTAGAAGACAAAAAAAAGATAAAACAAAATAGCCCAATGCTAATGGACTAAAAGTAGCATAAACAGCAAAAAGTGTAATAGAAGAAGTACCTAGAGAAATAGTAAATCAATCAAATCAATTAATTTATTTCGGGCATCAGAGGCCCATATTATAAAAAAATGAGACAGAAAACGACATGAGAGGAGGGTTCTCAGGTTTAGACGACGTTTAATCGCCAATTCGACGATGAAATATTTGCAATGAAAATGTGAAATACCTTCTGCCGAAACAGCTATTCGACAAAAAGAAAGAAAGATGTTAATAAAAATTGAAACTTTTCCACAGATTAGGCATATAAATGGGCACCAAAACTTATCTCGGTATTATCTACTGTTTTAATGATTTTCCGTTATCTTCGTAGTTTTAATTACTTCAAAATTAAATATGCACGAGACATTAGCCAAATTAATTATATCATTCGAAGCTCGGATTTTTTAATCACCGTTGTTTATTATTATTTACGGCGCTCCAGCAACTGTATTGAATTTAAATTTAATAATTAATAGAATTATTTTTAATATTAATATATGCATTATGAATAATTATAATCGAATAATGAATTTAGAATGAGCATTACGACGAGAGAGATAATTCCGTCGGGCGCTGGGCAGTGGGCAGTGGGCAGTGGGCAGGTGCCTCGTAAACATACAACCAATTTATGTTGGACGTAGCAGGACCTTGCACAACTCCCGATACCGCTCCGACCCGAGATACACTCTATTTCATTAAGGTCAAAGGTATTTTTATTACAATTTCAGGATATAAAAATTTCTTAAAATAATTTAACTTTGCTAGTTGCAAGAAAAATGCACTATAAATGCATTTTAATTTGCAAAAAATATCTGTGTGCGCACCGACAGGTGAAAAGGCGAAAAAAACGAAAAATCATTATAATATGACAATATTATAATGATTTCTCGTTTGTTTTCCAATGTTGCATAGTTGCAACACTGCAACGCTGCTCAGCACCTAGGAAAACTATATTTAATACGAGCTTTTGCCCGCGGCTTCGCTTGCGTTAATAAGTATTATTATATACAAACTTTGATCCCCTATTTTTACCCCTTGAAGGTAGAATTGATCAAAATCCTTTTTTTAGCGGATGCCTACATCATAACATCTACCTGCATGCCAAATTTCAGCCCGATCGGTCCAGTGGTTTGGGCTGTGCGTTGATAGATCAACATATCAGTCAGTCACCTTTGAGTTTTATATATAAAGATATTATATGTATAGATTACGAGATGAAAGTTTACTGATCCAATTGTACTTAAAACGAGTATAACATTATGTTTTATCGGCTATTGGCTCATAATAAATTATATATTCGTAGCAGTGGAAAGGAACTTAGTTCCTCACTTACTCTAGTGTCCAGTAGAGTAAGTTAGAAACTAGCTACTAGGGACTAGGGTGGAGAAATTTTGTATCAAACCTTCGATCGGGGTTCCAAGAATTGCTATTGTATTCTATTGTTGTCGCGATCACCGGTGCTCGTACGGGGCTTGATGGGACATGGGTTAGTAGTAATTATGTTATAGTGTAAATATAATTCACTGACAATAATAATTAGAGCTAAAATATATAAATATATTTTATTTGACTTTAGTAATGACCGTACTATACAAAAAAGGAGACCATATAATATGGACTGTCGATATCATAGACTTATAATATACTGATGGTCGGTATTATGCCAGTCACAGGCATGGCATTGTTACAAGGTATCAGTCTGATGATCATCTTAGATATAACCTATAACTAAGATGAACTTCAGACTGGTTTGTTGGCAGAAGATCAGTATTAGTAGTAGCAACTACTCCTTATATAAGTGCAGTTTTCATACAGTGTGCTCAGTGGAGGGGTGTTTGAGTTACGTACGGGCAAACACAAATAATATACTAGCTGCGGTAGTGCGCTCGTAAAACTATGTAATGTCGCCATAAAATATATTTATATATATTCGTTAATTGCCTTTTCCTTGTAAACTAAAAATCTCCCCCAATGAGGTCGCATTACACTTTTTTTGCCCACAGTTACGTTATCTTGTCGTTTATTGCATTTAATTTGCATGTTATAGTATGGCGTCACATTAACATATAAGTTTTTGCTCACTATTTTATAATTTTTGATTTTCTGTTTCCAACAAAAAACTTTTCATAAAAAATTAAACCTAGAAATAACTAGGCAAAACGTTATCTACACATAATTTGGAAAACAAAATGTTTCGGATAATATTGAGCTGAGCCGCGATAAAAATGCAGTTCGTTATTTTGCAGTAATGAACGCGCGGGGGAGGAGGGCGGGGGGAGCGGCAGGTGCGGGATGAGCCGATAACGATGACGTTTTGATGGCCGAACTTGGGGCCCTCGTCCATTAGTGCCCGGCCTATTGGTCCAGTAATGGCCACTTTCATTAATGCCTCGCTCCAGGATTTATTGTTGCGTAAGGACGTGGTGGGAAGGGGAGGGGGGAATCGCGACATCTGATGGCTCTGATAACTAATGGAGAGCTAAAAAGTTTATGCGCGTCACGTGATGCCACCGACGACAGAACACATTTGGGTGATGTTATAACTTCGTTGCCTGCGATGTCGCAAGCAATCACAGTAGGCATAAAATAGAGCTAGATCTCTGTCTATCGTGTATTACGTATCGATGTATCTTGCAAACCTACTAGATATATGACTTATAAAATAATTACATTTTTAAAATTTTAAAATAATACATAATATATACGGGAGTCCTAGAACAAAAGTGTTTTTATCACTATCAAGCTAATTTTTTGTGAGTAGTTTCATTTTGATAAGACGAACAACATAATATAGAAATATAGAAAGGATTTCATATTTTGATTTCATGGTCCTAAAATATGGATTGTTCTATTTGTAGGAAAATGTTACTCTTAAATTACCTATATAGTTATTAACCTTAGATCATTATACAAAAAATCAGCTTGTTATGGTTCCGTTTTAGCGTTCAGTAGTCAATCAAGTTTTTAACTGACTTCCAAAAAACGAGGAGGTTATATGTTCGGCTGTGGATATATTTTTTTTATTCTTTTTTTATTTTTGTATGTTTAACGATTACTCCGCCGTTTGTGAACCGATTTTCGAAATTTTTGTTTTGTTGTATTAGGTTTTACTCCAATTTGGTACCATGTTCACAAAAGTGGTGACCTGATGATGGGATCCAGGAGTAATCGAGGGGACTCCTCGAAATTTATATGGAAACATATGGTGATTTTGGTTTTATGTGAAGTGTACTAAGAATATGCTACCAAAAAGTCAAATATTGGGTCAAGGTATACCATGGTTTCGAAGATGCTGAGAGAACTCCTGACTCTTTATAGATACACATTTGGGAGTTTCGGCGTTGTTTTAAGAACAGAAAGCATATGCTACCATGCAATTCAAATTCATCATCATCATCATCGTCATCATCATCATTACCACGTCGTGTTAAGGTCAAAAATGTCTCATGGCACAAAATAGATAATAGTACAAGGCATAGGTATGAATACAATAATAATAATTATGTACATAACAACACCAATTATAGGCTGTTTAATATACACGGCGGTCGGCGCCGCAGAGGCAACGGCGTCCCCGCGCGCCGCGCGAGCGTAAACATCGTATTCAGGTGACAAGTTCTAACCGGAATGTCAGGGCATGCGGCATGTCGCGCTGCAAGCATTTTCAGCACGTGTTCACTTAGATTTTTTAAAATGTATTGTTTAAATGTATCTATCTACCTGATATTTGGGCCTTGGGGTATGCCGTATGACTCTTAACAGTCTTAAAAAATTGTAATAAGATACGTAGAATATACGCAGTACCACCGACGACCACTTATAAATTCGCGGACTATGACGGAGGTCAACTTAATAACAATTATACGAGATCAATTACCACTCAATATTATGATTTATGTTGTCAATTCAATGCTCACTGCTCTCACCAAGCTCACCGTTGAGTTGTCAGTTGCTTACAAACTTTCAACAACACAACAGATATCTATTAGAAGTTACAACTACCTATACGTACCTACTTCTACGTACAAGCGATAGCGCGACACAGGAGCGCCTCAGTGACATCTAGTGAAGATAATATGAAACTATTTTTTTATACAATTTGAATTGGCATTAACAGTTTACCTACTAGGTAACTAAAAAGAGTGAAATTATTATTTATAACAAAAAATTAAAACCGACTTTCAAGGTAAAAACAATATTAATAGCATCCTTATAATATGAACTAAAAAGTATTAAATATTTTTTCCTATCTAATATGTAGTGTCTTTTCCCGAATTCGGCTAAACCTCAACTATTTCTGTACTCAATCTTCATAATTTTGAAGTCGGTACCAGAAACCTGTCAAAGAAATAAAGATTCAGCTATATCTGAAATGAATATTTGAATGAGTAATGACATTCAATCATGGAAATGATAACAATTTAATTATATTAATTGTAATTATTATCTCCGATGTGCGGTCGCACTAATTATTGTTACCTTTTTTTCTAAATTTCCTGTAGCAGGTCTACTAGAGATTCCAATCGGAATAAGTAGTACCTTTGTACCAAAATGTATTTTTAGTTATAAGTTTTTCACTGTAAATAGTTTTGTGTACACAAATTATTATATAAATAAAATAAATAAATTATTATACTACTATTTCTGATTCTACTTGATTTGACATTTCTTATGCTTATGACATTCATGCTTAATAATAATTGAATCATGTAATAATATTTGATTTGTATGTTAGAGTTTGTAATAATATTAATGAATATATTTTTTATTTATTTTATTTAATAATTTATGTACACAAAACTATTTACAGTGAAAGACTTATAACTAAAAATACATTTTGGTACAAAGTATATTATGTATTATATTTGACGATACAATATTTGACGTTCATAAGTGTTACTGTGTGATCTATGTGAATAAATTATTTTGATCTGATTTTGATTTGATTTTTGATTTGAATTTGAGCTTGTACTTGTTTGTAGGTAGATCTGAGAAACTGCTCTTAGCAGCGAGACCGCCTACTTGTAGTTTTCCTATATCGTGTTTTTAAGTTTAAGTTTAGTTTTAAGTTGTATAAATAAATAATTTACTATTCTATTCTAGATCTTATAGATTCGACGTTGTGGAACTTATGTAATAATAATAATAAACATTTATTCATACACACTACACCACATTACAATAAACATTTCACAAAAAAGACAATAAATAAAACAATAAATATGTGCTAGTGTAATAATTATTATAAATCAAAGAATTAGGTACTCTTTTACAAAAAAGTATTATTATAATAATAATTACTTCCCATGTTTTAAAAAGTTATAAATTTCTAGGACACTGCAAAAAAGGACCACGAATTTTGTGATGAGGTAATGAAATATGAGAGCAACAGTCATTACGTCGCCCGGCAGTAAAATAAAATACTCGCGGACGATTACAATGATTTATGCCCTAGTAATAGTATACCGTGTACCTACTGCGTATGTATACAACCCGGAGTATTGTCTCACCCGACGTTAAACTGTTATGGCCGCTGCTAAAGTTTCAGCGAAAACGTTCACGTCATTCTCTTTATTAGGAACATAAAACTCGCTAAAAGAATATAATACACTTATTACTCACTGCTAGTTGAAAATATTTGGTAGCTTAGCTTGGAAAATTCTGATGAAACTTAAATTGCTGTAATTTTCAGGCTTGCAAAATGAAGACTTGTACCATATAGAACTTGTACTTACAATTTACTCTTTGCGAAATTTCAGAAACAACGTACTAGAACATTACGAGGGATTAAATTATAATAATTAATAAGTAAAATACTATTATTTTTGTTCCCAAAAGGTTTAAGCTCCAGACATAAATATTTTAAGAGATAGAAAGTATTATAAAATATTTGCTACTATATATAAAAAAAGAAAGTGAAATATCAAATTCCTTATCCTTTGTAATTAATCAATATCTAAATATTAATGTGAGTTACATTTGACATACCTATCAGTGGCGAAGCGTCCATATAACCCGATTCCCATCGGCTTCCCTTAGGGCTTAGAAAAATCGAATATATGGGCCAACGACATATTTATCTAATAAATATTTTACATACCTACTTAAAAAACTTTGAATTCACAATGTTATATGCAATAAATTTTTCTCTCACTTGAAATACATAGTTTGAATTAATAACTATCGCCTACAAATTTTAAAAGGCAATGCAATGTGCGGGCGCAGAGAATCAAATAAGCCGCAGGATTAGCGGCTTATTTCTCCATACAACGACAGTTCATAGTAAGCATCTGTCCTTTTCATTCCTGTGAACTGGTCGTCATGTTCTGTCTCGTTCTAGCACGCGCGATATATACTTGGAAATAACTCGATGCCCGACGAGTTATTACGGAGAAAGGTTAATTAGCAACGCACAAGTGCAAGCGAGATAGATGAGTCATGAAGTAAAATTGTTATGATTCGAATTTAAGAATGAATGTAGCGACATTATACTTTTGCTGGCGCGTAATACATTTTATTTTGGTAGTATTTTTTATAATACGACTTTATTAAGAATGCCTTTAGCGGTACTAAATATGACAGGCGCGTAGTACATTTTTATTTTGCTGGTTTTTAGATTGACATATTAATATGGCGGATAGTGTGTTTGTAAACAACATGTCGTTTGTTTTGTTTTGTCGAATTTAAATTTTGTTTTAGCGTTAGAACTTAGAAGAGTGTCGTGAATTAAATTAATTTATATTGTGACTTGTGAATTGTGAGTCGTACGACGTAATCGTGTAGTTCGGAAAATATGGCATTAATTCAGAAAGACTGTTGTCTGACAGATTATATTTTGCTGTCGAAGGAAACTTTGTTTTCCAAACTTAGTTTTGAAAATTAAAAGCATGTCATTCAATTATAAATTACCAAAATTGGTAAGTATATTTTTTACTCCGGCTTCCCTTCTCAAAATATTCACCCCTCGCCACTGATACCTATCCAATTAAAGATCACAACATTTCTGCATTTTTTTAAAATCTACATCATTCATGTTATTATCAATCACAATGTATTTCATAACTCATGTGGTATTAAATGGTCGGTGTCTAAATACAGTTTTGAGCTACTAAACACCTTCTGAAGCTCCTTCCTGATAAATGACGATCAAACAGAAGGAGAATCAAAGTAGAAAATTGTGAAATGATGAGTAATAACTAGCGACTACGCTTACCTAACGTTAATCTTAAAAAATACCTACACGAATGTACCTATTCCAAAAATTTAATAGTTTTTTTATGACTTACGCGCATTATATTATGAGCATTAAAGATAATCTGAAAGTATTTCAGCACGAAAGCGTCCGGCGAGCTCCGCCGACTGGTAGGACGCTATAAAACTTATCTTTACGATGAGTTTCATGAACATAAAACTTTAATTACAAACTAAACGGTTATTTAGTCGATAACTCTTTACTCCGCGGTGTACGCGGTGTACGCCTGTACGGTATCTCGGCTTAGATTTGATCGGAGCCGATAGCCGACTGAGTACCGAGTAGGGCCTGACTCCAGAGACTGAAGCGATAAACTCATACGGTCTACTTTACGAACGGTCAGCAGAGGAAAATTCGCTTTCTTAACTTAAACTTTTGCCTTACTGAAAAAAAAATCGTTACCATAATAACTAATCGTTACCATAATAACCTACTCTGTCAAAAAAGTACCGGGAAAATATTAATAATAAACAAACTGTTTGTTGTTCATCCAAATTTATTTTATCACCTTCAAAGTATGCTCCTTCAGAAACGATACACTTACGCCAACGAATAATCCAATCATCAAAACATTTTTTAAACGCTGTTTCCGGAATTGAGTTCAGTTCTCGCCGCGAATTCTCTTTTATGTCTTCTACCGATTGAAAACGGGTGCCATGAAGTGGTAATTTGAGTTTAGGAAAAAGAAAGAAGTCGGCTGGAGCCATATCTGGTGAATATGGTGGTTGCTCGATGGTATTTGTTGAGTATTTGGTCAAAAATTCGTTCACAATGATGGCCTTGCGCGAAGGCGCATTATCATGGTGCAAAATCCAAGAATTTTCTTTCCACAAATCTGGCCTCTTTCGTCGAATTTGCTCTCTTAAATGCCGCATAACTCTCAAATAATATTCTTTATTTACCGTCTGACCTTCCGGCAAGAATTCCGAGTGCACGACACCGCGATAGTCAAAGAAAACAGTAAACATGACTTTGACTTTTGATCGACTTTGGCGTGGTTTTTTCGGTTTCGGTTCAGTTGGAAGGCGCCACTCCGAAGCTTGTTGACTAGTTTGCATGTCAAACTCATAAACCCACGTCTCATCACCAGTAACAATGCGTTTCATGAATGTTGGGTCGGAATTGGCTCGTTCTAGCATGTCTTCAGCGACTCTCATGCGATTGAGTTTTTGGAGAAAATTCAGGTCTTTTGGGACTAACCGAGCGGCAACATGTTTCATACCCAAATGATTAGTTAAAATGGTACAGATTGACTTGTGAGATACAGAAGGTTCGGCGGCTATCTCTCTCAAAGTTGAATGAGGATTTTCAGTCATTATTTCCTTCACTTTTGCGATGTTAACTTCACTTGCAGACGTTGATGGCCTACCAGAGCGAGGCAAATCTTCCATCACAGCCCGACCGATTTGAACGTTTTGTACCACTCATACACACGAGTTTTTGATAAAGTCAATTCACCGTAAGTCTTCTTTAACATTTTCGGTGACTCCAAACATGAAATTCCATTGGCAATGCAAAATTTAAGACAAACTCTTTGTTCGATGTTTTTGTCCATTATGAAATTCGCAATACACACTAGATATGATTTAACTAAAAACAGCACTGTATTTAATATAATTAACAGAAGCAACTGAAACTCCGCGCCAATATGGAAAATAGTTGTGCCAATCTAACAAAAACAAAAAAATCAAAAATTTGAATTTGGAACCATAAACACATCATCCATTCCCGATACTTTCTTGACTGAATGTATACTACACATACAGCTATGTAAAATTGTGAATTAAGATTAATAAACTTGGGAAGTACCTGTTTATTATTCAGTATAATCTGTGCTGTCTAAATACATATTTTATAATATGGTGCCACAAACAAGATAATATCGTAAACATAACGGAAAAAATCTCGGAAGTATTCATAACGTAATAATTACTTGAGTAATTTTGAAATAAATGATATTGTAGATGTTAGTTTCACTACTTAATTATAATATTATTATCATATAAAACCGCAGTCATTTAAATACAATAAAAATGTATCGGTGGAATCGCCGATAGAATACAATAAATAATAAATTAAGTAAATATTACACCTGTACACGGATAAAAACCGCAAATAAATTTAATATAGATACCGACGGACAAGACTTTAATTGTTTAAATTAAAAATTAGCGATAGCAGCAGGAGGTATGTGGTGTATAGTGCGAGCTATCTGTAGATAGCGGAGTTTACGTTGCAGATAGAGCGGCCCCCGCCGCCCTCCCCCCGCCCCCCACCGCTTAATGTATCATGTATTATAATTAGCTTTATCTTCTAATTTAATAATTATAAATAATTTATTATGTTATTCAAGGCCGGTCCCGCTCCGAGGAAAACTACGCTGATATATCCCAAATGAAATCGAATTCATCCTCGTAAATAATATATCGGCATATAAATTAATTAATATTAAACACCGTCGACGCCTCGCTGCCGATTCTCGACGGTCGCTCGGAGTTCGGACGTTTTCCTGTTGGCTGGGCCCGGGCCGCCCGGGGCTGACGACGGGGATATTCCGTAGATAACAGCATGTAGGGTACAAAGTTCTTTGAAATCATTTCCGTCTCGCATCTGTCCCCGGCGACCTACTTATCGCGCATAACGAGTATATCGGACAATGGAAATAATGAAATATTTTTGTACACGATTCTGTTATCATCCATATTAAGGCAATTTAGATAAGCTCGCGATTACATTTTATATAACACTAGCTGTCCCGGCAAACGTTGTTTTGCCATTTAAAATATTTCTACTTCATCACTTGATACAAATTCTTATCCCCTCTTTTGTCCCCTTAGAGGAGTGGGGCGAAAAATTGCATACACCAGTTGTTAAGTTGGAAAAAACAGTTAATAATATGTCAAAGTAAGTCCATTAAAGAAAAAAGTTTGGTACAAAATCTGACCCCCTCTTTGGTTCCCTTAGAGGTGGGGTGGGGGGATTTTCAGTCACCAAATGTTGAGTCGGAAGAAGACAAATATATCTGTGAAAACCGTATGCAAACCGGATCAGTAGTTTTCGTGTTAAAGCAAAAGTCTTATACAAAATCTGACCCCCTCTTTCGTCCCTTTAGAGGTGTGGGGGGAAATTTTTTTATACGCCAGATGTTAAGTTGGAAGAAGGCAAATATATCTGCGCAAACCGCATTCAAAACGGATCAGTAGTTTTCGTGTGATAGTGGAACAAACATACAGACAGACAGAAAAAAACTAACTACATTTTTGGCTTCTATGGCGATGTAGTGACACTCCCCGCTTATTATTTTTTAAATATCTTTAATGTACAGAATTTTCATTTCTACAGTTTTATTATAATGTAGATAGCGGTCGATCGCGGCCCAGCCCCGCCCGCGTGGATGTCGGTTACCGCTGCAAAAAGCCTACCCAGGAATGACACGGTCAGCAAAATGATTTCCAGGTCAATTCACAGAAACATCGACGACGCAGGCTGCAGAGATTGTCTTTCTGTGGATGTTAAAGTTGTTAATGATGAGAATATTTAAATGTAATTAATAATAAGTTTTCACTTCTGACGGTAGTCCCGGAGTGCAACCCGTTGTTTTAGGATAAATAGCTAAAGCGATTATTGTAGAGCTTTTCTATAAACAACTTTAATTGACGTTAAGTTATTTTCAGGTAACAAAATAATATACTGATGGTCGGGATCCCCGACTCGTGATAGACCAAAACATTCTTTTAATAAATCTATTCCTACTAATTTTAATGTTTGGTCCTGGGATTTACATAGTATTTATCGTTAGTGCAAAATATTTTTTTTATAGGAAATTGAGCATTTTGAAGAGTATAGGTAAATCAGTAGGGATCATTGGTATTCTTGGTATTATGAGCTAATTCACCAGCTGCAGGGCCGGTCATAATCTTCGCTACTGTGCACCCCCGCCTTGGTAGCGCCCACTTCGAAACGGGCGTAAATCGCAATTTTTAATTTCGCCTTAACTTCTAAACCAAATGTCCAATTTTAATTATTCAAAGACCAAATATTATCTACATAAACTGTACTTAGTGATGAAATAATTCATTTTGATAAAGATTAATAGCATGAGTAAAATAAATGCGTTTAAATGTAGTCCAAAAATAATCAAGATTTTTAAATAAAATAATGGTTGTTGTACCTCACTTGACATAGATAGGTATAGTGTGTCGCGGACTTTTTTGTAGATATTTAAAAGATCTACATTTTCTTAGAACATTATATGGTTTTATCTTTTATATTTCAGACAGCGTACGCAAAATAAATAAATTTTCTGGTTGATTTTTTTCACCTTGTGTCAGAAAAATCCAAATATCTTACGGAACCCCACATTTTCCGAAATAAAATGTAGCCCATGTTACTCGCAAATAATGTAGCTTTCGAATAGTGAAAGAATTTTTTAAATTGGTCCAGTAGTTTTTGATCCTATTCAATACAAACAAACAAACAAACAAACAAAGTTTACCTCTTTATAATATTAGTATAGACAAGCCGTATTAATGTTTTGTTTATATGTAATACTAGCTGACCCGACAGACGTTGTCCTGTCTTAGCGATGATTATTAAATTCGAATTGGTATAATTAAGAGAACAATAGATTAAAATGTAGTATCTCCATGCCTTTCATCAAAATAGATTAAATAGTTTAAGCGAAAATGAGTTTATTGTGCGGGAACCGTACATTTTCCGGGACAAAAAGTATCCCTTGTCCTTTCCCGAGACTCAAAGTACCTATCTCCATACCAAATTTTATAAAAATAGACTGAATAGTTTAGTTTAGTTTCCCTTGTCCTTTTCTAAGAATAGTTTAGGCTAAAATCGCAAAAGTTTATTGTGCGGGAAGTATCCGGGACAAAAAGTATTCCTTGTTCTTTCCATAGACTCAAAGTATCTCTATACCAAATTTCATCCAAATATATTGAATAGCTTAGGCGAAAATCATAAAAGTTTATTTCGCGGCAACCATATATTCCTTTCCCGAGACTCAAAGTATCTCCATACCAAATTTTATCAAAATCTATTAAATAGCTTACGCGCAAATCACAAAAGTATATTGTGCAGTAACCGTACATTTTTCCGGGACAAAATGTATCCTATGTTCTTTTCCGGGACTCAAAGTATCTCTCCACCAGTTTTCAGCCAATTCGGTTCATTCGTTCTTGAGTTATAAGTAGTGTAACTAACACCACTTTCTTTTATATATATATATAGATTACGTTATAATTTGAGCAGCTAAATCTGTGTGTGTTTCGGGTTTCGTAGCGCCGTCGTAGAGGTGCTACGAAACTCGATGTAATAGTAATTTTTGTTTTTAAACATAATACAATATTTTACCTTTCTATTTACGAATCCAATATTACGATACTAGTGCGTTACGATTTTTTCGGAGCCTACTTATTTTATTTTTAGACCTCACGACGATTTCGGTACTTCAATAAAACTAAATTAGTAGGCGTGTAGTTCTGGAAGACAGCGAAGCGCATATTCCTGCATTGAGTTTCGTCGGGAATCCGTTACAATATTGTGGTGGCGACGGATCGAAGTGGGCTCTGGAGTATCGGCACAAGAGCGGGCGAAACAAATGATCGCGACACAGTATCGTATCGATCGCGGGTCGTTATCGCGTCATCAGATGTTCCCGCGATAAGCCCCGCGCCGCCACCCGCCGCCGCCGCCGGGAGCTGACAACGTGCTGTTACACGATATACATTATGCATAATAATATATTATCTCAGTGGACCTAACAGTTTTCGGAAAAAGTAATTTCTGTCAATTTGATATTCCAAGAATCTATCATAGTTTTATCCTTCATTACATTTTTCATATATTTAAAAATAGCACATTTCTGGTGTAATAAATAAGTAAATATTTCGACTTTTTGTAACCGCGTACTAAATCCACAGCAACGTTTATGTATATATGTTAAAAAACAGGCAATATAAACGGATGAGAATTTTTTAAAATTACTACTTTGACTCGTTAGTAAAGTGCCATAGTTTTTGCTAATTAACATAAACATAGATTGAATCCACGTCGCATGTTGGATCGTAGCATTATTATCACTCTAATGCGGCTCCCGTCCCTTTGTAGTCGGGAGTGGAACATGGAAACACGTTTAAACCTCTCCCGGAATGCTGGAACATCGTCTGGTGTCGGGCCCGCACTCCGCAGGCCGCGCCTCTCCACAGACGCAGTTAGAACCTGTTCCGAGCCCGAGCTAATGTGGAGGTAATATACGGCCGACGACACTTCACATACAATATATTTGTGCAGCTATATTACGTTATATGTTGGTTTAACAAGTATAAGTATCTGTGTTAACTAGATTATAATAATAATGTTTTTGCGCGTGGTGAACTTTCAAAGGTTTACCACACAAACCTCGCAGGTTTAAATTGTACACTCTTAGTTAGACATAAGTTGTAATTGTAGTACTTAAATAAATAAAAACAGCTACAGTCTACACATGTTGAATACTTGGTACCACTGTAACACTAAAAATAAGTGGAGAATATGTGGTTCTAGTTTATTCTGATCGTATTTACAGAACTTTATTTTTGTGACAAATGCAGTTGGCAACAGGTCGCTACAACTGTGACAATATACTTTGTAAAATATTAGCATTGTAGCAGGAAAATAAGCGCTAATTGTATACAATTTGAAGGGCGAGCAAATGTAAAGTACTATAATGGACGCTGAAAAGTCTACGGGCGTAGATAGCGGGGCTGGTTATCTGTGTTTTATTACATCTCGCCGCACACTCGCCTCTAATTTATGATTTTTGTTTAATTAACAATCAAACGTTTCGTTGTATAAATTAAACAACCGATGACGTTTATTATCTTGGGACACTCGTGTAATAAATATGGCCGCGGCCGCTCCGTGCGATTCGATATATCACGCGTTGCGAGCGCTTTTTGAAAATAATTTTAGCTGTGCTCGGCCTCCACTCTCCAGCCCCGAGGGTCGCCGGGGTCAAAACGTACACAAATCACGGGCCCTCGCCGAGAATTGAATTTGTATGTTTCCCTTTTACGAAGAAAATCCAATTCAGGTACATACTTTATTATTAGGACACGAGAAAATGTACAAAGAAGCCTTTACGAGTCTACGGCACACGTCACAACGACGAATGGGATATTTTTCCCACTGCCGTAAAACTTATACTTTTGGGTTTCAAATTTACAATATTAAGAAATTTTGCCCAAACATTGTTCGCATAGATATGTGCTCATCACACAGAACGAACCCATGTCCATTACTGTGACTAAAAATATGGGTACACAAAATGATATTATATAAAAAACTTAAAGCAGATATGTTACTACCGCGCGCGTTGTGAAGACTCAAATACGACCCAATTGGGTCGTCTTTTATTTAGTTTCTTTTATGTAAATTGCATTTCATATCTTTTGTTTCACTTATGTCAAAGTCCAATTCTGAATTTGAAAATTGTTCGGAAGAGATTTAAGGGCCCTCTCTCCCTAAATTAGCAGGTCGAGTGTCTGTTAGTGCGAATATCGACGTAAATGACATTAAAATAACATTCATAACAGCGCGCCTTGTACGGTGGCGGTTACGACGCTCGCCGCGTCCATGATAGGGCGAAATAGGAGAAAAAATCTTTTTAAGGCTTAATTTATTACATATTTAAAAAAAGTAAAAAAAAAAAAAAATATTAACTTATGTATTGCAAAGCAGTAGATATTTTTTATATATTATTTTTATAAATAATGAAGGAGTAAAGTGGTTTCATTCAACGATTTGGAGGTGATTTGGTTTTTTATTTCCTTATTATGTGATACCGATAGAAAAGATATGGCAAAACCATATTACGTATCATATCATGTAGATTACTAATAATTTTTTTCAGATATAATTTCTCTGTTAATGCCGATGAAAAGTTGTTTCATCTGCACGCTTTTTTCGAAAGAGCAGCCTTAAGCCGGAAAATAGTATGAACGTAACAGATCTGTATAAGTAGAATATCATTGGGTACACATAATAATTGTATTATTATCATTGGTTCAGCGCAATTGCAAAGAGATAATTAACAGACAAACAACAGAGACTGACACACTTTTGCGCGGATTTAGATTTTCATTGTTAGTAATTTAGCGTTTTGTTTATTGGGTTGGCGAGCTGTCGGTAATCGAAGATAGGCCTACCGTGCACCGCGGGCGGCGGGCAGGTAGCGGGCAGCGACACCGGCCGGTGTTGGAACATTTATAATATTGTAATTAAACGTAACGTTGTAACGTTTACGAGTACGTTATCTACGAGAGGTTTACGGCTTACGTGCGCCATAACTTTACCACATTTAACTATATTACTCGTATTGTAAATTATGTAAACGAGCCTGGCCTCGCTTAGTATACATATTCTATGTATATAATATTCCTGTTCTAGCCGATACTTTCTCGAAAATTATACAACTAAATAAAGTCTTTCATTACGGATATTTATTGCACTTAACGAGTAATTAAGCTAGAAGGATTTTTTAAAACTTTAAATATTATATTGTACTAGATGACGCCCGCAACTCCGTTGTGCCAAAACTCGTTTATCGCGCGGGAACCGTACATTTTTCCGGGACAAAAAGTATCCTTTGTCCTTTCCCGGGACTCAAAGTATCTCCATGCCAAATTTTAGCAAAATCGGTTTAGCGGTTTGAGCGTGAAGAGGTAACAGACAGACAGACAGACAGACACACTTTCGCATTTATAATATTAGTATGGAAGTATGGATTTGAAACTAAATATTGGGACTTTTCTGCGGCTGCGTCGTAGCTGCTAACTAATAACTGAAGAGATTTCATTTTGAATTCTACAGTAACTACTGTTTAACCTATCAGATAAAAGAAGATCATATTGTAGTTGTTTGTCACTCTTTTCAACTTTTGAAAAGCTGTGGATATAATTTATGATAGTATGTTTTACAAAACAACTGAATATTAAGGAGAAAAGTTGCTTACGATATCATAATTTTTAATTAAGGAATAATTATATCCGCAGTAAATAACATCGTAGGTCATAAAAAAATTTGCGTAAATTAGTAGCAGCTAGTTAGCGCTTCAAGAAGGTGTTATCTAACGGCTACAATAAAATTCTAGTAACTTACGACCTTGTAGGTCATATATTATGGGTGTTATTTAAACGGTTAGCAAAATATTGGTATATTTGTGAGCAGAAATATGTAATTGGTAAACTAAAATTGATAGTTGGACAGCAACTTGTGTTCAGCAAATATTTATAAATCAGTCTGCAATATATATCATTCTGAACAGCAGTAATTTTTTTTTGACAGCCGAGTAATTATCAAAGCTGCAATGAGTGGCCTATACCCAATTAAATTTTGGTAAGCACTCAGAGAATAAGCAAAAAAATCATTAAAATTGGATTGTGTTTGTTTTTGTTTTGGCGGGGGGCTGCGCCCCCCGAGCCCCTTTTCGGGGAGCCTGCACCCCCCCGGCCCCCCGCTTCGGTAACCGTGGTAAGTAGGCCTTCTGTTAAGTATTTTCATTAATAATGAAATGAAATAAAATACTGAAACGTTTTCTCTGCTGACCGAATGTATAATCTTGCTGACCAAGTAATTATTCTGCCGAGTGACTGTTTATTTTGCAGATACATAATAAAACTCGCTGCCAGTTTGTGTTTAAATTGCCGACCATTATCATGATTATTTACAGAACACGAATTGCAGCCTGATTTTAATTATTGCTAACAAAATATTTCTATGCTGACAAAATGATTTATTAGCAGCTATTTCTTGCAAACCAAATTTTTAAATGGCATACTCAATTAATTACTTCTAAAATGTCAATTATGTCAAAACTGTCATGTCACATTAAAATTTTCTCAACAATTTATATTCAAAAAAGAATAAAATCTTAAAGTGGGAGAAAATACATTCCCAGGGCATTTGCTTCACCAGCAATAATAATTTTAGCGAACCCTAACCTGTGTATAACCGACATAATTTTCCTACACAATCGCAACGATGCACAACCGTGGATCCCATACAAGTTACAACAAAGGATTGCAAAGAGTGAACCATGAGCTGTGAGCACACTTTCTTCAACCGGTTCATCAGAAAACTCCGGCTACGTAAAGTAAAATTGGCGAATTTTACTCTAAGAGCGTCCTAAGGAGACGGCGCCGCCTTCTCAAGCCCACTTCTCTTTGAATCTTCTACTTAGTATTTACTTTTATTCTATAGTTTTATTATTTTTGCTACTTCTTTGATATCCTACGCCCTACTATCTACTTCTATTCTATAGTTTTATTGTTTTTTATCTATCCTGTATCTATAGTATTTTTGTTTTTTAGTTTTACTTTAGGCTATTCTTAGAACTTTATTTTTTACTTGTACATGTTAAGCAATAGCCAAGATGCAGGGACGTCCAGTGATCATGAAATTCTGCCGCTGGAAAGCTTAGTATACTGTAGCCAATGCCCCCAAACCCGATGTTTCAGAAGTGAGAGGGGCCTACGTATCCACATAGGTAAGTGCCATAAGCAGACGGTACTCCCTTCTCCTTCTGAGGCATCAGTTCCACCTTCCCAAAACTCCACACGCAAACCATTTTGGAAAACAATATCTAATTTAAAACAATATGTCCCAGTGCTCAGGCGGATCCCTAGGGGTGCTAGAGTAGCCGTAGCCCAGAAGCTCGCCGAATCTATTCGCCAAACGGTAAATGACAACTCGAGGCAAGCCTGGGAAAAACTCCTGACGTTTCCCTACCGCACCCTTCACTTAATCAGGTATCCCCAAAATAATGCCTCCCTCACTTCTCGTGTCAAAAAAACTGCACCACTGAAATTGACTTGACACAACATTTTTCTATAGGCCCTTCAACAAAAAATAATATAGTTAAAAATGTTGAAAATAAAATTAGTGAGGGAGATATTAAGGGCGCTGCCCGACTCCTCTTTTCCAGCGACACTATTGCTCCGAACTCCCCAGAAACCGTTCTGGCCTTACAAAATAAACACCCACAACAACTGACATCTCAACCTCAACCCTTCTCTGACGCCCATGACGTAGCACCACCACTTCAAAAAACAGTCGATAGTGTTCGCGGAGCTATCATGTCTTTTCCTCCGGGCTCAGCGGGAGGTCTCGACGGTATCACCCCTCAGCACCTGAAGAACCTCATCAGCGGTTGCTGCGGGGACGCCGGAGAGAAACTCTTGCAGGAGGTCACGAATCTGTGCAACTTGATGCTTCGTGGTGAGGTTGCATCAGATATCGTAGACATCCTGTATGGAGCAAACCTCTGTGCGCTGAGGAAGAGAGATGGTGGCATTTGTCCAATCGCTGTCGGCTTGACATACCGGCGTCTCACTGCCAAGATAGCCTGCAGATCCATGAACTCGTTATCATCATACTTCCAACCCAAACAACTTGGTTTTGCCTGCAAAGGTGGCTGTGAGGCAGCTGTTCACTCTTTTCGAACTCATATACAAAATTCAAAAAACATTGTATACCTAAAGGTCGATGTTAAAAACGCATTTAATTCCGTAGACAGGGTCGCCATGTTGACACAGATAAAAACTAAAGCCCCCACGATTCTGCCTTTCATGCTACAGTGCTACCAAGAACCCACTAAACTTATTTACCGGAACCATTTAATTCAATCTGAAGTTGGCTGTCAACAGAGTGACCCTCTAGGTCCAGCAATTTTCAGCTTAGCTATTCACCCGGTAATCGAACTCCTACATTCCAAATTCAACGTATGGTACCTAGATGACGGGACTCTCGCCAGTGACCCATCTACAGTTCTTTCAGATTTTCAGACCCTGATTCACGAATTCAAAATTATAGGTCTAGATCTGAACCTGGGAAAGTGTGAGCTCTTCGTCCCTGATGATTGCGAGAATAGAAACGAAATAATATCCAATTTTAAGGCAGTCGCCCCAGAATTATCGGTGACTGAGAAGAGTTCACTTTTTCTATTAGGTTCACCTATTCTAGCCGATTCGTTTCCGGACTATATAAATGAAAAAATTCAAAATTTTAGTGAAAGTTTAGGCCGTCTTCTGCAAATCAAAAGTCACATGGCATTTACTTTGATTCGGCATTGTTTATTCGTTCCCAAATTTATGTATGTTTTGCGGTGTTGTCAGCTCTGGAAGTTTCCACAACTTCTCCATAGCTTAGATGACACCCTAAAACATACGCTCTCCACAATTTTAAACATCAAATTTGATGAACGTTCCTGGACCCAAGCAACGCTACCCGTTAGGTTCGGTGGCCTGGGAATACGGAAAACTTTTAACGTAGCATTACCGGCGTTCTTGTCCTCAGTTCACGCAAATCGACAAGTAATAGCCAAAATTTTAGAGCCCTCATCTTGCCCATTAGACATTCCCTTTGCGGACGAGGCCAAGGACGCCTGGGATATTGCTAGTGCCGGCAGCGAGGTCCCCGTGAACGCATCTTCACAGAGGCTCTGGGACGGGCCCGTCTGCGAACTGGTGCGTAATAAACTCTTAAACACGTCTACCAGCGTCGCAGAACGGGCTCGCCTTTTGGCCGTGGAGAGGTGGAAGTCGGGAGCTTGGCTGCAGGCACTACCATCCAAAAACACAGGAACATTGCTGGACCGAAATACATTCCGCCTAGCCACTGCTCTGCGTCTTGGTGCTCCCCACGTCGTCCCCCATCAATGTGTTTGCGGCACGCACGTAGATAGCTACGGTCATCACGGGTTGTGCTGCTCGCGAAGCGCTGGACGCTTCTCTCGACATCACAGCCTAAACGACCTCATTCGTCGGGCTTTTGTCAGTGCCGGCGTGCCAGCGATACTGGTGCCCTCCGGTTTGGTTCGCGACGATGGCAAGAGACCCGACGGAATGACCCTGGTTCCCTGGAATGTGGGACCGGCCCTTGTGTGGGACGCTACTTGTGTCGACACACTCGCCCCGTCTCATGTTCAGGGCACGTCGAGTTGTGCGGGCGCTGCCGCAAACCAAGCAGAGAACCTCAAGCGGCGCTAATATGAGAACCTCGGCGGAGATCTCATATTTGAACCGTTTGGGGTAGAAACACAGGCGCATGGGGTCCGGGGGCACATAATCTTTTTAGCGAAATATCTAAGAGGCTTATTGAAGCCACCCGAGACCCCAGAGACGGGAGCTACCTAGCACAGCGAATAGCAATTGCAATTCAACGTGGCAATGCTGTCAGCTTGCTGGGCACTCTGCCAGATGGGGACAACCTGGGAAAGTTTTTCTTTCTATAATTTTATATTCTAAGTTTGTATATATTTGTATATTTTATTTTAGTTTGTATTTTTAGTAATGGATTTGTGATTTTAAGTTTATATTATTATGTTATGGTGTGTTAAAATTAGTTTAATAATTTATATAATTACTTCTATATATTATATTTTAAACTCGGTAATGAAATTTACGTTTCAAACGATATTTTAAATATTTTAAAAATAGCCGCAGGAGCTTCTCGCGATGCGCGTCGACTGTTGCGGTCGTACACAACACACAACAATAAAACATAACGTTGAACACTCGACGTTCACAACATCATTAAGTTTTCGTCTATTTACAACATTTACGATGTTACACGAAATTTAATATCATGTTGGAATAACTCGGTAAATAACATTTTAATTAACCAATTTAAGTGCAAATTACAAAATAAGAGCTCCGTGGTTATGGTACCTATAGTAGCGGAGTGGGGCCGCGCCGGTGCGAGGCCAACAGTACAAAGACACATTACACATCGTATAACTATATTATATGCTAGCTCAGCTCCTATCCGTTACTCTATATAGCAAAGAAATCCAAGCATATAAGCTACGAGTTATGACTCTGTGCTCTATATTCGTGATGGAAAATTACAACCTGAAATTATTAGCCTTAATTTTAGTCTAAAATTATTTTAAAGGCTAAAATTATTAGCCTTTAAAATTAGTCCCGATTAATAAGTCTTAATTTTAGTCATTTTTAAGTTAGCGTCGAATAAAGATTTCTTGGATTTACGCGAGTATCCATACTTCCATACTAATATTATAAATGCGTAAATGTGTCTGTCTCTTTGTTACTTCTTCACGCCCAAACCGCAGAACCGATTTTGTTGAAATTTGGCATAGAGATACTTTGAATCCCGGCCCCCGGGAAAGGACATAGGATACTTTTTGTCCCGGAAAAATGTACGGTTCCCACGCAAGGTCTTCGTAAGGGCTACTGGCGCCTGTGTGCAAAAAAAGGATTTTGGCGCCCCTTTAGGCAAATTTTCTGGGACCTTAGTTTTGGCGCCCCTAAAGATGGCAATTTGGCGTCCCTAGAGGATGGCGCCCGTGTGCATTGCACACATTGCACATATTATGGTAGCGGGGGCCCTAACCCCACGCGATAAACGAGTTTTGGTGCAACGGAGTTGCGGGCGTCATCTAGCTGTTTATAGTTATAAGCGCCTAGGGATTTTGTCGCGGAGCATTACTCCTATTTTTGAATCCCGATGTTTCGGCTGCTATTCTACACAGAATGTCCTGTCAGTGTTCCGCCGCAGCTGTGTTTTATATTAATGTAAAATGCCAACCATACAATTTTAGTTTACCAAAGGCATGAAGGCATTTCATTTTTTTATTAAGTACATAACAATTATTGTGATTTGTGTTCTGTTGCGGTGAAGTATGCTCGCGAAGATTTCCAAAAATTCATTCATTATAATATTATTATGTGTTAATGTAAACATGTGGTAGTATGAGCTCGCTTTTAGGAACGATAAGCTATGAGTTAATCATGGAGTTATAGACCCGGAGCAATTAGTTTAGCTCGTTTTAAACCATCTTGTGTGAAATCGGCACAGTTTGGCGATTTTAAACCTCGATCCCTAAAAATAAATAGGTACATTCAATCATGTTTATATACGACAAGCTTTTGCCCGCGGCTTCGCTCGCGTTAAGAAGTATTATTAAATACAAACTTTCATTCCCTATTGTAACCCTTAAGGTTGGAATTTCTCAAAATAATTTCTTAGCGGATGCCTACGTCGTAACATCTACCTGCATGCCAAAGTTCAGCCCGATCCGTCCAGTGGTTTGAGCTATGCGTTGATAGATCACCTTTGAGTTTTATATATAAAGCATACCTAGAACTCAGATGTATTCCCGAAATTATTTCAAAAAACCCATGAGTAAGTTCACAAACACAATGATTTAACACTTAGAGCAGTTGTCGATTTGGTGCGTTGCCGGTCGTTGGAAAGTTTGGTTGTGGTAGTAAAAAGTTTTTAGAAAATTGGATAACAAGAGTATGATGCGACTACTTTGAAACCTTCCAAATATTGTTCTCACTTAAACTGGAATTAACTTTTCCTGCATTCAAAATAGTAGAGTCTATATAATATCTTAATTAGTTCTCGAAGAATATTATTTCTCTCGTCCTATAAAAACGAATCACCTTGTCGTACTAACCTAAAGTATTTGATACAAAGAGATCGTGCCGAAATAAAAGAACGTAATGCTCCAAATTATGAATGACTTCGACGCGGCCTGGACTCGCCGCAGCTCGGGAGATAAGCGCCAGACGACTTTTGTTTCACCGTCCGATCGACCTTAATGAGAGATTATAATAATTACAGATCATTCCGAGCCCGACGATGAGCGACTGTAGCTGGTATATCGCCGGACCAGGAAGCCAACTCGACGTATTACAGTAAGAGTTCCAAAAGTCCGACGGCCCTGCGGCCGCGGTGGAAAATTTTCAATGTCCTTTCTATATCCACTGGAGATGAGTACGCTTAAAGTTTATAGAATTACGGATTACTGAGAAATTGCAGTTACGTCATAAATTTTTAAAGATTTTTAAGGGTAGCCGTCGCAAACTAGTAATCAAAGTATGTTATTCAAATCTGATATATAAACCTAGTAAGTTGTTAACTACTAGGAGAGCCGTTATTGCATTTCTCTCGGTGACCATGTTGTTGTGAAAATACTTATTCATGTTTCGCAACAATAGTTTTGGAGGGTTCATTACTAGGCATAATACAAGTAGCAAAATTTTTCACGAGATAAATGATTTGTTGACTTGGCTCTAAATATGTTAGAGTCAATAAGTTTCTGCTTTTTGTCTAGGTAAATGTAAATGTATTACATCCAAATAATAGTATTTTAAAAAGATAAAAGCGACTTCAAGTTGTACGTAACTAAGCATTAAAATGTCCTATCTCGAAAACTACTGATTCGATTTTGATGAAACTTGCAGCATTCCCTAAGTTGAACAATACCTAGTACAACAAAAAAAGAATCACTTAAATCGGACTTGTAGTTCCGAAGATATTCGCGCACAAACATAAAAACATACATACATACATACATACATACATACACTTTCCAAATTTGGCACATTTGTTCAGAAGCTGCTATATATTAACATATACAAAAACTGGACAGTTCTGGAAACATTACATACATACGCGTCGAATTGATAACCTCCTTTTTTGAAATCGGTTAAAAATTTATAAAAAAAAAACAATTATTTGTGAGGTTGATGGTGTGTCATTTTGGTGTAGCTGTGATCTTCTGGGGACTGCAGACTGCTTGGATTTGCCTGAGGCCGGGCAAGTGCTATCCGGGCACCGGAGCGACGGCCGAGCCGTACCGCAGGCGCGCGGTGGTCGGCAACGGCGCGGCGCTGCTCACGAATGTGGACAGCATTCCGCCGCGCCGTAATGGTGCCCTTTAATAAATCGAGGCCCCGAGATAAGGCGCCGGCTGCTTTGTACCGATTCTATTATTTCATGATCCGATAAAAAAGGAGTAAAGCCTCGGCCTAAACGCAGGAATGTCGGGGAGTTCGGCGGGCGCCGGCGCCGGCCGCATTAGCCGCGCGCCCGCGACATCGCTTACACATTAGCCCTCCGCGCGCCGCCACCCGCGCCCGAACGACGCAACCGCCGCCGCCTGCGAGCCGTTCTCGACCCTCGCCCCGGGCCGCAGGGTCCCCTGCTGCCGAACCGTGAGGAGCACTTGCGACGCGGAGAGGTTCGGGCCCGGAGAAGCGGATCGGCGGGGAACGGCACATGTGACTATTGCGGCACGCGACCGTCGCCCTTCGGCCGGGGGTGCAGGAGGTGGTTTAGCGTGCAGGGGATCGGGCGCTGGCGCGCGGCGTTCGCGATGCTCCTCCCGCCCACTTATCGAGCGGACACTTTGCGCGGGTGTAATATATCAGCGGCGACCGGCGCCTAATGAGTGCCCCCGTCCCCCGGCCCCCGGCCCACAGCCCTCGGCCCGCCGGCTGCTTATCTCGGGGCTGGACCCGCGGGACTGGACGTGAGAACTGTCGGCGACAGTGGCGGAGACCGCAGTCCTCATCGCCCTCGAAGTGTAAAGAGATGACCAGTGACCGAACACTAGGAGCCAACCCCGCGTTGCGGAGCTATTCTACAAGCAGATAATTTTAATTAGCAGATAATTATAATACACCCTTCGTCTGCTACTAGTGCTGCCAGCCATAAAGCTTTATTATGAATTAGTTACGGTTCTCCTTTCATCTTCTCGATAATCGATGTTTCAGTCTAAGTCGTTCATATTATATCTGAGGTCTGAGGTCAAATGGCTGGCCCTTAAAAATACGAAATTTGAAGATTATTTTTAAACGAAAATAGATGTATTGTAGGAAATTAGTCTAATTGATAGACACCTTTGCAACTCAAAATCGTATAGAAGCATTGTACTTGACCTCTTATTTCCAGCCAGTTTATGCCCTTAAAGTGGCTGGCTGTCGTTTTGGTATTATGATCTCTATTTTCCAGTCATTTTCCAGCCAGCTAGCGGTCACGTGACACAAAAGGAGCACAAAACCATAGACAAAACACACTGCTCCATTGTGAACTGAGTAGTATTTTTCGTATTATGACCAATTATGAGTACCACAGAGTAAAAACAACATTATCTGACATAAGCTGGCTTGCTCTTACGTCAAAAATAGCAATTCAATAAACGCCAAACAATATTAGCTTTTACTGAATGGTTTACAGTTTAGTATTTTTTTTAAGTGACAACTTCTGCGGCGTTGAGCACTTTTGTGGGATGGGTAAAAACTGTGAAACTCGCGTCAGATTTTCGTGTTGATCGAAAAACCACAGAAAAAGCGTAAGACGGTTGGAGAGTAGTGTTTTGTGTCGAACTCGAACGAAATGTACAGTCGGGGAAATAAGTTGTTTAGCAGAAATGTACAGTCGGGGAAATGAGTTGTTTAGCGGAAATG
Source organism: Lysandra bellargus (assembly GCA_905333045.1). Classification (NCBI taxonomy): domain Eukaryota; kingdom Metazoa; phylum Arthropoda; class Insecta; order Lepidoptera; family Lycaenidae; genus Lysandra; species Lysandra bellargus. The sequence goes on along the minus strand of HG995335.1, from coordinate 11,472,961 downwards.
TACAGTCGGGGAAATGAGTTGTTTAGCAGAAATCTACAGTCGAGGAAATGAGTTGTTTAGCAGAAATGTGCAGTCGGAGAAATGCGTTGTTTAGCAGAAATGTACAGTCGGGGAAATGAGTTGCTTAGCAGAAATGTACAGTCGGGGAAATGAGTTGTTTAGCAGAAATCTACAGTCGGGGAAATGAGTTGTTTAGCAGAAATGTACAGTCGGAGAAATGCGTTGTTTAGCAGACATGTACAGTCGGGGAAATCAGTTGTTTAGCAGAAATGTGCAGTCGGAGAAGTGCGTTGTTTAGCAGAAATGTACAGTCGGAGAATTGCGTTGCTTAGCAGAAATGTAGTCGGGGAAATGAGTTGCTTAGCAGAAATGCTGTACAGTCGGGGAAATGAGTTGTTTAGCAGAAATGTACAGTCGGAGAAATGCGTTGTTTATCAGAAATGTACAGTCGGAGAAATGCGTTGTTTAGCAGAAATGTACAGTCGGGGAAATGAGTTGTTTAGCAGAAATCTACAGTCGGGGAAATGAGTTGTTTAGCATAAATCTACAGTCGGGGAAATGCGTTGTTTAGCAGAAATGTACAGTCGGAGAAATGTGTTGTTTAGCAGAAATGTACAGTCGGGGAAATGAGTTGTTTTGCAGAAATGTGCAGTCGGAGAAATGCGTTGTTTGTACATTTTTGCTAAACATTTCTGATATTGATTGATTGGTTGCTTTATAATATTAGTATAGATTTGGTTGTCCTATGACAATGGAATGTAGGCTAGAAAAGTAAGAGATAAGGTATTAGGGGTAGGATAGACAGGGGTAGATTAGGGGTAGGATGGACAATGGTAGTGAGGTTGACGAAACGGAAGACACTTGTCTGAAAACGCCGAATAAATAACACCAGAAAGTTCTCAGTTTCGTCGTTCTTTTTCCAGAAATAAGTATTACTTCCAGCTGGAGCCACTGACCACTGACCAGGATGATGTCTTATATATCTAATCTGTGAGTCTAATGTGTGAGTCTAATAAACGCCGAACGTAATGTTGCTTATTTCTCGTATCCACGAATTGCAACTGAAGACAGACGGACAAACAGACAGACATACATACACTCTCGCATTTATAATATTAGTAAAGATGTGTATCTACGATATAACATTTTTAAATATTAAATTTAGAGATGTGCCGACTAGACGTCGACTATCCGGTTACTTTTGTAGTCGGCGAACAGTCGGCAAAAAGCGCCGACTAATCAGCGTTTTATTATTTTACTATTTTAGAATTGATATTACATTAAAGAAAAAACCTTATGATTATTAAATTACCTCTTGCTTAGTAAAGAAGTATCTATATCTATTATAAATAAAATTTTGTATCTTAAATACCAAACAGAACAACATAGTAATAACTAATATTATTACTATGTTGTTCTGTTACAGAAGATATTATCTTCTTCATTCTAAACATTTATAATAAAAAAATATATGTGTGGCACTTGGGGACTGCCGCGGTAAAGCTATTCCATATCATTTTTATCATTTTTTGCAATTATTATTCGCCTACGTCTAGTTGCACGTACACACAGTGCCGAAGTCTGTCGAACTGAAACGTCATTAGACGATGCACTTCAATGCGAATGTTGTTAGGTATATTTTCGTTAAGGTTTTTCTAGATTCAGTCGCGCTCTAAGCCCGCGATAAAAGCTAATATCTTAAAATTTATTTTTATTTAAATAAAATACTCTGATTTTGTATTAACAAATTAGGTAATTATGTTACACATGATGTACAGTAAAAGGTACCTATATCCTGAAAGACAACAACTGTATTATGACGTTAACCACGTTAACATAACCAAAACACGATCCGACACGTTTGCACTTTCGCAGGTCGCATAGCGACTTACCCGCAAATCTGCAGTCCCTAAACGAAGCGTTACGGAAACATCCGAAACCATGATCGGCTCGGCCGACTAGTCTGCCGATTAGTCGGCTTCTTTGCAACCGACTAATCGGCTAGTCGGCTCGTCGGCCAAACTCATGATCGGAACATCTCTAATTTGTTGGTAAGTATAAATTTTATAAGCTGTTGCTGTTTAAAAATCGTAGGCGCTCGAATAATATCAATCAGTATCATGCAAAATATAATAGTCATTTAATTAAAAGTTAAAACCTAAAATTGATTTTGATGAAACTTGCAGTTTTCGCTAAGTTGAACAATACCTATGACCTAGTAGGAAGAAGTAAGTAGTGTTAGTTCCGGAATAGGCGGGGACAAACAAAAAAAAAACATACCTATTAGGTACCTATAATTACTATCTACACTTTTATATTTTGACAGTTGGTAAATATTTTGTTCAGACGCTGATATAGATTAACATAATTATTATATAATATAATATACGAAAACTGGGCAGTTCTGGAAATATTACATACGTACGTATGTAATATTTCCAGAACTGCCCAGTACGGGTCGAATTGATAACCTCATTTTTTAAAGTCAGTTAAAAATGTTTTAAGGGAACGCCCGAAATCTTCTGGCGTTGCTGCATAGATAAAATATTTGAAACAATAATTAAATATCAAGTCAGTCAGTCAGTGGGTATTAAAAAATTTCTTTATGTTATAACAATATTATCGTTAATACTCATTTTTGAAGGCCTATCTATCCATAAATACCTCACACCGCACATACCTATTGTATGGGTTTGACAAAAAAAAAATGTATTAAGGCGCTATATTAAAAAGTAATTTTACCGCAAGGGCAATTTTATACTTAATTTGTATGACTGTAAAGTCGTGAATACGCTGCGGCCAGAAGCTATCGGCTCGCTCGGAAAACATGCGAAAAAACGTAATTTTAATTATTTAAAAAATAACTAGGAGCATTTAAGCAAAATGCTTCTATACGATTTTGAGTTGCAAAGGTGTCTATCAATTAGACTAATTTCCTACAATACATATTTTCGTTTAAAAATAATCTTCAAACTTCGTATTTTCGATCTCATTTCGATCGAGGTCATTTCGATCGAAAAATGTATCGAGGCAAAATACATTAATCGTTGTTCTAGTTCTTCTCAAACCTAGATAAGGCTATGAAGATAATACGTATATCTCATTACCAGATTTGTAACATTTCTGAGGGTCCTATAGTAGGTATTACGTCAAAAAGGACAGTTTTTTCAATATAGCGCCTTAAGTTATGGGGACAACCCCAAAAATTTATGAATACTTACATACAATATAATATTTACATTTATTTTTTTTTTCTTTTTATTTTTGTATATATGAATATCTTAATGCGGTTACTTCGGTTTAAAAACACCTTCTTACTGAATTTCAACAGTAAGTATAAGTCTTATATAGTTTCGGAGAAAAGTGACATACGGTTAGACAGACAGACGGACAGGCAGACAGACAAATATGAAAAATCTATATTATGTTATGGCTTCTGGCTACGGAACCCGAAACTAACTACATGATGAGTAAAGACGGCAAGAAAGGTTAGAGATAAAAGGAATATTGAAAATTCATAATAAAATCAAATGTATTGAACAATCAACCTTCTTAAAAATAAAAAATAAAACAATCAGAATGCAGAAGTATAATTATTATTTTAAACAAAAATTTTGCGTACTATACAACCACTGCCATCTATTGATATACGACAAAAGTCCGAGACCAAAACCGAAACTAAAGTCTACGAGTAAAGACGGCCAGAAAGGTTAGAGATAAAAGAAATTTACTGTCGAAAGTTGATAATAAAATCAAAAGTATTCAACAATCAACCTTTTTTTTAAATAAAAAACAGTTTTCCATCCGAATGCAGAAGTATAATAATTTTCAAACCACTGCCATCTGTTAGTATAGCTAGCTAACACTGGCTAACATCAACAACAAAGCACGTTATGAGAACTAATTTGTCACAAACTTATTGTAGACATAATAATATTATTAATATATTTGATTAGGAAATAACTTAGGGGTAAATATTTAGAAAAGTAAAATATATTAGCTAAAAAAACATTTGACTTAACGCCATCTAGTGGCTCAGTTTAGAAACGTTATTTTATTTCACGAACATAAACATAGATGGCGTAGGTAGTTTCATTTCAGTTTTCACAAACACGTAAACTGTAATAATTACTGATAAAAAGTCCAGATTGCTGAAAAGTACCGGGAGCATAATATTATTGTAAGAACATGGTTTTACTTAAATGATGCTTCACAAGCTTTAGCAACACAAATTATTGTTAACTTATAGACGAATTGAGTATTTTGTGTCCCTTATAATATATAATAGTTCATTGTAAAAGTCGTAGTCTTGTAGCACTGTTTCTTGTAGTTACGTTTGTGTATAAAATAATATTAAGTATCTACTCATATTTTTGTCTGTAATATTTTTGCGGTTTTTGGAAAAAAGCCTTTCTTCTGTATCTCGTGTGACGATATAATCAATAGGTATACTTTATTATTTTTAATAGCATTTCAGCTTCTTACTTAACTCAATAGGCTAGTGCCTAGTAGTTATTATTAATAATTCTAATATTTTGGTATATTACAACAAGTTATGTCCCGTTGTGTTATGGAACCATTGGAATTTGGAACAGAATTTCATCTACAATGTGGACTTGCACATCATAGGAGAACTACTGCATTTGGACGGCGTTATGTAATAACAGATTAAGCGACACTTATGAGAATTCGAGAAAATAAGCTTCAAAGATTTTAAACTTAAAATTGTCGCTGTGAGCTCATTATTTATGTTACGTGTATTATTTTTTTACTGTCAATTAAGATGTATATTAAGTTTAGATTAATATAGAATATATTAGTGTGTAGAATATGCTTTAAAAGATATAGCCATTTTTCCGCTTAATTCGATAATGATTTATAGCAATATATTAAATTTGTCAACGTACTATACGACATTACTGTCGTTTGATTCTTTAATACGATTTATTTTGGGTGAAATAAAGTGCAATAAAAGATTAAATCCAAATATTTTAATGCAAATTTCTGAAATTAAACAAAAATTATACAGTTTTTTAAAGATGTTATTGTATGTCTTTAATGATAACGAAAATACACATAAATTGGAATAGTTTTTTTATAGTCAAATACACATAATTACTGGCTTGTCTCGCTATTTTTTTAAGACCATGGTAGTTTAATCGTGACTATAACTAGTCTGTTGCTAGTTGGTTTGGAGATAAACAATGAGGGGGCCTGGCCCCCTCCCCTAAAGTCACACGTGTGACATTCTAATCGGGCAATATTGGGGAGAGCTACGAAAATAAGCTATTTTCATCTGACACGGATCCCCCCTGCTCTTAAGGGGTCCGACCCCTTACTCACTCTCTGACGTCTCGCTATCCTTTATGAAACTAATATAAAGTGAAAGTGTGTCAGTGTGTCTGTTTGTTACCTCTTCACGCCCAAACCACTGAACCGATTTTGCTGAAATGTCGTATGGAGATACTTTGAGTGCCGGGAAAGGACGCAGCATACTTTTTTGTCCCAGAAAAATGTACGGTTCCCGCGCGATAAACGAATTTTGGCACAACCACGTTGCGGGCGACGTCTAGTCTTTTAGTAATTAAAATGGCACTTTTTCAACATAAAAAAACATAAAACTTAACGCTCAGTGATAAAAAATTAATGAAATCAATTTTTTATTTTTCTAATCTTCATCTTCTATATCAAAATCTGCTGCCAGAATAAATCCAGATTAGGCGGTTAGTTCGTTGTTGCGTTTTTAATGAATAAATTGAATCGGATTATCTACAACTTTTGTGGATATAATTCGTTTATGCATTTTAAATTCCTGTTTGTGTATTTTGTAACAGCAACTTAGGCGCATAATTCTTTAATGCGTAACTAGATTGTGCAAAACTTCTAACAAAGTTTGACATGTCGCTTGATTCACCTCTTATTATAAGGCACTAGGATTGACTTTCGAACACAAAATTAGCTGAATATATAGTTAATGATGCCTAGAATCGATCTGCATTCATAACTATTTTTTTTTAATTTTGCCGCTTGATTCGTTATTACATAACGCCGTCCATTTATTGTGATTGGGTTTTGTAGGACTTTTAAAAAGCCCAAGAATATATTCCATGGGCATCCAAAAGACAGTATTAAACGGGGTTTTTGACTTGTTAGGCTGGATCACAAGAATTTCAATTTCAGTAGGCCTAGCATGGCCAACAGAAGAAATGCGAAAGTATAGACAAACTGTCGGCTAATCGCGACCGACAAAAATTCAATTAAAATGCCACTTTATGAATTATTTGAATTTTTAGGACTATAGTCTGTCATAAAGTGGAATTTTAATTGGATTTTGGAACGAAAAAAGATCGGAACGGCACCCTAAGTTTGTCTATACTTTCGCATTTCTACTGGTGGCCATGCTAGGGCTATAACAGGACTTTGCTGCGGACCAATTGCCCCATAGAATGCATGAACAGTTTGCTCAGATTAAAAACAGAATAGCTCTATACCAGGTAAACACCAAAACAAAACTCGGCAAGATATTATTTATTAAATTACAAATTTTCATCACACACATTATGTACAACACACGCACACTCAGACGTGACACATACACTTAAGTAGATAATAATATATTAATAAATTCGTAATCCGATAAACGACTTAGCTCCTATCGTTTATAATCGCCATTAACTAATTACGTCCAACAGGTAATAGGTATTGTCAAATTCTTACAGGTCATTTACAGGGCATGTAAAAAGTCGTATAAATTAACGAGGTATCGATATAAGTAAATCTTTATATGATAGGCTCATTTTTACTTAGACGCGCTATACTAGACTCAGAATCGTAGGATGAGACCGAAACTTCATATAGGATAGCAAATAAACTTTCATGCCACATCCTAAGCTTGAGTACATCCCATATTATATTTCAGTGTAATAAAAACCTGCCCCAAAAACTGTTCCTTCACAACAACATCACTATTTGTTCGTTCAACATTTGATCAGCACACAAAAGCAAGCTAATTTAAAAATAATTACACTGTGATTAACTGATTACTGTGCTTCGCATTTTTAGTTCGATGTAAATATATAAATATACTATTGTACAATGTAGTTAGTATGTTCTTTTTTTTTTTGGTTTTTGGTCGAACAATACTTTAAACTTATTGCTTTACTTGTTTTTGTTATATATCTTACTTAAAAACAACTCGACCGTTCACAATATCATGTATTTAATTATTTCTATTACTTAGAGGTGAAAACTTGTTTGCTTTCTGATTCACAAAGACGCGAGTGGAAGAATCGAACAAGTAACATTTCGTAACACACGAGCAATTACTCATTTTTTCCCTAAATATTTTAATAAAACTTGTAACTTATCCACTTCATAACCTAGCTTATACATCTAGCTACACATATAATCCATAGTTTTTCTATTTCAAATAATTTTTCAACCCTAAAGCCTAAATTTAAGCGAAAAAACCGAAAAGTTTTTTCATGTTACTTACCTTATTCTTCCACTCACGTCTTGAAATAATCTAGAGTTTTGAAACATTTTCCGTACAAAAAAGATTTTAATAGCATAGCGCGATGGGATTGCTGGTAAACATTTTGTAACATTTTTATAATAAATAACTTTACCTGTAAGTACTATTAAAAAGATGAGCGAAAAAATTAAAGTTTTAACAGTTTAACTTTTAAGGTTGAATGATTTTTCATATCTATCGGAGATTTGAAGGTGATCAACATTCGTATGAATTCATATTTCGTATTGATAATAATATAATGCTACTTACTGATAATGATCAAGGCCTCAAATTGTATTATCTAGATTTAAACTGGTATTTACATATTTTATTTCTCTACTTATACTACAGGAATGTATAACAATATTATGGTCCCGTTTACAATAATTGTATCTAATGTTTACTTACACTTTAGTTTTATCAATAAATAAGTCATAAAATATTTTGTTGTACTCAATATCTTCTAAGCTGTCTCTAAGCATAGCAATATTTGGTTTTATAATTGGCACAAAATGGTAAGTCTTAAGTTTTTTCCTTTAACAAATACATTGCTAGACTCAGTTCAAAGTTAATTCAACACGGAGTATCACCGACCTTACGTCGTCGGCATAGAGGTGCAGTCGGAGTTTAAACAACTCCAAACGATCTGGACAAACAGGTAAGAGCGAGATATTAAAGCCACAATATAAACACATACAGAAGGCCACCTTACTACGAAACCGCCCGATTCGGGTGCACTTATTAGCACGATTTCAGATTATTAACTTGAAGCAGCGAAATAACGCACATAGTAAGCAAGTGACACTCGTCCCTGTATTGAGCAAGCAAGATCCGTCCGCTCGAGTTGGCCAGCTGTATGGTATTTATACTGTGCTGGTGGTGTTAGAGCTGCACGTCGCCGCGGTGTTATCTGTCGTGTTTGCTCTCCGCGCCGCCGGATCACCGATCGTTTACGATGTTTGCCCTCGCTATGTAAGGGTTAATTCAGACCGCAACTCGACGCGTAGATGCATTTCTAAATTTGTATGGATTTGACAGATTTGCACGACGTCTCACGCAATTGAAATCTGTCAATTCAGTACAAATTTAGAAATGCATCTACGCGTCGCATTGCGGTCTGAATTGACCCTGATGTGGCTTATAATAATTAATAGCAGCTCCAAGAATCTGAGCATTTGTAGAAGTACAGCGCCGAGCTGGCAAAGTATTGCGTAATACTAATTCGTCTATGGTAATACTAGCGTTGTTTACGATAATTGTTTGGATAAATGTACAGTTGAGCAGTGCATTTCATGCGATTTGATCGGAACTTACGCTAAGCTTTGGCCGGTCGAGAGACTAAAATTAACGGGGACGTCGCACCGTCACTCCTTGGACGAATATTTGGTACTCTAGCCGATGAAGATACTCGGGTAATTTAGGAGCTCCCTAGAAGCTTTTAGATAACATAATTTAAAATTTTCGAGATGAAGCACTTAGACTAAACGTGAGACGACTGACTTCCTCGTGCAGTGTGTCCGTTGTCCGGGTCCCGGCGACGCGGCGCGGCGTTACGGCGGGCGGTAGTGCATCGCGGACGTCGACGCCGGCCGCTCTAGCGCTGATACCCTGCAACACACGCGCGCGTCAGTCACTAGCCGGACCGCCGACCGCTGGGTCCGACACAGATTAGACAGGAGCGGAAGCGATTAGTGCAAGTGCGGGTGCAGAGATAGCCGGAGATAGCCGGAGAGAGCCTAAGATACGCGCGCTACTCACATGTCCTGGCGGCCGGGCAGCAGCAGCAGTGGCGCCGCGCCCGCCCCCGCCCCGCCGCCCCCCGCGCCGCCCTCCACCGCCGCGTACAGCGGAGGCAGCACCTTGTGCGAGTGTGCCTCCACTGCGCACACACACACGTCAGCGTAAGTAACGCGGTCACTCGAACGTCGAGTCATTGCATATGAAGCTGAGCATCGTGCAAACATCCCTCTACAAGTCGACGTTCGTGCGACCGCGGTGGGTGCCCCCCCGCCCCGCTACTCACCGGCCATGCCGCCGCCGGGCCGTCCCACGCCGCCGCCCATGCTCTTGGGCTTGCGCTTGCGCGTCTGAATGCCGTCCTTCTTCATACTCAGCGGCCGGTTGACCTGCGCACACGCAAAGGAAGTGAATGACGCGGGGAACTCCTCGTAATCGCTATCATCCTTTACATAAGCGTATCTCCGCGAGATAATTGATAAAAGATTATTTATCTCATTACGAGTATTCGGGGCCGCGGTGATAATTCTGTATCGGTCGGTAGCCCGAGTTATCTCGGGAGATTAGATGAAACCCTGTGTTTTGATTTTTTATACGGGTCCAATATTTGCCGAGGAGTTCCCTGATAACCGGCGGCGCCGATTAGATACCCGCGGTATCGGAGCGCCGCCGCCCGCCGCCCGCCGCCCGCCGTCCGCCGTCCGCCGTCGGCCACAGTCGCGGGGTACTCACGTTGTGCAGCTTGTAGTAGAGGCCGCAGGCGTTGCAGACGGGCTCGCCGTTGTTGTTGCGCCGCCACAGCGTGGTATTGGAGGTGCGGCAGTTGGCGCACGTCACGCCCACGCGCCGGTTGCCGTTCGTCGGCTGTTGGACAAAACGGCCGTCAGTGACCTACCGAGGGGCATTACGGGAACTTTATTGCGGTGAAGTTTCGCTCCAGAGAATTCAGAGTTTTTGTGATATACAAATTCAAAAAGAGAGAAAACAAAGGTTAAAATGACCGGCAGCCACGAGCGCGAGCAGACGCTCCCGATCCATTAATTTTCAGACGGATTTAAAACATATGCAATATGTAAAATGTTTCTCGACCTGGTCACTCACCAGCGCGGCCTGCGGCTTGACCTTCTGCTTGTGCGGCGGGCGGTTGACGCCGTTGATGCGCGTGAACAGGCCGCAGGCGTTGCACAGGTAGTGGCCGGTGCCGTCGCGCCGCCACAGCGGGGTCGTCGCCGCCGCGCAGTTCACGCACTCCTTCACCTCCCCCATGCCCGTCATACCTGCACAGATAGTGCGTCAGAAAGTAGGACACATCTTAAAACCTTCATTTTCACTGTTTTTAGAAAGAAAAGGATGCCTCCTTGGCGTCTCTATTTTTATATTGAGGATGTTTTGGAACCCAAAAACACCCATTACGTGATACGTTAATGAATTGTTATTTTTTTGTTTTATGAATAAAAATGAAGCTTTATATACTTTATCGAAAGTTAGGTAGACCTTCAGAACTGGAACTCTTAAAGTAACCGTGACCGAAACCCTATAGTCGCTGGTCGTTCTAACCATTATAATAGGGTTCACATACAGGCAAACTTCCAGCTTATATAAAATGACGAAGGTCTGACTGTCGTTTTTAAAGGCGTCACTCACTAGGATCAAAGCCGTCGTCGATGGAGAGCAGGTTGTGGGGCGGCCAGGGCTGGGCGGGCGCCGGGTAGCTTTCTACCAGCAGCCCGCCCTCGTACCCCGACACCGGCACGTACTCCACGCCGCCCTGCGCCAGGTATTCCCCGCCCACCTTGTACTGCACCGTGTTGCCGTGCGTGTACAGCGTCACCTGAAGACAACCATCATTATACACCCCGGGTAACAACAGCGGCACTGTCGTTCGTAGCGTGTCTAGTCACCTGCTGCGAGTTTGGGCTGGGCGGCGCCTCGTAGACGGGCTGCGACTGCGGCACGACGGGGCCGTACACGACGTGCGCGCCGCGGCCCAGCGACGACGACAGCGGCGGGTCGCGGTACAGCAGCTGCGGCGGGCTGTCCTCCCCGCGCCCGTACAGAGTCAGCAGCTCCTTGCCGCCGTAGCCGCAGCCCGCCGCCGCCGCCGCCGCCGCCGCCGCCGCCGCGTACTGCGGGCTCTGGCCGGCGTAGTAGCCCCCGCCACCCGCGCCGCCCGCCTGCGACACCGGCTGCAGCGCCGCGTACGTGCCGCGGTCGTCCGCGCGCGCCTCGTACTTGACCGGCTGGTAGGCCACGCCCACCGCCTGCTGGTCCGCCAGCGACGTGGTCTGGATCATCTCGAGCGCGGGCTGCTGCTGCTGCTGCTGCTCGCCCATGTACTGGCGCTCGGGATCCGGTGCGAACTGCTGCTGCTCCTTATGCTGCTGCTCGTCGTCGTCCGGGCCGGGGGGCGCGCCGTAGCGCAGCGCGGGGCCGCGCGGGTAGGTGGCGCGAGGCGGCGGCGCGCGGTACTGCAGTCGGCGGTCGGGCGACTGCGGGCGGTAGTCGGGCTTGAAGGCGAGGTAGCGCGCCGTCTCGGCCTCGGCGAGGCGCAGGCGCTCCTCGTCGTAGTGCTGGCGTTCGGCGAAGTGCAGCTGGTCGGCGTCAAGCGCGGCGGTCTCGGGCGGCTCGTCCTTGACGCCGTCGTCGGGCAGCTCGGCCGTGGTGATGTGGCCGGCGGTGGTGATGGTGCGCAGCGCGCGCCGCGACGTGATCACGGACTGCGGCTCGCCCTCCCCGCCGCCCGCCGCCCCCGCGCCGCCCCCCACGCCCTCCTCCCCGCGCTGCTCGCTCTTGACTAGCTGCAGCGCCTCCGCCTCCCTGCTCTCCACCCCCGCGTCGTCCTCGCCTCGCGACATCGCCGGTACGTTGTCCATGTCGTGTCTGCGGGGAACGTCATCATATTAGCGTGATCGCGGCCGGACGACGCCTGCGGTCTAGTGTTAATATCGGCCGGGCCGGGTCGATTTCGAGCAAACACACCGAAGGCTTTGAACCGGAAGCGCGAGTTAGCTCGGAAATACAAATAGGGAACCGGCGCCGCTGACGTCACGCGACTAGCGGACAAAGTGTCGTTTCTTACCTATTTTAAGTTAAAATACAATAGTGAACCGCGGATGAGAGACCAAATATTGTATTTTACAACAGAACGACAGTGACATAGTGGAGCTCGCTTTTGACGCTATTAAATTTTTTGTTTGCAATAAAAACGTACGCTGTTCTGAATTATAGGATACCGACGGTCTGTGTATGCTTCGCGCTTGATGGATGATCGCTAGGCGGGGCGGTGTGGAGGTGCGGGGAGGCGGGGGGTGTTTGTGATCCCGAGATAACGGGCCCCACACCACCCGATAAGGCGCATGTTTGTGTAGGCCCCGCACCGCGACACCGCCGACATCGCCGGCGTGACACCGGGTCACTGACATACTGCTCGACTTCATATAAGCTCAGTTTCATATCACGACTATCCTCAGGGCTATATTTAACCGGGATACCATAGGACGGAACTGATCCTGTTCAAACTACAAAATTATAGTATCATATTATGCAAAATATAACAATATTATATACCATCGGAAATATTGTTTTTGACGAAACTCAAATTTTCGAATTACTTAAATCATTAGATATTAATAAATCTTCTGGCCCTGATAATCTACCACCAATATTTTTTGTTCGCTGTGCCAAATCTCTATCTTACCCTTAATTTTTACTACTTCGCGCATCATTAGAAACCAGTACCATAGCCAAGATTTGGAAATCGGCCTTTATAACACCAATCCATAAAAAAGGTGCTAAGCACTTGATTGAAAATTATTATCGGCCTATCTCCAAAATTTGTGTATTAGATGAGGTTCTAGAACAAATTGTCTATTATCAATTTTATTCAGCATTAAGTTCACAATTTATCCCGTACCAGCATGGATTTATTAAAGGTAGATCAACAATATCAAACCTTATCCTATTACTGACTTTGTATTTGATCGAATGGATAACCAAGAGCGTATACACCGACGACACTGTCGTCTACTACTGTCGTCGAAACTACCGTGTCCCCGGATGAAATAAAATAAATACGTACACTCGCATGCAAGAACATGCAAACATCTTACACCACTACCCTCTCACCACAATGCAAGTTAAAAACCTCACTTAATACAAACTATTTTAGGCCCACGTTTAATATCTTATTACTGTCATAAAAAAATACATAACACTAATATAATTTTATAATTTACAGTACATTATTATTAAATTAAATTAAATAAACAAAAAAAAAGACGGGTTGCACTCCGGGAGTGCCGGGAGAAATGAAAACTTGATTATTAACGTTGTGCATTATTTTTTTAACCCATTTTTTATAAAAATTGATGTTTTTGATTAATCGAAACCCTTACAATCGATTAAAAAATATCGACAATCGAAAAAAAAAACCATCGATTGTTCGATTAATAGATTTCGATGTTACAACACTACTCTCCAACCGTCTTACGGTTTTTCGATCAGCACGAGAATCTGACGCGAGATTCACAGTTTTTACCCATCCCACAAAAGTGCTCAACGCCGCTAAAGAAGTTTTTACTTCAATATAATAAAATTATCCCGTAGCCAGCAACAGTAGCCTCGTAGCGCGCTACGGCGTAGCGGCTCTACGACGAGCTACTGACCAGTGGGCGATCTGCGCTATTTTCATATTACACATATTTTATTGTATGCATTGTTTTACGAATTATTAAATACAATAACCATAATTTAATTATGGGAATAATATATTTAGGCTCTTTCTTCAACTTTAAAAGATAAAACTAGATATTATTTGGTTATAGCTCTATTATCATTTAGAGTTGAAGAAAACTTGTGTAGAAGTTGTATTAATTGTAATAAAAAATAGAAACTTTTAAGAAAGTCAATTAACATTTTTAAAAGTTTCTATTTTGTATGTTGCAAAAGGTTTTGAAAGATGAATTCATAGTTCAATACAATTAATTTAACTCAAATGAGGCAGAATTTGAAAATAATTTGAAAAAAAAAAAACAAATATTTGGCTTCGCCAATTATTTTTAATGACTTTTCTGATCTAGTCATCGAAAATATAAGTGGTATTTAAAATTAGAAGTGTGCAAAGGTGTGACATTATATTAAAAAATACTAATTTTTGTTTAATTTTCAGCACTAATTTTAATACAGGCTTTTTTCCTTGTAATCGTACAAGTAAAAAAGCCTGTATTAATTTGTGGTTTATATGCTACACATTAATATTAATTTTAATGTTTTTAATTAAATATGCATTTTTTATTATATCTATAACCAGTGATTTAATACAACTTCAACTGCATAATATAAATTATTATTTTTAACAAAAAAATAAAACCGACTTCCAAGGTAAAAACAATAGTAATATGAACTACAAAGTATTAAATAACTCTTACTCTTTAAGAGTGCCGTTTTCAGAATTCGTCTCAATCTCAACTATTTCTGTACATATTACAGTCTTCATTATTTTGAAGTCAGTACCAGCTAATTTAATCGTGAATTCAGTAATGTCAGAATATTTGAAACTTTTGGGACTAGTACCGACTTCAAACTATTGAACTATTCACATTATGTTACTGTAAGCGAAATTGTGGTAAATGCATACAGTTATCTAAGCGATGCTGCAATTTCCAAACTTTTATCTTTAAAGGTTCAGGAGTTCTGTTCAGTGCCTTTGGACCAAGAGACACCTTCGTATGAAATTTTTCTTATTCGTAACATATGTTTAACTTACTAGAAACAACATTTTAACCACTATGAGTATTTTGATAAATTTCAAGGATTTCCCTCGATTGCTCATAGATCCCATCATCAGCTCACCACTTTCGTATTTGTTATACAATATTAAGATTATATCCTATACAAAAACATGAGAATTTTGAAAATCGGTTAACAAATAGCGAAATCATCATCAAAAACATCTGCTTCAATGCAAAATATTACGAAAAGTACCAACAATAGTGTGATGACCCATGTTATAATTATGGTTGTGATGATGATCAATCAAATTGATGTGTTGGCTTATGCTTTCAATTGTTTAAACAACACCGAAATCCCTGAACCTGTACCTATAAGCATTCAAAAGTTCTGTTCAGTACCTTCGGATCTAGGGTATAACCTAGTGCGAAGTCTTACTTTTTGGTAGCTCGAATGCTACAGAAAACATCAAAATCACTATATGTTTTCATACAAATTTCAAGGAGTTCCCTCGATTCCTCAAGGATCCCATCATCAGATCACCACTTTTATGAACATGGTACCAAATTCGAGTTAAACCCTATACAACACAAAAAGAATTTTGAAAATCGGACCACAAACGACTGAGTAATCGTTCAACATACATTAAAAAAAATACATACAACCGAATGTATTACCTCCTCCTTTTTGAAAGTCGGTCAATAATTATAGTGAGTGTATCGCGTCTCGATACCATAAATTCGTTTTGGATCAACCAATAAATTTTATTTATATTAAATAGTAATACAATAATTTTGAGTATAATCTGTTGCTAGATATTTAGTGATGTTGTTTTACATACTAAACAAAATAAAATAATAATTATAATTTTGGCTCTCGCATGGGCGGAGACGCGACGGTAAAAAGCTTATTAGATCTTAGCAGTATCTTATTAGACCTTTTTAAAGTCTTTTTAAAATGATTATTTGTAATTTACGTTAGCACTCACACAAGTATCTTTTAATAATTATTGGGCACTTATACAACTTTCTCCTTTTAAACAGGGATCTTATTTTTTTAGTTATTAAAGTTGATGCCAATTATTACGAAAGTTCCGTCGAACTAAAGAAAATGATTTGGTAATACACCAATAATAATACAATAAGTAGATCATACACTATATTTTTGGACATGCTATCTAGCTAAGAATGCAATTGGATGTTTTAAGAATGTAGACGTATTTCTGCTTGTAAGAAGCTACTCGTCACGGTTACACTGTTCAAGGAACTTAAAATGTTTTAGCTAGACATAGCTCAGTCCCAATTCTACCGACCCCTATCGGTGTTAATCGTTTGTCAGAAAGTTATATGCTTGCTTTTACTTATATGCGGGGGAGATGTTTCGCTCCTCATCTTTGTGTAAGAAAACATTTAATCGAGTATTAACTATAACAGACCACGATGAAATTGTCACACTGTACTACCGAGGTAAACGCACATGAGATGGGAACGCCGTGAAATCTGGAGGAACTACTTTGTAAACACACGATATGAGTGATAGCACAATCTAGCGATAATGCTGATCTATGCTCACCTGTGCTGCTGTCTACGTGCCTGGCGCGGACATAGCTCCGGGCCCACTATCACGCTCGGTATCTCCACATCGACTGTTATCAGCGCCGGTGCGGTGGCGAGCGGGGGGGTGCGGGGTGGGACTGGGCGGGGAGGGCGGGGCGCACCAATGGCCGCCGCCGTAGCGCGCTCTCTTTTCAGCTTCAGGTTTCGCAAGCGCTCCCCGGTTACCTCACGTCCAGAAATTCCGACCGAAACGCAAACACGCCTGACACGAATAGACCTTATCGTAGTACCTACTCTCACACTCGATACGTTATTAGACCACAGACAAAAGAATTTTTGTTACGAAACTTAGTTCCTACGCGGTAGACAGCCTCTATTGATTTTTCTTATTCCAGCTCAATCGAAACTAAATTCCTTAATCTAAGGGAGATGCTTAATCCAGATCGATTGCTTGTATTTTACTTGCTAGTAAAATACAAGCAATGGTGCTCCATGAATTCATATAATATAATATATTATATTGAGTAGTGTATAAATCTATGAAGTAGATATTGTCGGGTACATAATATTGTTGCGATACATATAATATTGCACACGATATCGACCTTGGGTCCTCACTCGTATGACGCACTACATGTAGACTGTGGACACGACACTCGGTCTATGCATCTGTACTTTATCTTTGTTTAACTTTTGAAACAGCTGCAAGAAAGATTCTAGTCCTTAGTCCTAAAATATAGTCCGGGCGGTTTACTGATTATGTAAGTTTATTTTAATCATTTAGTATAATATTATTATAGAGACTGACGTCGAAATATAAAAGAGGCAGCCGAATAGACGCAATATCATGCCAGCTACAATATTTTGGGCTGTTTGCTTATTATACAGCTCTACGCGAGTGTCTGTCTGTGTGTGTGTACTCTTGACACACACAGCCATACAGAGTCGCGCTAAACCGCGAGCACACAATGTAACAATTGCGTTCTGTAAATAACATACTTAATACAGTTTGTTAGTGCATGTTTGATCATAGAATTATACGATTCTTCAGCAGTACTAGAAAATGTATAAAGAAGTATAGAAATTTTTTCCATACTTCGGAATGGGCAGCTTATTAAGAAGTATGGAAAATGAAATGTATTACAAAAGTTGTTTAAGATTAATAGGGCGAATAAAGCAAACATCAAACATCGTCCTTCTCTCTTCACACCCGTGCCCTTCATAATGTATGTCTTTCATAATATGCCAGGTGAAAAAGGACAAAGCGGAATCATCGCCAAGTTAGTTTTTTCTTAAAAATTCGAACATTTTAAAAATACATCAGGTCAGTGCCTTGGTGATAAAATTTGATATAATGTGTTAAAATATTCATTCCGTTTAATGCCCGGTTTTAAAATTAGATTTTAGAATGTGATTTTTTCCATCGAGAAAATTTTAAGATATCATAATTATTTTCTCTAGGTGAGACCATCGGAAATATAATATTATATCTATGTTTAAAAAATGAAATAATTCGGGGCTTATTTTCAAGTAAAAAAAAAATAATTATAAAATCGACAATTATTTTGCTTTGTAACGTCTACGAGATTCGTAGCACGAAGCACGCCACTCAACGCAGCTACGGTTTATTAAAAAAATCCCTGCTATATCCTTTGTAAATGAAACTTGGATGAATCTAAGCTCAGTAGGTATGTTATCAGTTATCACGAACTAACTTCTGATTACATTTATTACAACATACATTAGTAAATAGCTACTCTTACGACTATGTTGTTGCTGCGAAGAGACCCAAAATATTAGTAATTTTATGCTTTCTCGTATGGTTTATTGTTGACATTTTATTATTTACGATTCAGAGCCATTTATGAGGAGATTACTCCACCTCGGCGGGGCGCGCGCGGAGGTGAGGAGTGCGGGGGTTCGTTATCGATACAATAAACGCGATAAGGTCGGCGTTATCGGCTTACCGGCGATCGATCACAACCACCTCTACATCTTGCTGCTAATCCAAGACATCGTTGTCCGCGGGCACCATTTGGCAGGCACCTCTGGGAAAATCAGTGTGGTTCTAAAACTTTACACTACGACTGCGCTAGCGCATGTAGCTTTTTGTACGGCTTAGAGTGCATCATAAGGAGAGGATTCTTAACGTGAAGAGATTTAATGACTCACTGCTTAAGCCCTGGTTTCCTAATATGGGGTGTATTACTCTTACTACTATGGGGTATATTCTTCCTACTATTTTTTACTTCCATAGAAAATACCAATTTCACTCTAACAGGGCTTAAATCATTATTGGTTAGTTGTTTAAATACATAGGCTGCACTAAAAATATCTGGAATAGAATACTTCCACTATTCCTGTCATTTTAAAATCTTTTTAATTGAAAACTCCTTGGTTTTAAAAATTGAATACCATTTATGTATTTAAAAAAAGATTCTCGGTCTTGTCACAAGGTCTTGTCAAACTTGTTTAGTCGTTGAGAAAATGGAATTGACTCGAGAAAATTCTAGAGCGATGATTTATTATGACTTTTGAAGTGGTTTAACACAAAAACAGTGTGTTGATCGGATGATTTCTGCATTTGGTGATGAAGCCCCATCCAAAACCACAATTTATCGCTGGTTTGCTGAATTTCAACGTGGACGTGTCAGGCTCAGTGATGATCCCCGTCAAGGTCGTCCAAAACTGCAGTCACCCAAGAAAACGTTGCGTAAGCTGGTTGAGGAAAATCGACAAAATTTAGGCAACTTTAGACATTGGCATGAGTCAAATACAAATAATATTGCATGAACAATTAGGTTTAAAAAAGTTGTTTTCCCGATGGATACCGCATTTGCTCTGTGAAGAGCAAAAAGCGGCTCGCGTTACTTGGTGCGTCAGAACTCTCGAAAGATTCCACGCAGGATCCTCAAATGCTGTATACAACATCGTATCAGGTGACGAATCCTGGATATACGCGTACGAACCCGAAACTAATGTTCGAAAATGAGTTAAAGCCAACAAAAATTGTTCGTTCACGGAGTGTTGCAAAAAAAATGGTGGCCGCGTTTGTCTCCAAAACCGGCCATATTGCGACTATTCCTCTTGAGAGACAAAGAACGGTTAATGCAAAATGGTATGCTAGCATTTGTTTGCCACAGGTCGTTTCTGAACTCCGTAAAGAGAACTGCAAACGCCGCATCATCCTTCATCACGACAATGCGAGTTCTCACACCGCGCACAGAACAAACGAGTTTTTAGAGCAAGAAAACATAGAATTATTAGACCATCCGCCGTACAGCCCCGACTTAAGCCCTAATGATTTCTATACTTTCCCTAAAATAAAGAATAAATTGCGTGGTCAGAGATTTTCATCACCTGAAGAAGCTGTGGACTCCTACAAAACGGCCATTTTGGAGACCTCAACTTCCGAATGGAATGGTTGCTTCAATGATTGGTTCTATCGTATGGAAAAATGTGTCAAATTTCGCGGAGAATACTTCGAAAACCAATAAACACATTTTTAAATAGTACTGTTGTGTCACCTCCTTGATTCCCGAAATTTTCACTCGTACAATGTCAAAGCTACACGACGAATTTCCGTTCCGAATATTCTTTGGATACAAAACACCATAAAAGAAGAACTTACGTAATACGTATACTTACTAACTTTACAAAATAAATTAACGCTGAACCTACAAAATGCAGGTTTAGCGACAACTATTATCTATATACCGGAAGCTACCGAAAAAACGCTACATAATTATTTCGGAAATATTATTCTTCTTTCATTTCAATAGCAATCATGCTGAAATGAAGTCGCGTAACTTCAGTGAATAAGTTTGTTCAACACAAATTTTTTACTAACAAAAATACGTAATTTCTATTAAAGTTCTCAAGTACCTAATGTGATTTCTGTAACCGACCTCGTAAATTTAAAATAAGTTTTTAAACATAGTTTCAGGGTTTAATATAATTCCCAACAGACGGCCATTCTGCCCTGGAGATGTCCCCATCCCCAAAACCGATCCTACTTATTATTTATTATTCGGAGTGTAATGTTTACCACATTGTGTGGTGATAAACATCAGTCATCACTCATCAGTAACATTTTCGTTAATTCTGTGTTATCGCCGCTGACTTAAGTGATAAGCTGCAGATCGCCACGATAGCTGACACCTAATTAATTAATAATAAGCCCAGTAATTACGTTCAGGACGGTAGTTCATTTGAAATTAAAATACGACTAATTTTATTGGACTTTATGACATTTGTCAAGTACGCCATACCACAGAATATGTAATAGTACTCCGTGCCATGCGAGCAGAAAATACCAAGAAAATGTATTTTATAGGTTAAATTAGACAAAACACTATTGTTTTGTGGTTTTAAAACAACCCTATGGTTGTTTTCAAACCACCACAAGAAAATAATTTTATTTAAGCGCATGTCTACTGCAGCATTTGACGACCTCCGTGGAGCAGTGGTGAGCGCGTTGGTAGCTCAAGCCGGAGGTCGCGGGTTCGAGTCCCGCTGACGGAACAAAAAAGTTTATGAAGTTCCTGGGTCATAAATGTGTATTAAATATGTGTATCATATAATAAAAATCTTAAATATATGTATAGTATAAATAAATAAAAGTATTAAATATATTTCCGTTGTCTGGTACCTGTAACACAAGTCCTCTAGGTACTTAACACGGGGCCAGACTGACGTGGTGTGAAGCGTCCATAGATATTATTATTTAAAAAAAAAATTTGCTATTAGAGTGGTAGACAACTTCTAGTTCTAATCCATTTCATTACTTGTTCAGAGACTATAACTATGCTTTATAGTACTTAGATAGCTAGCATCTAGATCGTAAAGTGTGGTTTATTTATAGAGCAGGTATTAAGACACTCGTCACAGTTACCTGAACAGCTCTCAACACTCAACATACTTAATAATGCCCTGTTTTATTACTTACAATAATAATAATTGTTTACAATGAATTGTATTACCAATATTTAACATTAGTAATATTTTCTTATTCCTGAATTTCCTTTAGTTTATAATCATACTAGATGACGCCCGCAACTCCGTTGCGCCAAAATTCGTTTATCGCGCGGGAACCTTACATTTTTCTGGGATAAAAAGTATCCTATGTCCTTCCTCGGGACTCAAAGTATCTCCATACCGAATTTCAGCAAAATTGGTTCAGCGGTTTGGGCGTAAAGAGATAATAGACAGACAGACAGACGGACAGACAGACAGACAGACAGATAGACAGACACACTTTCACATTTATAATATTAAGTATGGAAGTATGGATTACATTGACGTGATCACTGATAAGTTAAAACTCCTAACAGCGGATTTATGAAAAAGAACTTCAGACATAATATACTAAAGATATAATATTATAATATATATTAGGTATTTGAGGTTTAACCCCCTTTTCGCTTGTAATTTCTTCCACCATGATACCTACGGTTGTTTCACTCAATGCCGAACCTTTTTTCCCTCACCTTGTACATTTCCAACGAGCTGTGAGTCACCCAATGGTGCGCGCAGTTCCCGAGAGAGCCGTTATCAGCACTCGAGTGATAACAACCTGCCAGTGAATTGGGACACTGAAACGTGGAAGAATACCACTACCTATATAGATCTGATATTTTTGAAACATTCTTGTGGAAAATAGTAAACGAAGGCCACAGACATACATCACAAATTATAATATTATATTAATATATTTGTTTTGCTGTTGGATTGAGGTTATTTTCTTCTCTTATATATAAAATTCTCGTGTCACAATGTTAGTCCACGAACTCCTCCGAAACGGCTTTACTGATTTTTACCAAATTTTATATGCATATTCAGTAGGTCTGAGAATCGGTACTTTATATATTGATAAGTGTATTTGAGGAATAAATAATAGTAAATCCCACCAAAACATGAAATGTAAAAGGAGCCAAGCGAAATATTGCATAGCTATTCAATACTTCTGTCGTAAAAAGTTTTCAGATCACATTCAAGCCAAGCCTTCAACTTATTTTGTAATTTAAATCAACATTCAGTAAATGTATTATTAGATTTCTTTATTTTATAATTATTATAGTGGCTTGGCAATGAGCACTAGAGAAATAATAATCAGCTACTAATTGGATTTATTGGGTACCATCAGCCGCATGCGTCGTTACATATATTATTGAAACACTTTACGCTTGCCGTCTGTGTAAGTATGAACTCCTCCCAATATGCAGTTTTATATTTGTTTCTATTGTGCTCATTGCCAAGGCACTATAATAATTATAAAATAAAGAAATCTATTGATACATTTACTGAATGTTGATTTAAATTACAAAATAAGTTGAAGGCTTGGCTTGAATGTGATCTGAAAACTTTTACGACAGAAGTATTGAATAGCTATGCAATATTTTGCTTGGCTCCTTTTACATTTCATGTTTTGGTGGGATTTCATTTCATTTTTGAAGGTTTTTTCTTTTCTTTTCAGGTCACATTATAACTTTTCTGTACTTAGCTTAGCACCCATTCCCTATCTCCTTTAATATATTTTTTCTTTGAGGTTTCGTTAGTTCTATAGGTGGACAACGTAACGTAAATACTTCTGAGTTCTGAGTCGATTATTATGTTCATCCATACTTCCATACTTCCATACTCTAATATTATAAATGCGAAAGTGTGTCTGTCTGTCTGTCTGTCTGTTACCTCTTCGCGCCCAAACCACTCAACCGATTTTGCTGAAATTTGGCATGGAGATACTTTGAGTCCCGGGAAAGGACATAGGATACTTTTTATCCCGGAAAAATACACAGTTAAACGAATTTTAGCGCAACGGAGTTGCGGGCGTCATATATCAATATATTATAATTGACTCTTAAGCAAATACTTGAAGGTGGTCATTTTTAGCATTACCGTTGAATACATAGCAGCACTGTTGTAAGCGTCTCGACGTTCTTCGCAGTAAAGGAGCACGCCTTATTTCATGCGATAACTTAAAATTCCCATATTATATCGAGCAAGTAAGGAGTTAATATCTCAGTACTGATTAGTGATTAGTGATTACATTTATAATATTTAAATCGAATTTATTATTGTTTCATTATTAACGTTGTTAATATTATTTTTTATTTAATTAATACCATTTCATTAAGTTACAAACATAAAAATCTTTTATTTTATTTAATACTTAAAGTATTATATTATTATTATTTTTCAATTTCAGTTTTTAGGTTTACTGTCCAAAGGTTGAAAACGGGGCCCTATTATTAATAAGTCTTCGCTGTCTGTCCGTCGTACATCCGTATGTTACTAGGCTGGATCTCGAGAACCGCAATAGCTAGATAGTTTCGATTTTCACAAATTATGTATTTCTGGTATCGTTATAAAAGCTAATAGTGTGATCAAAATAAAATAAATTATTAAAAGGGGACCTCATACAACAAACACGATATTTTTCCCTAATTTTGCTCATGTCCATAATGGTAAGACTAAGGTTTTTGAAAATTTCAGGAAACGCTCACTTTTATGTTAACTTTACTAATTAATAATAAAAATTAAATAAAATTATGATTAAAGGGGGGCTCCCATACAAATTTACGGTACGGAACCCTATGTACGCCAGTCCGACTCGCACTTGGCTGGTTTCATAATTTTTCCTTTAATTGTGAATAAAGACCTATCCGGGTACCAAATTTCAAGGTTCTAAGTCTGCTAGAAGTACCTTAGAATTTTGATGATCTGTCAGTCAGTGACAAAATGTAGTAACTTTGACCATCCGTAACTACTAAACTATTTATTGGAATTTCATGTAATTTGGAGGTTAAGCTAGTTTTAATACTTGCTCCTAGAGACCGAAATTTTAAATCCCTAGCTTTGTTAATATCGAAGATAAAGGGGGTGTGAAATATCCGCGAACCGCTTCGAGAAAAGTATGGTACGGCCGTGCCTTTGCTAAAAAGATTGGCTGGGGCACTGCCGTGCCCCCCAGATTATTACAACCTGAGACTGACAGCGACCATTGTTCGTGCGACGGAATAGCGATCAACGTTGCCATGGCGACATACTTATTTAGTCACTTCAACAAAATAATACGGGCGATATACTATATAATATGACAAAGAAACGTTTGCCGGGACAGCTAGTAATTTATAAGTTATAACTTCATTCACCACAGGCCTTAGACAAAATGGCATCTTATAAGTGATGAACTCATGACTTGGTGATCAAGTGCTTATTTGTCTTAAAGCAAGTAGCTCTATCCACAGGCTCCTAAGCCGTAGTGCAGGCTTGTCTTTGGACACTGTAAATGTTACATCAAGCGTAGCGGTGGGATATTGTAGTGATTCTACCCTAATCGCCAAAAAGTGAGCCCCAGTGAGCCCCCTTATATTATATTTATATTGATAGGGAGATATCAAGAGATTTTCTCGGTATATATGAGAGCTGTAATGCGGGCTCTACATTCGCGGCGCGAATTGCGGCCGCGATTCACGGATGCTACGCCCCGTGAAGACGATGCGTACTGCGGGCTCTATACTCGCGGCGCGAATTGTGGCCGCGATTCGCGCCTCGAACACGATTGGAACAAAAACGAAGCCACGAAGCGCAAATAAGAAGCCGCGAAACCCTCCACACTCACGGTTTGCGGCCTTCGCGGGCTTTCGCACTGCGAGTCTGGAGCCCGCATACAAATACGAAGCCGCGAAGCGCAAACACGAAGCTGCGAAACCCTCCATATTCGCGGGCTTTCGCGCCGTGAGTGTAGAGCCCGCATAACAGGTGACGGCGGTATCTCGCTGTCACCCGTCAATACTGATAAGGTCCGTTGCTAAATCGGACTGTCACCTCAATAGACAACACTTCATGTTGACGTGATACATTTTCCTATTTACAGTCAACAGGTATTACAACATAATGTTATGTATGCACTAAGAACAATTCGTGCAAAGATTCTTATGATAGTTAAAAATCAAATTAACTTTCATAATAAATAAACTGTGGAACTCCTATAAGAAGTTTACTTAAATATAAGATATAGGATATATATTACATATAAGACCTACTGTAATTGTAACGCACATACGCAAAAATAAATGAATTTGAATTTGAATTTAAATTTTAAGAAAGCGATCTACGCAAGGTACTACTCGTTGTTTTTCCCCCAGCATGAAGGCACAAGTGTCAACCATGCCTTTATTTGTTCGATGAAAATAAAAACTTATAGATTCATAAATCTACCGTTCTACTTCAAGCCAATACGATATTTCTCGATAATAGAGCCGGCTGGAAAATATAGGAAAGGCAACTAGGACTAGTAATATATTTTCGTAATAAACTGATAACAATATTTGGCAACTCATTAGGTCCCGATAAGAACGCATTATGCTTACACATTTATGTAGACCGCCTTTACACGCATAAAATATTATACCTAATCGATGCTGATTTGATCGCGGCCAACACTGACTCAAAGTATTATTCATCGTTGTCGTGCTAGGGCTAATAGTTATATGGTTAGGACTAAAGTTTTATAGCCTAGGATTAACTGAATTCTCACGTAAAACAGCTAGAATACTGACCCAATTGTACCAGAATACATTATTTAAATGTTAGACGTCTATGCTTAAAGTTTTCAGCAAAAACTGGGAATGTAAGATAGGAACTAAGCGTGGCGTCCTAGAAACAAAGTCCCCGTTTTCACATTGTGCTACGAAATATCATTAACGCGACAGTTGTACCTAGTTAGACTTAGGCTATTCAACGAGTAAACACCGACGATAAGAGATGGAAGTATTAGAGTAGAACACGAAGATGTAACGTTTGCGACTCATCCTTGCATCACCACAGAGGATGTTCCCCGCGCCCCGGGCTCGCGGCACGGCGGTGCAACGACCCCGAACTATCAACGTAAGATATGCAAAGCGTTATCTCCTTTATCTCAACTAGCTGTTAATGTGAGATTCGCTATCTTACACTAGATAGTGTATCAGATATAGTATCTAGCGGGCGCGCCGCCGCTGCAGTCCGAACCCGAGGGACCCGGGAACCGGTGACTCCGGCCGCTGTGGTGCTCGCGCGGCCCCGTGCGGCCCCGTGCGGCGCGCTGGGTGTGCTCGCTAGCGCCGCGATAAGGGGAGCAAACAGCTCTATGCTAATATTTGTCGGCGGCGTCGGCCCCCTCCCCCGCGCCGGTAGGTATCTACGGCGGGCGAGATACCGCGATACCATCCCCGATAGTAATTATCAGATAGAAGCCCGGAGATTCGATTACGAGAGCCGGCGGCTCATTAGTGTCGGCCCGCCGGAGATGGCGGGAGTGTCCGGGCGCGGCGGGACGTCGCCGGCCGCCGGTCGAGGTGATCGCGATGTTATCAGTTGTTTTTTTCGTCGAACGTTTTCCGTGAAAAGCTAATGCGGCGGGCGGCGAGGCGGGTGCGGCGCGGGCGAGGCACGTGACGCGCGCCGGAGCGCCGCCATATTGTTTCAGTGTCCCTCCGCCCCGCGCCCGCTGCCGCCCCCGCGGCCGCCCCCCTTCAGCGCGGCTGAATCACGATTCACGCAGCCGCGGAGGAGCAGGTACGATCCGTGTCACCAGGATATGACGCACATCGAGCGCATGCTAAACTTATTACGCACGACCTAACAGTTTTGAAAATTTATCTGAACTATCCCTTTTAGAAAAAGGTGTTGTACCTTTTATTTTATTAATATCATAATATTATAATACGTATCCGTCGGCTTGTCGAATCACGGCAAACCTACGGAAATAATTTTACCGCCGCACTCAGAGACGAACATTAATTATAATTATTTAACTGTACTAATTAAATGAAGACTTTGACATAAGGCACGTACATTATCTGTCAAACTCTTCATTAAATTAAAGTTTAATCAACATTAAATGTCTCTGATTGCTGCTGACAGTTTTGTATAAATTGACAGCTTAAACAAGTCTAAAACTTCATATTACATCTTTTTAAATTGAAATTAATTATAATTTTTACCAAGATAAACCATTATTTATCTTTACACTTATTATTATTCTTATAAATATTTAGTAAGTATAAATTTATTTTCGTACTTATAAATTTTTCGACGAACACTTTTTTTAATCTTGACGTTGAAGTCGAAAACATGAAGGAACCACGCTTGCCTTGTTGACTTAGCACATTACAATAAAACTCAATTACAATATTACAATTAATATGATTGATCACACTCTACGTACATACATACATACATACATGCATAGGTGTTATTTATAGGAAAATTGTTGTAGCTAAGTCACATAAGTAGGTTTTATAAGCAGCAAACACTTGAACACAGCTCACTTTAGAATTTCTTTGTTGTGCAATATTGCCATGATGCAGATCTATACTAGTTGTATAAATGCGAATGTGTGATGCTTTTAACCTCTTCATGCCTCTTTAGGGTTCAGTACGTAAAAGATAAAAACGGGACCCTATTACTAAGACTTCGATGTCTATCAGTCTGTCTCTAGGCTGTATCTCAAGAACCGCTATAGCCAGACTTCTGAAATTTACACTTTTCACAGATTGTGTATTTCTGTTCTCGCTATATACAACAAAAAGGTACTAAAACCAAAATAAAATTGTCATCCCTTACAACAAACATGATTTTTTAGCCTTTTTTGGTCGATATTAATAACAGCAACATGTGAAATATTAACAAAATACTCAATTTTATTTGTACTTTAATAATCAATAATAAAATTAATAATTAGGGGGCTCTCATACAAAAATCTTGATTATTTTGCCTATATTTGCTATAAAATGGTACGGAACCCTTCGTGCTCGAGTCCAACTCGCACTTGGCCGATTGTTTTATATTATGCTTAAATGCCTTACGCATTCCCGCCGGAGGGGGGATATCAGTCGGGGTATGCGTGACTCCCCTGGCGTCGGTCTATAACTCTACAGTCTCCACTCTACCGGCTACCCACTACCACCTGATGCCCCACTCCTCCCGCAACTGTACTTGCGACCTCTACACGCCTGAAACAATTTAATCCTTTGATCATGGATTCTTGGAAATCTATTGTTATTCTATTGTGTCTCGCTCACCGGTGAGCTTATGGAACTTTATGGGTTAAACAAAATTAAGGCACGAAAATTGTTACTGGGGGAAAGTATATTTTTTATAACGGTAACATTACTACTCAATATCAATAATAATCGACGGAGAGCTGGCGACCAAAATGGTCATGACGTGACTTCAGCTGTACCTATGCACCAGAGGCGTGGTTAACGCTAAAGTTATATGGTTATAATTAAGGCTAACTTAGAGTGGGTTACACCAGAGGCGTGACTAAAGTTAAAGTTAAGGTTAAAGTTACGGTTAAAGTTAAATATGGCGTCCTTTAGCTTTAACTTTAACCTTAACTTTAACCGGAAAAATTGACAGATGTCGTATGAGCATATGGGGTGTTTGGACGCCATATTTAACTTTAAGAGTCCGTATACGAAATTTTGCCGATTTCGCTCATTAACAGACGTGATTTAACAGTTAAAATACAGTATTTCTATAAGTTTTAATGCACAACATGTAAGATCATTTCAATTATAATATAGTGTTGGAGCTAGATTTTTTATTTTTTTTAAGTATCTTTAAATAATCCAATTCAAACCCGCGACAGTTTTGTGATTTTTGCTGTAAAAGGTTTAGAATATCACCTTTTTATGGATTGTATTGACGTCTTAACGGTATGAAAAAAATACAATGTACTGTTGAGAAAGTCGTCTATAAAGTGTTGGAATTACTTTTTACCACTTCAATATAAAAAACCCTTTAAAAACAGAAAACCTCTATCTGCCCGCTAACTTGGCGATCGTCCTTTTTCACCTGGCATATGAAAGACGGGCGTGAGTGTGAAGAGAGCAGTAGAAAAGAGAGGACGGGCTCTTAACCAGAGATTTGACATTTTGCACTGTGTAATGACTAATGTCAAATCTCTGGTTAAAGTTAAAGTTAAAGTTATAGTTAAAGTCAAAGTAAGTTGATGCAACCCACTCTTAGCTTTAACCTTAACTTTGACCACAGAATTTGACAGATATCTGTCGCGTTTATTTTTTTATTAAAGCTACAGATAATGGGATTGAGGGTATACAAATTGAATTATTATGCGTAAAAATCGACAGGAAAAATATTTCTTAGAACAACACAGTAAATTTTCACGAAAACAAGTATGAGTGGTTTTGATTATCCTTAAATATGGCGTCCTTAACCAATGATTTGACATTTTGCACTAGATTTATAGTTAAAGTTATACTTAAAGTTACAGTTATAGTTAAAGTAAGTTAGTGCAACCTACCCTTAAACTCCGTTAGCTACTTCCCTGGACAACATTTTCTGATAATCTGCGTGCTGGCAGGCCTTGGGCGGTGGGTATGGGATGGTATGGGTGTACTGGGGTGGTGAAAAAAATTGAAAAAATGTAGTTAATTTTCGTACGAAGAATTGTTTTCGATATCTTACCACCGATATTTTTGTGTGGCTACTTTTTTTCGGGATTACAATTACTAACTAATCTCGCGTCAGAAAAAAAAACCCACATGAAAATAATAAACCTACACCACCACCACCGCCCAAGGCCTGCCAGCACACAGATTATTAGAAAAGGTTGTTCAGGTTAGCTAACGGAGTTGTAATACAGCTGAAGCCACATGACCGATTTGGTCGTCAGCTCTTTAGTCGATAATCTTATATAACAATAGGACCTATGTACCCTTAACATTTTTCACAATATTTTTATTTAGATTGTCTATATGGCATACTTTATAACTTTCTTATAAGTATATTGTAATAATTATTATAATTTAATCTTAATTTATTATAAGGAATCAGTTATCGACCGAAAACCACGTAGGCCAATTACAGTTTCGACTTCATGCGTTTAAAGTTTAAACTCATCTTTGTTATTTTGTAAATTATATGTCTTTATACTAGCTGTCCCGGCAAACGTTGCTTTGTCATAATATAAAGTATTTCGCCCATATTATTTTATTGAAGTGACTAATTAAGTATGTCGCCATGGTAACGTCGATCGCTATCCCGTCGCACAAACAATGGTCGCCGTCAGTTTCAGGTTGTAATAATTTACTATTATTTATTCAACAAATGCACTTATCAATATATAGGTAAAGTACCGAGTAGCCGATTCTCAGACCTACTGAATATGCATATAAAATTTGGTGAAAATCAGTAAAGCCGTTTCGGAGGAGTTCGTGGACTAGCATAGTGACACGAGAATTTTATTTATAAGACTAGATAATAATGTTTAATAATAATGTGAATCTATTATATTTTTGTAGTTGACATAATGCATTACCTTAAAAAAGTTTTAATAAGGCCAAAGCCCAAATGTTTGATTTGTCCCATATATAAAGTAGATCCACTTTTAAGATAGAAGTAGGATGGAAACTACATTTTGTGTAATAATAATTTATTTCTCTACTACTTGATAAAAGATGGCGCTACAATATACAAAATGATGATCTGCTCTCGAAGCCATCAAAGATCTAGAAAATCTGCACCCAGTAGCATTTAGGTAACGTAAGAAAAACCCTAAAAGACGTACAAACACAAGGAAAAAATGCAGAATTCTACTGGATAAAGGCTCACATAGGACTCAAAGGCAATGAATTTTTGGTTCTTCAGTTTTAGTTATTATCTAAATTATTATTTTATTTCATCAGCCTATAATATAAGAGTGGCCTTTCCTGACAGAGGTGCTCTAGCACTTAAGAGGGAGGGTCAACCCTTGTTTACTATTTAATGTATGTGATTTGATGGAATAAATATTTATTATTATTAAAAAAAATTAAAGAACCAACTATCTTACAAAATCCGCGACAAACAAAAAATATTACCAGAATACTGCGCAATTCCTGTTAAATCGACCAAATATTTAATCAGACACCGATTCAGTGTCATTTTCTGCAATTTCACGCGCCTGGCTGTGAATAAATATTTCGTATCTCCTCTGAGGCGCCTAGCGCCAGGTACTTTGATATCTCCTCTCGGGCGCTACCCGCCATGAATTGTAATTTATCGCTGTTTCCAATTGTACAAACAGAGATGGAAGGTAAGTGATTTATTTTTATCAGGTGTTGTAAGTCTTTGGTTATATTGATAAATTTACTTTCGTTCTATTGTAGAACGGGATATTACATGCTAGTCATGTATAACGCCAAAAAATGTATATTTTTTTTATAGCATTTTATAAACAAATAAACATTGTATAAGTTGTAGTTTTTGGATGAAATATCTGAATTCTACAAATCAAACAGAAAGGAAATGATGTTTTCTCACCTCCGGGCGGAAAGCGTCAACTTTCTTCCCGTTGCGCTTTTTTTTTATGAACTAAGGGGGCAAACGAGCAAACGGGTCACCTGATGGAAAGCAACTTCCGTCGCCCATGGACACTCGCAGCATCAGAAGAGCTGCAGGTGCGTTGCCGGACTTTTAAGAGGGAATAGGGTAATAGGGAAGGGTAGGGATGGGAAGGGAAGGGAATAGGGTAGGGGATTGAGCCTCCGGTAAACTCACTCACTCGGCGAAACACAGCGCAAGCGCTGTTTCACACCGGTTTTCTGTGAGAACGTGGTATTTCTCCGTTCGAGCGGCCCATTCGTGCCGAGGCATGGCTCTCCCACGTATAAACTTACTGATGTTGCCGTTTTCCGCCTCCGTCGATGAGAAAAATAGTATACGCAGTACGCACCACAAAAAGAGACCCGAATACATGCATGCATACTTTAGCCGCATAACGCAAAAAAAAAGTTCAAATAAATATTTAATTTCAGCTTAATAAAGTAAATTAAACAATAAAACAGATTTAATCCACAAGCTGTTGTTGCTATACTTTTATTTTATTTATAGTGTAGCTGTCTCTGCTACGCTACTCGATATACGAATTTACTTTTTTTAATAACACCATGCAATGACAAGAAAGTATGTATGGAGTGTTTGTGTGTGTATGTATGTGAGTAATAAACTTTAGAAATGTTTGTTTCATACCCGTGCGAAGCAGGGGCGGGCTGCAAGTTAATTATAAGAATAAATTATGTTGATGTGTGATTTTGCTGGTGTTAGCGTCATATATTTATAAAATAATTCGGTGGCCATATTTATCACCAATTGAAAATGTTTAAGACTCCTGAAGTGTAAGTTTTTATGCAATATTCTAAAACTAACACTGTACACGTAAAATATGTGACAAATAAAGCCACTTTCATTGAGGGAAAACCTCTGAAAATTTTAATTTCATCATAGTTTTACAGGTAAACATTTTATCTCCTCTCGGGCGTCACCCGCCATACAGAAAAGACATTACCTACATAGATTCAAAATCAAAAACAGTCCCAGATGCCAGGATAGTAGGTAATTTAATTTCAAATTCCATATTCCAAATTCCATACCGCCTTTCTGATATTATTCTAATGTTATTAATGCAAAATTGTATTCATTGTCTATTTGTTACCTATCTCATCTAGCTCAATACGCTGAATAATTTATTTTAATGAAATTCGGTACAGATACTCTTCGAGTTTCGGATAGGTAGGTATATTGCGCGTAACATCCATTCATATCCATATTATCTATCCATTGTAATATAATTACGAAAGTGTGTCTGTCTGTTTGCTGTTTTTTATGGAGATACTTGGAGTCCCGGGAAAGGACATAGGATACGTTTGAATTTTGGCGCAATCTAACAAAAGTTCTATTCTATATTTATATTGTAACGTGAACCAAAAAAGCTTGTTTACGACTATGATTACTGCATAAAGGTAAGTACATATTAAAAGGAAACGACTCGAATGTATTTGCTAATAATTAATCACTTTATTAAATTGTACTTTTTCTTACATTATATTTACAGACGTGAGGCGGCGCGGGCGGGGCCGAGGGGGGGACTTACAATATACATTTACAACATATACAACTAAATATTATGTACTCTAACTTATATAATAATTCGTCTACACAGAGAGGTTCGGTGTGAGCCGACCCAGCCGGGCCAAGCACCTCGAGCACGCCTCTGATTGCGGTACACGGTCAATTTATATTTCAAGATAAAATGGAAATAAAGCACTTGAATAGTAATGAAGGTTACAGCCTTTGCCTGGCACGTTGGAAAATTCAAGCGACAGACAAAATAAGCAAATATTTACCTTATGGTACTTTAATTCAATTCAAGTAAGTGGATACAGTATTGTGATATACAGTATACAGTGGATACAATATTATAT
Source organism: Lysandra bellargus (assembly GCA_905333045.1). Classification (NCBI taxonomy): domain Eukaryota; kingdom Metazoa; phylum Arthropoda; class Insecta; order Lepidoptera; family Lycaenidae; genus Lysandra; species Lysandra bellargus. The sequence continues at coordinate 11,439,173 of HG995335.1, read as the reverse complement.
TCTGTTACATTATAACGATACCAAACAAGCTGAACGTAGGCGGCGCGCGGCGGGCATTGAGCGAATTGGTTACACTAACTTTACTCTTTAATATTTTGCAAAATTGCAACACTCCGGAAATGAATATAATTTGTTCAACAGTATTCAGATCTTCAATATTTAAAATAATTAATGGTTAAAAAAAAATTTTAAAAATCATTTATTGCAGCAAAAAAAAATACTTAAACAGGATTTCCAGAAGCTATTATGTTTGCTGTTTAAATGAACAGAAATGCAACAATAGTATTAATAACATAATCTAATGATATCAAATATTACTTTAAATTATTATTTTTGTAAAACGAGATATTATGATAATAATTATTCACAAGGAGTTATTCACACATAAAAACATAACAATTTCCCAGGTATTACGGAGACAAGTTCTCGGGTGTTCGCGGCTTCTCGCCTACTTCCGACCTCCGCACCCCCGCCCCACCACACACATTATATTATGCTCAATATAAACTAGCAGTTACAAATTAGTAGTTGGTTCATACTTTGGTCGAGTGCCATATTTTTATCTTTACAAAACGTTACACATCTTTTGATCAATACGTTAGCGACGTAGAACAGCGCGAGTCTCGTACTCACTCCGATTACATTCAACATCATCTGTACAGTTTTTCGTTGTACTTTGGTACTTAAATTAATAGAAACATATTCTAAAATATATCTTCTAGGGCCCGACGTCACAGGAAGCTCGCTCGGAATGTACGCAGAAGTCATGGAGTTTAATAGGTACAAAATCCATCCAAAATATATAGTCTCTATATAAAATTAACATAATATAATATAATTAACATACTAATATATGCATCTACATCTCCTAGCTCTACAAAATATAGGACCCACGTTGCAGTTCGCGCGGCAGTCTCAAAGTTCCGATATAACTCGCGAGGGCCATTACGGACCCCGGCGAACGCACCTCTACTTAACTAAGGGACTGAGATTCTGTTTATCATGGAGGGGGTCCCGCGGCGGGAGCGGGGCGGTGGTGGGCGCTCAGCTGCCCAGCGACACGACGGTGGGGCGGTCGAGGCGCGTCGCCTGCTCCGCCGCGCGCCGGTACTCGCCGTCGCCGTAGAAGGCGAGCGCCTGCGCGTGCGCGTGCGACATGTCCTGCGTGTGCGGGTGCGCGTGCGCCTGCGCGAGGCTCTGCGAGTGCGCCGGCGCCGGCGAGCCCTTCTCCAGTTTGACGGTGTGGGGCTGCGGCGCTCCCACGTGCGACTGCACGTAGTAGCCGATCGGCGACCGCACGCCCGACGCCTCCACTGGAAAAATAAAATACGAGTAGCTCGATGAGTTCATTCACCATGATGAATTCAAATATTTTTTTATTGAAGTGAAAACTTCTTTAGCGGCGTTGAGCACTTTTGTGGGATGGGTAAAAACTGTGAAACTCGCGTCAGATTCTCGTGCTGATCGAAAAACCATACAAAACGCGTAAGGCGGTTGGAGAGTAGTGTTTTGTGTCGAACTCGAACTCGAACTCAAACTCGAACTCAAACTCGAACTCGAATAATTGATTGTAAGGGTTTCGATTAATTAAAAAAATAGATTTTTTAATAATCGATTTTCATAAAAAATGGGTTAAGAAAAATGCACAACGTTCATAATCAAGTTTTCACTTCTGCCGGCACTCCCGGAGTGCAACCCGTCTTTTTTTTATTTGACTCTTTATTGCACATAAGAAAAAACACAAAGATACAATTAAGTAACATGGAAAAACGACACAAAGGAACTGATTATTTCTAAAAGAAAATATCTCTTACAGCAGCCCTACGGAGCAGCCCTACGGAGAGATACATTGTAAAAGACAGCAGATATCAATAGTTATAAATGATATATAATGACGGTTACCACGTGCCATAATAGTCATATTACACTCACGTAGGTTCTCGAGTTTGACGTTTCGGCCCATGTGCGGCAGCGAGCTCTTGGCGATGGCGTGGCTGGTCTTGCTGACGCCTCGGTCGGACTTCATGCCGTTCTTTGGTTTCCGTTTCCTCGTCTGAAATGCCAGTAAATGGTTCTGTTAGAAAACGATGAAGGATAGCAGGGAGTGAATTGTATCTTTCCTATTTCAAAGGAGGACTTCAATAATAGTCTGACTGAAGCGGACACACAACAAGAGCTTATGCCATAAAAAAACACATTCAACATCTTATTTTCGAACTTTTATATTCATCGAACCGCCTACCACCTCATGTAGGACGCGACGTTCTAAAAGTGTTAACTTTGTTAATCTACTTAGAAATAAATATTTTCATTTCATTTCATTTCAACGATATCTTTCTCCAGCGCTGTGGCAATGGATCCCTAAGCCTTGGGGTGTTTTTCAAAAACTTTTTCTTCAAGCTTCAAAAGTTTTTACCAAAGATACAATGTCATAATTGTGTACCTGTATAGAGTCCTTCTTCATGGCGAGCGGTCTGTTGATGCTGTGCAGCTTGTAGTACAGGCCGCAGGCGTTGCAGACGGTCTCGCCATGCGCGTTGCGGCGCCACAGCGACGTCGTCGAGGTCTGGCAGTTGCTGCACATCACGCCCGGCCGCTTCGGCCCGCCCGCCTGCGCACACACCTGGTTAACGCGAGCTCGCGTGAGGGGGGACAAGCAACGTGCTCCCGAGAACTTGGTTTAAAATATTTCATGTTATCATTTATATTATTATCATTATGCATTTAAAACACGGTGCTAATGTTATATGGAGTTTTAGATCCGTAAATCGAGTTTTGTTTATGGTTGGGATTTTTACGCGGCTTCTCGATAGTTTCTCATAAAAGACTAAAGCGCGATATAACATTCGTACCGTTCGACGTATTCAAATATAAACTTTAGGTTATGTTCTCGGGAGTAAAGCGGGGTTAGTGGTATAACGGATGGATGTCTGTTAGCGGATGGTAGCGAGCCGTGAGCGGGAGTAACATGGCGGGTCGAGGAGCGGGGAGCACGAGGTAGTGAGCGGGACGCGGGGTGCAGGGCGCGGGGTGCGGGGTTGACGTACCCCTTTCTTCTGTTTGTTGTAGTCGGGAGGGGTGTTGGCGGCGAGCGCGGGCGTGGCGGGGAGCGCGGAGCCGACGCCGCCATACAGGAAGCCCTTGTAGATATCCGCGCCCGGCGGCGCCCCCTCGGCCACTGCAACAACAGGACGCTCGTCACGAGACGGGTATAGGACGGCCCGAGGCGGACGCTAGCGGGCGCGGATCGCTGGGCGGGGGCGGGGGGTAGAGCGCGCGAGGGGGGCGGGGGGTGAGGGGCGAGCTGAGTGCGTACGTCGGGCGCGGCCGGGGGGAGCGCGTGCCGCTGACGTACCAGCCGCCGCTGCTGCTTGAGCGGCCGGTTCATGCCGTTCATCTTGTTGTAGAGGCCGCAGGCGTTGCACAGGTAGTGGCCGGTGCCGTCGCGCCGCCACAGCGGGGTCGTGATGGCGCCGCAGTTGACGCACTCGCGCACCTCCACAAAGTCCTCGACTGCGCAACACACCGTTAGCTCGTCTGCCCTGCCCGACCCGACCCGGCCCGGAGCGTCCGCGCCGTCCGTGCCGCGAGCACATCACGTCTACGTCATCGTCTGTCACTCATCACACTCGTGGCCTTGACAGTGACCGTGCTTTGTCGGCAATTAGCGGATTTGCAGAGTGCGCAAAAAACAAGGTCGCGCGTGCGCACACGCCAGTACCGCGTCAGCAATATGGATTTCAAAGCTGAACGTACTACATTAAAATACACTACGTACTACATTACAATACGCTCTTTAATCGATAGACAATATTATTTTCTTGTAGTTTCGTCTTTACTGCCGCTCTCGGAGACGAATATTAAAAACTTACTGTAATTAAATGAAAATTTCAAAGTTAGCGTATGGGGCTTTTGTCAAAATCTTCATTTAATTACAGCAAAAAAATTAATATGCGCCTCTTGAGTGCGGCAGGTCACGCCTTAAATGTCATATTTAACTATTACCTACAACGAACACTTAAGTACAAACGTACGCATTACAAATCATACTGTCGTGTCAGCTCGACTATATTTAGCGCGCCGTTAGTCACTGCGGGTCATAGTGCAGTGAGTCGGTCCGATTCGACACTAAAAACTATCGCCGAACAAAAAATTGCTTATCGCTGGTGCTAGTTATAGGACATTATTAAGTAAAGGATGCTTCGATAACGCCCACACGTACGGCGTATACGCACACGTGCACACGCACACGGATACACTATTTTTTGTAGGGGTCACCCGCGATAGCCCTGACATAACTCCATGCGAGATAGTGTACCCAAAACACGCCGATAAACGCCGATAAGCATCATCATTGTCTTCTCGCGGTTTCTCGCTCTCGAGTGCGAAGCTCGAGCTCCACTTAAACCGTCGTCATTCTGCGGCTCGACACTTATGTTTTTTCTGCGGGTGGTACTTTCCTGTGGTTTGAAGTAAAGGTTTACATCACGCAGGTCTCCGTTGAGAGATTTGTGTGGATCTCGAGTAGGGAACTCACTCAACTCAGTCCTGACATCAGTTTTTGTTCCAGCAGAATTCGGTGCGGATATAGCACATTAAAATACTCGTTAACAACTTTACATTTTCCTGCCTGAGTTAATGAGCAAATTTAAGGCCCATTCGGCTGTTCTAGTTTACTTTTTAATGTTTTATTATATTTAAGAAACTTTAACTCTAAACGGGACAGGGCGATAGTCCATCTCGAAAGGCACTATGGTGTTTACAAACAGGGTCGGTCAACAGAGCAGCGGGTACGTCTGTTTGCGTAGATCGCGTCGGGCCCGCCGCCCGAGGCCCGACGGACCGTATACGGCGGTCAGGCACGTGCCTGCAAACAACACGTCCGGCGCAGGCGCTTCGAAAAAGGTTAAATATACTAGAAGATAAAGAGACCTAGTAGACCTTTTTTCGATCACAATATCCGTAACACGAAACATAAGCATTTAGGGATAGCCTCAGAGGTCACCAATTAGTTTCTCTCGGGGTCTGTTTTAAGACATGAAACAAACTTCGCGGTCCACACATTTATAAAAAAAAAATTAAACAAAGGTACCTTATTACGGAAATTGCAAAGGTATTTATTTAGATATCAATGAGATGAGATAAGAATGAATATCTCTAAAGTTTTGAGTGAAATATTGGTGCAAGCTGTACATAATAAAATCCTGGAGATGTTAAAGTCCTAAGACGAACGAAGATCATCTTCGAACATGCTTGGTCCGCACACAATGGGTCGGGCGGCGGTCCGGGTCCGGACCGCGCTCTGCCATTTGGTGGCCAGCAGGCGGAGCATGGTCACCATAGAAACGGTTTCTTTCTACGGAAGAATAGACAAAGTGACAGCTAGACAATGGATATCCGCAATTTTTTCGATAAAATCTGTCAGTATGTCTATTCTTTCCTGTCTACTGTTGTTATGCTAGCCCTGCAGGTCACCAGGTACACGATTGCGAGGTGATTATTTTTCCTGATATATTTCACGAGAGAAACATTTAAATCATTATGGGACACTGGTCTGTGTCGTCATGTGGGGCCTGGTGTCATCGGACCATTAGTGTGTCCGCACATGGCCCGCGGTAACCATACACCACCGAGTCTGCACCGCACTGTCAGTCGTCACACTCAACTGATATCGATATTTATTTACTCTGATTAAGATGAGAGTCATTACCATAGTTATGTTATTTTGAGTAATTTGTGACGTGATGGCGTTTATAATGCAATCTGTATGCTGTCAACATTATCTAAATTATAAGCTCTGATGTGAGACTGATTGTAGCGGAGACAGGAGACTGCAGCCTCATAAACAGGCGGCGTAAAAGTTTTCACAAAGTAATAAAATAGTTGCTGGATTGTTATGAAACCAAATGCAATGCTGCGCCTAGCGCCTGTGAGTCTCGGCAATAGGAAAAACCGTCGGAAAACAGGAATTTAGGCCGTCGGCCGTCGGGGGAACAACACACCTTTCCCTTAACTGCTGCTATAGAGTCAACCGGAGTACCATCTTGGAGTTGGACAGTGAACATTCTATAACAAAGAGATGAGTCACGGCGTCCGCGGGGGAAAGTCACGTCCGCGCCACGTGGTCACGTCGCTTCCGTGTTACACGATACTCGTGTTTGTATGACCAAAACGAAGAGAAATTATTATTCATTTAATTACATTTTTAGCTGCTGTAGCAGTGAATTTAAATCTTGTAGTTAACAGCTAATTTTCTTAACGTGCCGTAAATGCTTAAAATATCATAGCGAAGTGAATATACTCCTTCCTTCAAAATAAATTAATTTCCAAATTATTACAGATTGTCCCAACAATCCGAGATGAGAAGTAAAACAACCGCAAGTAGTTATGATGAAATGATCAATAATGACACTTGGAACCAATGCTATTAACAGTCTATTAATAGTTAAAATATAACGGTAATAAATAATTGTCGCAGTTACGATGAACAGTTATCATTAACTGGCTCGCATTACCACCCAAATTATAATATATTGGGTTTGTTTTAATAATAGTAATAAGTAATAACGTGTGAGATTAGATAATATTATAGTCAGCCTTACCAAAACCTAATATAATATATTCTGTGCCAAAACATAACGTAAATGTTGGTGATCAAGTGTATCTCCTTGTAGTACTCCGATGAACCATTCCTCAACGTTAGATTAAAAACCGCTGATCGAATTATGTTACACACCCAACATGCTAAATGCCAACAAACCGCCGGATTTAGCTCCAGAATACAGAAGGCATTCAATTTTATTAAACGAGACGTGACGTATGCGTAATGTGCTCGAATTTTATAACTCTTAAACTTAAGGTATCAATAATGCGTAGTAAAATGATAAGGGGATTTAGTCACCTGTAAAATTTGTACATCAAAAGAATTAAGAACAATTTATCAAATATGTTTTATCAAATAATATCTAGTAATATGTATGAGAAAATTATTATTTTTTAAATTTGAACACAGTTGAAACATAGTAGAGCTAATCAAGTTTGTAAGCTATAAACTTTAATATTTCCTGAACACAGACAGGCGCAATTGCTTACTTTATATGAGTAGGGATCTTGATGTAAGGGTTACTGTGTACAGTTTTCCAAGAACTCAAGATCTAAATAATCTCTATGAGGCTATGAAATCTAGGGCTCTAAAGAGCAGACTAATCAATCAACAAATCAAACCTAGACTTCTATGCCGAAAAGTAAGTTTTTATCATTGAAAGTACTCACAAGCTGAGAGGCTGGCGGCGGCGGAGTACTGCGTCCGGCGGTTGTCCAGCACCGCGCCCACTCCGCTCCACATTCCCTGAAACATACCGCCCCACACGTCAGACAAAACGATAATCACAGGTGGTTAAATATGGCTTCAAATTTATGTCAAAATATCCTTACTTTACTTTTAATATTATAAATCCGAAAGTGTGTATGCCTGTCTGTCTGTCTGTTACCTCTTTACGCCCAAACCGCTGAACCGATTTTGCTGAAATGTGGCATGGAGACCTTGAGTCCCGGGAAAGAACAAAGGATACTTTTATCTCGGAAAAATGTACAGTTTCCGCGCGATAAACTAATTTTGGCGCAATAGAGTTGCGGCTGTCATCTAGTTACTTATTATCTTTAAAGTAAAGTCAGAAAACATCCTTAACGTATTGCTGACGGGTCGGTTTTGGCCCGCGGTGGGTACTAATCACCATCGCCACTCATCACCGCTATCTAAATGTGCCGATAACGCAAACATTTAAGGGTTAACATTTTTCTCATTGTTGCCTATCCGGGCAGTTGTGTCATCGTGAGCATGTTGCACATTTGTTGTTTTGACTCATTTTAGATGACTCATTGGACTAGTTTTATTGAAAAACTATATTCGCTCTCTTGCTTCGTCGAAGAAAACGTTAGGCAAATATTGTGTTTTAATACTGTCAAATGTAAGTACAGTTGGTACTACTAATATATATTCTGTGGTAAAGGGAACTCCATTTCCACGGGTGTCAGTCCCGCCACGCTTCGGTACGGCCGCTATCAGTACCCGCACCGTACCCCCAGCTGACTTCCCGACATGTACAATATTAATGGAAACTCTTGTTCACTAATTACACCCGGTCATCAAGAAAATGTTAAGTGTTGTGAATTTACTTTTAAATGAAGCTTTAACATCATTTTCCAAGGAAAGGCATGCACGATGACTTTTTAGTACAGCTCAGTTCATAATCAAGACTAAAGGGTTTTTACCTGTTGCTCATAAGCATTAGTGGTGATGGTGGGGGAACCGTACACTGTGCCGGGGCGGCTAGTCGAGGCGAAGGCGCCGGTGAAGCGGCCGAAGGGGGGCAGCGCACCCCCCGCGCCCCCTTCAACCCCCGCACCTCCCGCCTCGCCCTCCGCGTACTCCTCCACTGTGGCGTAGCTCGGTGATGTGCCTGCAGACAACATGATCATTTTACCACAACTGTCGAGCATTTACGAGCTCGCCGTTAGCTACAATAATAAATAACGCCATAATTTGAACTGATACAACTTCAGAGTTCAGATGCTCAAATTCATGATACTGCTACAACTTAAAAATACTGGACAATTAAACAGCCCAGAATCTCTTTCTTATGGCACAAGAAACAAGTCAATGTATTTTACAAACACCAATAGAATCGTTGCGTTGAGTTTGGTCACGCAAATTAAGCATTTCTATTGGTTCTTAACAACGCATTCCTCGCAACACAGTTTAGCTCAGCGTCTATTCTGTGGCTCAGCTCTGGTGGAATAGCAATCTTATGCTAAGTACCTCCGCTGGATGTCCATATCTGTGTCTGCTGTAGGTCCGGGGCGGGGAAGTAGGGCGAGCCGGCGCCGGAGTACGCCCGGGAGTATATCGCGCCGCTGGCACTGTGGACACGTCGACATCATCATTCACATCATTACTTACTTCAGTATCACCGGCATCAACAGTAACATTACAAAGCACAAATATATTGTTATCACATAAGGACATATTGGGTAGATTAGGAAAAGTATCACAGTCTAGAATCTAGAATCTAGACAGTCAAACAGTTTTTTTATTAAAATGTTACAGTCTTAACTTAGATGTCAGTTGAAAAATTAACGCCTGTATGAACTGAATTGTTGAAAAGTTTGCCCTTTGTTTTGTGAGACTTCCATGAACAATATTATTGAGTACATTAGGTAAATTAAACGGACTCGCAGTTAATATTCTGTCGTATGTACTATGTCAGCAAAATTAACTATTACTGTGTTGTAACTTGTCCCTGTTGTACATGTAAGCTACATTTAAAATTAGTCACTAATTCAACTGTATAAAGTTCAGAAATAATTTCATTTCATCGTCTCGCGGCTGCGTATGATTCTGTGATTGTGTGTTTGTTAGTGTCGCATGTATAATATGTATGCATGTGTATACGTGTGTTTGCGTAAGTGTGAGAGTGTGTGGGCGCTTATCGGCGACAACCACAGGAACCACGACAACCGATGTATAATTAGCCAGGAACACGTTTAGGGAAACTCAATTTAGCTATTGTGTTGATGATAAAATTATCCATATTCGAAATAAATTAAAAGATCTAATAAAGCGAGCATATAATAATATGTAACATGAATGTTTTTATACAAGCTGAAGTTGAGAAAATATTAGCACTGAGCACAGACGTATAACTCATAAATGATTCCGAGAAATCTATTTACGATTTAACTGTGACAGCCACAGAACTACTCACAAACAACAATGAACTCGTTCGCTTGACAACGAATAGTAAACCAATTAAATGAGAAAGTTAAACTGATAACGTTAATTACTGACATTACAGCAGACGCTCGAAAATAACAAGAGATAAGCTATCGGACACGAATTGAGCATTATATGAATTTAGAAGCCGGTGCAAGACAGATGACTATATTAACCATTGATTTAACACATTTACCTGAAGATAAATATTATGTAATAGATAATTTTGCAAGAAAACAAGAAAACAACGCGAAGATATATAAAGAGAGTGAATATTTTCAAGTACATGGGCAGTATTTTTTCAAGTTTGAGTTGAAAATAAATAATCATTTCAATGAATTAACTTGCAAATCTTCTTTAGCAGTCATGAAAATAAAAAATAAGACAATTATAAATGAAGCAAGATATTAAATCATAATTTTATCATAGTCAATGTGCAATCTCTCCCAACTTTGGACAGAACGTGCCAAAGCTTTTGATGCGTCAGTATGTTACTTCCTCGTCCCTTATGTGGACAGTCTAAAGGTGTACGCTTCGACAATTACGGACTTAGACACTCCTGCGGAAAACATAGCCTACTTTGACTAATGACTAATGCTAAGAAACTAATTGCAGTGAAGTTTATGAGCGTTGTTTAAGTGAACATACTTAGAATAAATTTATAATGAATATGAAATTTTAGGAGCTAGGTCTCTGGCTTATGAATCGGTGGCCTTGCAACTATGGACCTCATATTGTTACATACATAGTAACTACATAGTTCTGCATGTTACTCTTCGCTAGCCGAATGCAAGTCGTCAATTTCATGGCGTGTCTTACTGGTAGCTGTGACCTCAATGCATTGCGGTGGCAAGTGGAACGGCTCGGCTAATGGTTCGTAACGTCTCGGAAGTGCTGCGTTATCGCTGCACCCCCCGCCCCTCGCACTCCGCCGCCGCCCGCTCGCGCCCTCGACCCGCTTGCCGTCGCCGAGGCAACTGCCTTCAATAGCAATATAATGCGTTTTTATAAGGATGGGTATACCGTTTAAATCATCCATAAGACGTCATAAGGGCTGATTTACATTGATACAGTGCTGATCCAGCGACGGACGGAATCCTGTGATGCTGGCGCCAGCTACTGTATCAATGTAAATCAGCCTTTGCATCCATAACCTCTACGTTAAATATATATTGTCCGAACCTTAAATAATGTAATATTTTTCTGTATGTTCCTTTGCTTGAATGTTTTTCACGAATAATCTTTAAATCCATTGATTTATTTCAAACGGACTTAATCTGGAAACTCATGCTTTTTGATTTTATTGGGAACCAAAGTATCAAAAGCTCCCGTAGAGTTCCCTGACCTACATCCATAAGACGGCGCTATCGGCCGTAGTACTACGAGATGATAAGATTAAAGCCCACTCGGAATAATTACAAGTTTATCTTATCGCTAATATTTACATGTATCACTGAAACTGCGAGCTGAGATAACTTGCAGATTACCAGTTACCGGTGACTTGCCGCCCGCCGCCCTGTCTGGCCCATGCGGTTTTGTTAGGTGCATTATGTATTTCTTCAATTTCTTTTATTTTAGCATATTAGGTAGCAAGTTCATTAAGGTGTCTAGGCTTATATTGTATCTAAACGGTGGCTCTCGCCTCTCGCAGTATATTTTAGAATGTTTTATTTTTAATTATAGAATCCAAATTAAATTTTAATTACGTCTAAAATGTACACTAAATTATGATTGTTCCAAAATAGGTAGGAATGTAGCCTGGATATTGGATAAACAATCATCATGTTGATGGTTACGGACCACTTATCAAATAAACAATACCGTACAATATGAGGCTTGCAATACGACACTCAATGGTCACGGTTCCGGGACACTGGGTGTTCCCGGCATGTCAACATAATGAGCCGCTAATGACGATGTCATACGGGCGGCGGGCACGCGCTGGCCGCCGACCGCGCGCACGTGCTCGCCCCGCACTCGGCCCGCGGCCCGCGGCGACCACCGGAAGTGGGACCAAAGCCCGAGCAGACCAGCGTTATTTGCACGAGCACAGGCCTATACAAATAACTCATTTGAGACACTTAACTTGTCACTCGACGCTCACAAAAAACAAATCTCCGAGGGCCCTCAAAACGTGTAAAATAGCGCGTTAGAGCGGCCACAAAAACGGGCGCAAACAGCCTAGCGCCACACCTGCGCAAGCGCACCCATCCACACTGCGACGTATTATAGAACTTGGCCTTACTTGATCTTCTCGTTTAATGCTATTTATTTTTATTTGTTCGTTAAATTCCTTAAATATTGGAATACGATTATTCTTTTACATGCCACTAAATGATAAATTTATTTTAAAAAGCACAATTCACTACTCTATTCTATTAAAGCTTTTCTTTTTTATTGTGTGTTGTCAATGTGTTGTGCTTCTTTTTCTTTAAAAAATTGCTATTGATTCTCACTTCTCAATTCTCATGATTTGAAGAAAACTGGCTAGTAGAAAAATTCTAATGAACATAGTTATCATGATTCATGAGTTTATGACAAATAAATGGGCGATAATCTTATCTTATATCTTTAAACGAGCAATTCTTGTATGTATATGTTACGCTCAAAGACCGAAAACGCTCAGTGAGTGAAAAAATGACTCACAACGCGTTGTGGTCATAGTGAAACGGCCACGACGCGTTCTGGTAATCGAGAAAAGCCATGACGCGTTCTGAGCATTTAAAAACAGCCACGACGCGAATTCGTGTTGTGGCTCTAATGAAAACGGCCACGACGCGTTCTGAAACCAGGCTAGTAATTTTATAGCGCCCAAGTGTGTGCGGAAAACACTAGAGCACTCTGGTTTCAATGAAACCAGGCTAGTTACGCAGTAGTCATTGAGATGTACATCTCAATGTTAGTAGTTATTTTATAGCGCCCAAGTGTGTGCGCAATACACAAGAGCACTCTGTTTCAATTAATCCAGTCCAGTTACGCAGGAGTTATTTTATAGTGCCCAAGTGTGTGCACAATACACAAGAGCACTATAAAAATTACTACTGCTTAACTGGCCTGGTTTCATTGAAACCAGAGTGCTCTTGTGTATTGCGCACACATTTGGGCACTGTAAAATTACTCCTGCGTAACTGGCCTGATTTCATTGAAACCAGATTGATCGTGTGTATTACGCACACACTTGGGCACTATAAAATAACTCCTGCGTAACTGGCCTGGTTTCATTGAAACCAGAGTGCTCTTGTGTATTACGCACACATTTGGGCGATATAAAATTACTCCTGCGTAACTGGCCTGGTTTCAGAACGCGTCGTGGCCGTCTTCATTAGGGCCACAACACGAATTCGCGTCGTGGCTGGTTTTAAATGCTCAGAAAGCGTCATGGCTTTTCTCGATTACCAGAACGTGTCGTGGCCGTTTCACTATGACCACAACGCGTTGTGAGCCTTTTTTTCGCTCACTGAGCGTTTTCGGTCTTTGAGCGTAACATATATAAATATATAATTGGAATCTCGGAATCGGTTCCAACTATTTTCATGAAATTTAGTATATAGGGGGTTTCGGGGGCGATAAATCTATCTAGCTAGGAATCACTTTTAAAAAATTTCATTTTATTCGTGTTTTATCGAATACCGAGCGAAGCTCGGTCAAATAGCTAGTAAGTATTAATAAATGATTAACAATATAAAAGTGTACTTTGTGTTTTTTGAATGTCACATGTTGCAATCAAAAGGTCGCGAGTTGCGAGTCGCGACAATCAAAGACATTGAATAAGAACATAAACACAATGTCTTTATACTCGACGCCGATAACGGACGAAAACAAATCTCACAACTAGTACAAATACTACTAAAGTTAAAATGACTAGCAATCCATCACATTTAGACAATTTGGGTCATTTTTGTTAAAAGGATTACTAAAATTTTTACAGTAAGTTAGACATAAAAAACATAATGGGCTACCGGCTATTCCATAAGAAGAAAGAAAAGTGATAACTGATAAGTAATGTATGTAGTGAGAAAATTAAAAGTAATGTAGGTATGTGAGTTCAGAGTTAAGGCAAAAGATAATTTACAAAAAAATCTATCAACGTTGACTAGTTATACAAGGATTAAGCAGAGGTTAAATGTTCGACTTTGTGGGGTTGTCAAATATAAGTATTGTATTATAAATAAATAAAATAAAAATATAAACATTTATTGTCAGACCAGTGATCCATAGTGTTAGTAACGATTAGACTTAAAAACTATGTTAGTTACAATTTAATAAAGGCAACGGCAAAAGGCCCGACGGAATGACGCTCGTTCCGTGGAGCCGTGGGAGGCCTCTCGTATGGGACGCCACCTGCGTGGATACGCTAGAGGCGTCGCACGTGACGGCCACAACGAGAGAGGCGGGAGCTGCGGCGGCACAAGCGGAGACAAACAAGAAAGAAGAAAGAAGAAAGTATGAAGCACTGGGAAGTGATTACTTTTTTGTACCTTTCGGGGTTGAGACCCTGGGCCCGTGGGGCCCTGGTGCCAAACTACTATTCAAGGAGTTATCCCAAAGACTGGTTGAGAAAACTAATGATCCCAGAGCTGGCGCTTACCTCGGCCAACGTATCAGTCTTGCGATACAGCGAGGTAATGCTGCCAGCCTCTTGGGTACATTGCCCGCAGCCTCCGACTTAGATTTAGTTTTTTATATATTATAGTCTTTCTTTTTTTTATTATTCTCCCCCTGTTTTATATTTTAGTAATATATTTTATAGGCACCTTATATTGTTAGAGAATAGAGTATTAATTTTTGTAAAATATAACCTAAAATAGCTGAAATAAAAATTATTGTTATTTAATAAATGAATAAAGATTATGTCTATGATTGCCAGGTTCATTGAGACTTCATAACATGAAGTTCAATGAACCACCAAGACTAAATCTACTCTTTCACTAACCATCTCAGGACTTTGTTCGAGCTCCCTCGTACTCTGTTTATTAGTGAGGCGACTTTTTTCGTCATTAGTGCATAAAAATCGTCTACACTGGCATCTGCGAATATACCCGATGCACTACTGCAGTAGCGAGGTAGCCGGAACAAAGCATTGAAGATGTTGTACTGAATCCGAAGTAATGTGTCTGCTGAATCTATTTCGATAATACTTTTACTAACAGAAAGCTAGGTAGCTTGTGAGTATCATTGGATAGAATTATTATGATATTAATAATATTAAATTATAGAGATTTCATGTAAATCCTGTGTATCACTCATACTTATTTTAAGATCATCACAAACCACAATGCGCAATACCTACAGGAAAACCTTAAAAAGTCAAGAAGTTAAGACTTAAGATATTAAGTCAGTGGTAAACTTAAATTTCTCAGCTCCTATTTATAATATAAATAGGAGCTGAGAAATTTAAGTTTACAATAGAAAGAAATATAAAACTACATATTGGGAGGAGTTCATACTCACACAGACGGCAAGCGTAAAGTGTTTCAATATGTAACGACGCATGTGGCTGATGGTACCCAATAAATCCAATTAGTAGCTAAATATTTCTCTAGTACTCATTGCCAAGCCACTGTCATAATTATAAAATAAAGAAATCTATTGATACATTTACTGAATGTTGATTTAAATTACAAAATAAGTTGAAGGCTTGGCTTGAATGTGATCTGAAAACTTTTTACGAAAGAAGTATTGAATTGAATAGCTATGCAATATTTTGCTTGGCTCCTTTTACATTTCATGTTTTGATGGGATTTAAATTACAAAATAAGTTGAAGGCTTGGCTTGAATGTGATCTGAAAACTTTTTACGACAGAAGTACTTATTGAATAGCTATGCAATATTTTGCTTGGCTCCTTTTACATATTTTCATGTTTTGATGGGATTTCATTTCTTTTTTGAAGGGTTTTTTTTCTTTTCTTTTCAGGACACGTTATAACTTTTCTGTACTTTATATTTTTTCTTTAAGGCTTCGTTAGTTCTATAGGTGGACAACGTAACGTAAATACTTTTGAGTTCTGAGTCGATTATTATATTCATATTATATAAATGACTCTTAAGCTAATACTTGAATGTGGTCATTTTTATCTTTACCGTTGAATACGTCATAGCAGCACTGTTGTAAGCGTCTCGACGTTCCTCAAGAAAGAGCACACCTTATTTCAAGTGATAACTTAAAACTCCCATAATAATTGTATCGAGCAAGTAAGGAGTGTATATCTCAGTACTGATTAGTAATTACATTTATATTCAAATGGAATTCAATTATTGTTTCATTATTAACGTAGTTAATGTTATTTTTTATTTATTTAATGCCATTTCATTAAGTTCATAACTAACTTAAAGCCTTTTGTACGTCAAACAAATATGCAGTCGTAACTCATACTGTTCTTGCAAAGTTACAAATATAAAAATATTTTATTTTATTTAATAAATTATTATATTATTACCTTTAATATTATTTTTCAATTTCAGTTTTTAGGTTTCCCTGCCCAAAGGATGAAAACGGGGCCCTATCATTAATAAGTCTTCGCTGTCTGTCCGTCGTACATCCGTATGTCACCACTCACCAGGCTGGATCTCGAGAACCGCAATAGCTAGATAGTTGCGATTTTCACAAATTATGTATTTCTGGTGTCGTTATCAAAGCTAATAGTCCAATCAAAATAAAATAAATTATTAAAGGTGGGTCTCATACAACAAACACGATTTTTTCCTATTTTTTGCTCTATATCCATAATGGTAACACTAAGGTTTTTGAAAATTTCAGAAAACGCTCGTTTGTATCTTAACTTTAATAATTGATAATAAAAATTAAATGAACTTATTATTTAAGTTATATCCCATACAAATTTACGGTATGGAACCCTATGTATGCCAGTCCGACTCGCACTTGGCCGGTTTCATAATTTTTCCTTTCATTGTAAATAAAGGCCTATCCGAGTACCAAACTTCAAGGTTCTAAGTCTGCTAGAAGTACCTTAGAATTTTGATGATCTATATGTCAGTGAGTGACAAAGTGTAGTAACTTTGACCATCCGTAACTCCTAAACTATTTATTGAAATTTCATGTAAGTTGCAAATAAGCCAGTTTAATACTTGCTCCTAGTGACAGAAATTTTAAATCCCTAGCTTTGTTAACATCGAAGATAAAGGGGGTGTGAAATAGCCGCGAACCGCTTCGAGAAAAGTATGGTACGGCCGTGCCTTTGCTAAAAAGCTTGGCTGGGGCACTGCCGTGCCCCCAGATTGTATATTTCATTAAATAGCAGCAGCTCATAGGTTACACACAGATATATTGTATGTAGTTTAAACAAACCAATTAAAACGAGGAAAATTCCACTTCAACATAACAAAATATGTTGAACACAACACGTGTATACCTACATAGCTTAGTTATTTAATTAAATTTAGTCACAGTTGTATATCGGTGGCACAATAAATTTAAACCTACCTAAACCCTATTTGATACTTACTATTCGGGACTTAACGCGACTTATATTCTAGTAGTAATGCTACTAACCTAAACCCTAGTTTAGCAATATAGTCAATAATTACCACAAGGTACAAACAAAACGATGACGAAATAAAACCTTAAGGGAGAAAGCTCCAATTTAAAAAAGAGGCAGCTAATTATTCTAAAAGATTTTAATCACTTGATCAAGAACAAAGAAATATTGTTCAATTTACAAACAAGGACGCACAACAATGTCTCGAACAATAATTGAGAGGAAACAAACAATAGGGATAATATGAAAAGCAAACAAACGCGACAAATATATACCCCACGACCTTCGCGTTTTTGTCGAGCCGGAGGAGTTGGAAAAAATGGTTATTTGCGCGAGCCCGTGTGCCTAACTACTTAGCAGGGCTCCGGCAATTAATGGCCCTGCAGATGATCAAATATTGTTTTCTCAGGACGTATTAGACTTTAATATTCCCATCAAATTTTGAGGAAGTCGTTAACGACCATCACAAAACTGAAATCATAAATTGAAGCGTACGACCAAATTCCTCGATACGAAGCAATCGCTTGCCCATCGACCACCCACACTATCAAACTTGTCACATGTGCATAAATTAGCTAACATTATTGTAGGTATTAATTTTATCATGCAGGATTATAATTTTGTGTTTTTTTTTCTTTGGATTATGGCGTTATGTCGAGTACTTTTACTGCACAAAAATAACTCCCTGGTTAGTACTACATGCGTTTATCAGGACTGCCGACTGCGTTTAAGGCACGATCATACAACAGGCTTAAAATCATTACCAGGTGAAGCCAAGTTCATAGGCACTGGGTCAGGCGCGGAGCCGGAGGATGTCGTTATACATTCGCGGAACAAACATGCACACATATAAACAAATACCCACACGTTCACATAACAGGGCCTCAACCTCTTTGTTGACGTTAGGAAACTGTAACGACCGCGATCATGGCTCGTACCTGGCTGCGCTGTGAAATAGGAACCTCGTGTTCTCAACCGAGCACCGTTAAAAATATTTCATTCAGTAATAATCCTACTAATACATATTATAAAGGCGAAAGTTTGTGAGGATGTATGAATAATGGATGTATGTAAGTGGTGACATGATGAAGGAATCCATCCAATCCAGTAATCGAGGGAATTCCTCAAAATTTATATGGAGACATGAGTGGTGACTTCGTTTTGGATACCGCTGTTGATCCTGGCGACACAGGAGATACAGTGGTGGGAATGTGTGGTGGCCGATTTAAAAAAAATGTGGTGACTTCGATTTCGTGACAAGTATTCTAAGCATATTATGCAACCAACAAGTAAGATTTTGCACCGAGGTATATCATGGCTTGGAAGGTGCTGAGAGAACTACTGTGACCTGTCTTTATAGATACAAGTTTGGGAGTTTTGGCGTTGTTTTAAGAATGGATAGCATATAATATGTTACTATGCAAATGACATTCATCATCATCACTACCTTGCGTCGTCCCGTGATTATGAGCCTATTATTACTATATTATTGGCATTTAGATCTCATCATCTCAAAAAATCTATACTAATACTATCTGTCCCGGCAAACGTTGCTTTTCCATAATAATTATAAAGTGTTTCGCCCATATTATTTTATTGAAGTGACTAAATAAGTGTCGCCATGGCAACGTCGATCGCTATCCCGTCGCACAAACAATGGTCGCCGTCAGTCTCAGGTTGCAATAATTTACTATTATTTATTCAACAAATGCACTTATCAATATATAAAGTACCCAGTAGTCGATTCTCAGACCTACTGAATACGCATATAAAATTTGGTAAAAATCAGTAAAGCCAGTTCGGAGGAGTTCGTAGACTAACATTGTGACATGAGAATTTTATATATAAGATTATTATAAACCTGAAGAGTATGTTTGTTTGTTTGCTTGAACGCACTAATCTCAGAAACTATTAGTCCGATTTAAAAAAATCTTTCAGTGATAGATATATGATAGTGGCACAGATATTATAGAGTAGACCACGTGAAGGGACATAAGCAATTTTTGAAGACCAACACCAACACCAACTTATTGGTGTGTTGCACCAACTTACTTTAACTATAACTGTAACTTTAACTATAACATGAACTACCTATAACTAAATTACAAAATGTCAAATATTTTGTTAAGGACGCCATATTTAACCGCTCATGCGTCTTAAATATCGAAAAATTTTCGTGAAAATTTACTATGTTTCACGGTATTGTTATAACAATTAATATTTTTCCTGTTGATTTTTACGGATAAGTAATTCAATTTTTTATACTCTCAATCCCATTAACTGTAGCTTTAATAAAAAATAAACGCAACAGACATCTGTCAAATTTTGTGGTCAAAGTTAAGGTTAAAGTTGAGTTAGCCTTAACTATAACCATAACTTTAGCCATGCCTCTGGTGCAACCCACCCTTATACATCGATCTCATTAATTCTAGTGAGAATTTTTATTACGTTTCCCTGTCAGAAGCTGAGCATGAGCTTCTCGCATTCTTTCGACCAACTAATGAATACAGTGACAAATTTTATTAATATAAAACCGGCCAAGTGCGTGTCAGACAGACAGATGGACGGACAGACTGAAACTATAAGGGTTCCTTGTTTACTACGGATCCCTAAAAAGGCGTTTTTGCGATGGAAAGGATCCTACTTATTTGACAGTTAGAGGTTACCAGAATTTACCAACAGGCGACAGTCAAAACAAACTAGATTTAGTTTTAAAATAGTGATTTCTGGGAAGTAAGCTGAAGCTGTAGCGGCTAATATGACACTAACTTGCCGAGTAAGATGTTGGGGTCGGGCATCTCGCGTCTGGGTACTGTTTCGTTCATGGGAAACGTGACGGAACGAGGTGGGGGGAGGGAAGAGGGGGGTGTGACGTAACGTCCGCACCTCTCAGGTGACAGCCTCCATTCATCGTGAAAGAGTCGGCCAGTGAAATATTTACAATTCGAAGGTATCGAATTCTCTGTTACGTATTTGCGTCTGGACTGCGAGGAGGTGGATAATTTTTTTTTTTTTTTTGAGATTTCGTAACATTGCTGTGATTCATTTATTTAATTAGCACAAGATAATTATTATTAAGATTTATGAAATATCAGAATGAGCCTCAAAAATGGAAGCGAGCCTGGCGTACATTTATACACACATTATGAAATAGTGAACAGTTGTAAAATATTTTCAATTGAAATGCACGGAAACAGCACGAGTTTTGCGAGCACACACAGACACTCACACACACGTAAGCACAATCGTACGTACACGTGGGCGCCATCAATATATTGTAGATAACGCGAGGACAACCAACAGCTACAGCGTGTACAGTTATTTTATTTATTAAATTCAGACCACACTCTTATTTCAACGACATAAGGATTACCCTTATTTCAGCGATATAAGGAAAAATAATTCTAAACGCACATTAGAGTAAACACCCAGTGCGATTACTACATACCGTTACCGTATTTACACCAAAATCAATAACGATCAAACAGCGCAGACATGAAAATATTACCAACACTGAGTAGGTACTACTACGTACTGAATGGTGACTTTATAGTAAACATAATAAAATGAGAAATCTTAAAAGCTAACGCAATACAAAAATATATTTCACAGTCGTAATTTAAGTCGTACGCCTAACGTTAAAGAAAACTGCCGAAAACTGTAACTTTGAAAGTAATATTTATAATGTCCAGAGACAATCACTTTGACGACCTCCGTGGCGCAGTGATGAGCGCGTTGGTAGCTCAAGCCGGAGGTCGCGGGTTCGAGTCCCGCCGACGGAACAAAAAGTTTATAAAGTTCCTGGGTCATGGATGTGTATTAAATATGTGTATCATATAATAAAAATCTTAAATATATGTATGTAGGGGAGGTCCAAGATAAACACCTTTTTTAGCTCGTTATAAAATTTATTTTATCACCCAAAATTACACAGCAGTTTTCGATATGGCGTCGTGCGAGAGAGAGAGACATAGACAAGAATTATCCATAGTTAACAGATCATATCATAGACTATACACAGATTAAAGAAAGTGATTTGTTTATGGATTAAGCTAAGTGCATACTAAAAAAATCCTACATGTATAGTATAAAAATATTAAATATATTTCCATTGTCTGGCACCTGTAACACAAGTCCTTCAGGTACTTACCTCGGGGCCAGACTGACGTGGTGTGAAGCGTCCATAGATATTATTATTATTATTATTATTGTTATTATTATTATTATTATATTAAATCACGTTTGGATACTTTTTGGAAGTCGGTTAAAAAATGGATAGGTATAGGCTATATCATATATTAGTAAGTCTAAGCTACATGCCTAACTTATGCAGCAAAGTAGTCTTAATATTAACAATTCAATGTTTTAGCTGGTGTCGTTACTAATAATAATAATTAATGTGACAAAATATAAGCTTGTTATTGAAACCATAATATTACTAACAGGAAATTGCAAGGCTACCGTTACCTTTAATTTATTTTTAATAAATATCCCTCAATGTAGGACTAATTGAAACACAAATCGTTTGAAATAAAATTGTTGTAACCTTCATGAAGGTTCAGAATATTTTGATAACTTTGGTTCTTCCAGTCTAATCATTATTATTTATCGAATACTAAGAAAGTCTACGGAGAATTAAGCACATGTCGTGCTGGGGATTATCCTAGACAGTCATAATTAGGATTGAGAGCTTTTAGCTTTTCTATACTTATCTATTATTTTGTATATAAGTATCTAGGCGAAATAATCATTGTTTTTACAAAAAATATACCAAAAAGTACGACAAACAAAAACAGTGAGCAACAGAAAATCAATTGTACTTACTTTCAAAAATAAGATATCGGATAACATCATGATAACATTCACAGATCTCATCGAGAAAGTACAATTATACGAATATGAAGACGTGAGATTGTCGGAGAGTGTGGTCACTGTAGTTGCGAAATTGTGGAAAAGTACGACGCAGGCACGGCGCGCGTGACACGACGGAATGTGGAGGTGGCTGCAGGCACGTCCGGCCTTATCACTAACGCAACCCCGGATCTGCATCACCATCCGACAACCATGAAGTAACCCCTCGGCTGCATATGAAAACCAACCATCCAGCAACCCCCTATCTACATAAAGATCCCAACCATTCCGTAATAACACAAGTCCGGCTCGCAAAGTCACGGGGAAACTATCAGCAACTCGAGCACGGCACACCAGTCTTTAGTAGTATCGCTAATAAGACGATTCTTCTTCTTTTCAAATAACAATAAGGCAGTTTGGAAGATATATTCAACAAAACGTACATAGTTTTAGAGCATTAAGGTGGAGACGAGTAGCGGAAATCTCGAGAAAACGACGCGAAACGATACGAGTGTTTGACTTTATATTGGTGTTTATTAAATGAGATGCCACTTGCGATGATTGTTAATGTTGAGTTTTTTCATATTAGCGATAACAACTACTCAAACATCAATCAATAAAAACATAAAAAATATTTGCAAGTTAAACTAGATCTCAGAAACCTGATCGTTTACCAAACTAAACGGCACCCTTGAATATAATATAATAAAACATAACTTTTTATATTATTTTGTTATAACGTAACGAAAATAGTAGGAGATTTTCTAAAGTATTAAATTTCGGTCGGTATTAAATTTAGTATTAATCTACAAAACATTTTGAAAATACAAATTATAATTTCACCTAGCGCCAATTAACCTTAAATATTTAAATGTGTTAAGGTGAGTGATAAGGCAGCAATTTGGCGAATTGTAATTCGAACGACACACGCGCCTGATAGCGACAATTTATGTTCGCGGGTTCAATGCTTCCACACAATACAGCGAATTACTGACAAGGTATTTTCGGATGCTACACGCCCTCTTTTGCGACTTCAGTGACTGAGTATTTTAGCCTTTTTAACTTTTCTTGCATATTATAAAATACCTAATCGAGAGTAAATAACAATTATTATCCTCATGCCGTTTTGTGTATTTTAGAGGACCAGAAAATCTTTAAAATTCATCCATTAGAATTTTTTATAGAATTAAGTAAAATTGAAAAGGAAATACGTCACAGTTCACAAACAATTCTCTATGGAATGCATAGATAATTGGAAACATAGCTCGATTATAAAGTCATTTAGACTTTGATGAATAAATAGAACAAAATTCTAGTAAGCAGATTGACTGAGCAAGTTAAAAATTAGAAAACTTTACTAGATCCTTATTGTTCACCAACTTGTGAAAATAAAAAAAATACACGTATAAGGTGTAAAAGGATTAAGCTGATATCCTCATTTCGTCAGCTTAATCCTATCTTACTTTAATACACGTAGTTCAAAATTCTTAGCCAAAGACTTGTACTGTTCCATTGGCGTACAAGACATATAGTCGCGCGACAATCCAATTAATGAAGACAGAGGAGCGATAACAGTTACAACCGATTGTGTAACACTTATCTTATCTGCGTAACACCACGAGCAAGTCACGATCAGAGAACCTCTTCTTAACCACCTAACCAGTGGTCTTCTACAGACAAAATAGTATCTATAATATACACTGCTGTAGGAATGCATGTATTTTTAGGATTCTTAGATTTTATTATTTCTGATATTCTTTTACTATCCTTTTCTAAAGGAATTATGATTAAAAGTGTACATACAACCACAGACTAAGGAAAATATATTTACTCTATGTTATAAGCTTAAAGTATTAATAACAGTAGTAATTAAATAAATAAGTAATTATGTATATATAAGACGTATTTACTCTATGATACAACTAAACATAAAATACTTTTTTACTAATAAATAATAATACTTAAACATAGTATTTTGGTCCTAGGCTAATATTATAGGATAAACAAAGCTGCAATTTAAGAATCTAAGTAAACTCGGATTGTTATAATTACTATAATTAAGCAAGTGTAATCTGATCTTGATATAATATAGAATAAAAAAAAAACTCAAAATTTTTTATTCAGAGGAAATTTTTGCAAATATTTTCTTAAAGTCTACATGATGCCGACCACCGGCGAGAAGAACCGGCGTAAGAAACTCGCACGGGGCCCATTTTATTTACCAAAAAAAGTGAGAAAAAAGTTAATCTTTTAAAATAAAGTTTACAATGCTGTAACTTAAAACTATACAATGTCAACATACATAAATTGTAAGTCATAAAATAATGTAGAAGCAGCCTGAATAAGGTGAAGAAGTCCTACTGCCTTTTCATTAAAATTTGATAAGCTCGGCATAGGTAGGTACCTAAAAATATCCATCACCGTGTACTTTCAGCAGTAGCATGGTTATATTCTGTGGTTTTGTATCAACATAATAGTTATAAATATGAGTGTGATATATTATATGCAGCTGTGTACATTTCTATCATAAATCCTTTTGGGTCAATACGTTTTCCTGTTATTGTAAAATAAAATAATGTTACTCCTTGACAATATTGTATAGCTTTGGTTCAAAATAGGTAGTAACTTGAACATCTTATATATAAAATTCTCGTGTCACAATGTTAGTCCACAACTCCTCCGAAACGGCTTTACTGATTTTTACCAAATTTTATATGCATATTCAGTAGGTCTGAGAATCGGCTACTGGGTACAGGGTACTTTATATATTGATAAGTGCATTTGTTGAATAAATAATAGTAAATTATTACAACCTGAGACTGACGGCGACTTGTTTGTGCGACGGGGATAGCGATCGACGTTGCCATGGTGACATACTTATTTAGTCACTTCAATAAAATAATATGGCAAATGGCCATTCAAATGGCAAATATATTATGGCAAAGCAACGTTTGCCGGGACAGCTAGTAATAATATATATGTTACGGGTAATGCTAGAACTACCCAGCTAGAGTTAGGTAGACCTAGGTGAGAACGGGTAAACCCCGAATTAAATTTTATTTTTCTTATTATTCGGACTTTACCCAAAAGACTTGGGTAATACTAAGTCAACCCGGGTAAACCTAGGCTTACTCCACCTTCTAGCATTACCCGTAACATATATATTATTGCGTTCGATAATTTTAATAAAAATCTAAATTATATTATGTGATTTGAGTTTGGATATAACGTTACAGTTCGACAAGGCTTTAATTGAATATGTCAATGATGTCAATGGGCGCTGCTGGTAAAGGAGAACTGTCAAAAATGACGTTTTTGTATGATAGAAGTGTTAGTTCCTTTTCTCGCCACGTTCATAAACAGCCTTGTCGAGCTGTAACTAACGACGCCTTATTTCAAATCCAATTCAATTCTAACTTCGGAACAAGTAGATACCGAGAAGGTTTATTCTCGTAGTTAAGTTGTCGCATTCACGCATGTACCAAATGATGATTTCAAATTTTGGGAGTGTGACAAATAACTATACTTATTACTGAGTCTGAAACAATACTGCGAATCGCACGTTTTTATAACGAGAATAAGTATTTTCATGGAATCTTCAGTAATCATTAGTATCTACATTCTACATCTAGTATCGAGTACATCTCGGGCGCCGTCGTTATCGAGACATTAGTGGGCTAACGCCGAACCAATATTTACGTCATTACTAATCGCCTCCAAGCAAACACATGTGATGCGCGACTGTTCGTGATCAGCTAACTGGACAACTTTAACTGTTGTTATGACTTTATTCTGTTAAGTAAGTATCATTATAACCTACTATATTATGTTTATCACCATGATAAATCATATGCATGTCATTTATAATATTATGTATGTGCTGAGAAGGTAGCAGTAGGCAGTAGCCCATCAGAGAATATAATTGTTGCAATTTTGAAATACATCCCACTGAGTTTGTACTTTTTTTGACATCTATTACACTATTTACTTAGTAACTATCTACCAGAGCTATAGGTCTACTAGGATCTGATGGCAAATTTTGATGACAGATCTTCAAAAAATATCCTTGATCATTGGATACATTTTTATATTTGCATATTGTATAACACACAGAAGCTATAAGGAAAAAAAAAGGATCAAAATGTTTTATTCCAATTACCCCGGTATATATTAGTACTAGAATCAATTTATTTTCTCACTTTTTGCCATCAGATTCTGGTAGACCTATAAGTACTTGATTGATATTGTAACGCTTGCACGATTAACATTGTATGAAATGATTTTCCGACAAGATTAACTTCTATTTATTATTAACTTATTTTTAATTTTAATTTTGGTTTATGATACTAAAATTGTTTGGCGGAACAACTATATTAATTATTATTGTTGTCAAAGTTATTAGTTTTGTATTCCAATTAGGTACAAGTTCTACAGTTGAAACTGTACCTAATTACTTTGTTGATGGCTTTAAAACATTATTTTGTTTACCAACAATTTTAACATTAATTGTTTGTACAGTGAGATCCCTAATGTGGTGTGTTTAAGTAGCTCATCATTACGTTGCATTGTTTTGTCTACAATAATATTATTATGTGATAACAAAAATTATAGAGGTAAAATAAGCTGTAAATCACTAGCATTATGTCACCAAAACATGAACAATTAAGATTTTGTAAGCTGCTGTTTATCAGAAAAATATTCGGATAAACGAGAGCTGTTACAGGAGACAGTGTTTCACTGACCTGTCAATCTGATGATGATGGTCATGGTCGTAGGGCGGTGGCGCGGGGTGTGCGGGGTGCGCAGGGGGCGCGGCGGGGTACTGGTACTGCAGGCGGTAGTCGTCGGCGCGGTCAGGCGAGGGCGTCAGGTCGCGCCGCAGGTAGGCGCCGTCCGTCGAGCCCTTGAATAGCGCCTCCTCGAGGTGCACGTACGCCTGCATGTCGCGCGCGTGTGAGCCGTGCGCCGGCCGCAGCTCCTCGTAGCGGCGCGACGGCGACGGGGCGTAGCCCGCGGGGGGCGGGCTGCCGTCCGCGTCTGCGCACACACACACAGCTCAGCGCGCTGCCATTGGCCGCGCGCGCGACCCCGAGCCCGCGCCGGGGCCCGCGCCGCGCGCGCCTCCAATGGCGGAGCGCCTGTCTGTCACTCCCGATAGACTCGTGAACGATCGTAATTTGTTATAATGCAGCGTTAGCACACTCGCGTGGTATCGAACCCGCCGACTTACCTTCTTTGACCGAGTTGTGGTTGACCTCGGCGAGGAACGCTTCTATCTCGGTGGTGGAGGCGGGCGCGCCGCGGTGGTAGGCGCTAGGCCAAGTCTCGTGTAACATGTCTGCGCGCGTGCTCACTGCGCGGCGGTCGGCCGGGAACTGGCTGCGCGCGCGCAGCTCGCACCCCGGCGCGCGCTGCCTCGCGCCCCGCCCCGCAACCCCGGGGGTGGCCCATTCGGGGTGCGGGCGGGGGTGGCCGTCCCAGCCCCGGGGGTGAGGGCCCCGACTAATACTGATACCACTGATACCTACATAATATGACAACGATGGCGGTATGGGCTGAGCTGTCGTGTTTGTCGTGGTGTTGTTGAGGAGGCAGGGCACTGAACAGTCACTGTGATTGCTGAATGTATTATGTGTAGGTGGAGGCCGCGGCGAGAGTCGCGTATGCCGCGATTGATCACGTACCATCGAACTCAATGTCACTACTACACTACGGCACGATATTGTCTCCAACTAAATACTCACAGATGTTTTTATTCATAACAATACATACAAGTACATGCACCAATACTTCTGTTTAAATAAATTGTAAACCTACCTGCACATTGCACATGAGCCCAGCCCTAGACTAAACTTACTAAAGTGACAGAACCGATTTTTTTTGGTTTGAACTTTGAACTAATGTACAACTAAAACTTAACACAGTCGCTCGAGTGTCAGGTGAGGCAGTGCAGCATATAGCGTCAGCTGACTGATAGCGGGTACCGCACGTGGCCGCTTATCGCCGTATCTCCTGACCTACGCCACACCGCCCACACCCCCTAATGCAGCTACTGAACTGAATACAACTACACAATCAGTCTGAATCTGCTGAACTGGTTAAGGGCCCGTTCTTTCAAAATTAGCAGGTCGATGTCTGTCAGTGCGAATATCGACGTAAATGACATTAAAATAACATTCATATCAGTGCGCCTTGTACCGTTACGACGCTCGCCGCGTCCATGATAGGGCGAAATAGGAGAAAAAACCTTTTTTACTTAGATAAAAAATATTACAACTAAACATTTATCCAATCATTTCCCTGTAAAATTTTAATAGTAATCGAACTGTCCAAATTGTTTTTTGATTGAGTCCTTATAAGTCCTATAAAACTCAAAATGTTCGAAATCGAGGTTGTTTCGGATTTTTTTTATCGAGTCAAATTATCTGTATTGTGTTTCTAACCAAAAAAGTCACTAGTTAAAAGATGTATCTATACATGCATATTTTTCAGTTTTTTTAATGACGAAGATTATGAATTACTAGATTGTGTCCGCAACTTTCCTTGTTTCGTGGGCCCAACGTCCTTAACTCCTTACATTTTCCGGGAACAAAATCTATGCTGTCCTTACCAGGGACCGAAAGTGTAAAATTCAAATCGGTTAAACAGATAGTTTAAGTGTGAAGAGGTAACTTATAGTATTTTCAATTATTATATTTGCAAGGTACGCCCGCTGCAACTTTGGTCCGTTCCAAACTTCCATTAACAAAACAAAACAAAACATTGAAACTATTTAGGATGTGCATTGAAGTTCTTATCAGACCCTGGTCTACTAAAGAGTATCAAAATTTATATTCTAAGAGACAAACACAAGCAGAGTGTTTGTTATATTAAACCTACTTATAATATAATGGCTACAGATCTGAGCTACTAAGAACTTTAGAGATTACATGTGAATTACAATTTTTAAAAAAATCGTTTTATTTCTGAATAAATTTATTATTTTAGCTAAGCTAAGCTTGATACCCAATACCTAACAGTGATTATCCTGGAAGCCATTAGAGTGCACTGTTCTTCATAATGGTCCACTATCTATACTTAATATTATAATTGGGAAGAGTTTGTTTGTTTAAACGCGCTAATCTCAGGAACTACTGGTCCGATTTGAAATTTTTTTTCAGTGTTAAATAGCCTATTGATCTAGAAAGGCTATAGGCTATATTTTATTACGCTAAGACTAACAGGAGCGAAGAAATAGAGGAATATGTGGAAAAAACGAGGGAAATTATATGAAAGGGCTTATTTGAACGCGCTAATCTCAGGAACTACTGGTCCGATTCGAAAAATTCTTTCAGTATTAGATAGCCCATTTATTGAGAAAGGTTATAAGTTATATTTTATCACGCTAAAACTAATTGGAGCGAAGAAATAGAGACACATGTGGAAAAAACGGGGGAAATTATATGAAATTGCTTATTATCTTAAGAACCGCTGGAGCAATTTTTATGTTATTTGGCAAACGTGAAGAATATATTATCACGTAAAGAGACAGGCTATTTTTGCGGAAAAATATACGGTTGCGTGAAATTCCTAAATTACGCAAGCGAAGCCGCGCGGAACATCTATATATAATAAAATCGTAGGAATGTAAATTGTGTATATTTAATATTTTTGTACAAGAAATAATACTTGGGATGCGTCATTTGATCTACTATGCTAACGCGGACGAAGTCGCGGACAATAGCTAGTTGTAAATAAAATATTACAATACTTGTTATTATTGAGGCATGCCAGACGCCCACCACTCACCAGTGCAGTGCAACACTGTTGGTTCGCCGAAACTGCAGCACACGTGAACAGCTGTCCTGAACTTCTCTTAATTAATTTAGATTTCTTAATTAAATTAGACCATCAATATATTTTCAATATAATAGGCGATAAGAATTTTGGAATTTGAAGTTTGTCATTGCTTGAAATTTTATTTTTTTCAATCTAAAACAAGAATTGAAGTTAATAATAATGTTATTTAAAACCCTTAGACATAAATTATAAAATTTATAGTAATCAGGCTTTTATCTTTACATCCCACAATAGCATGTTATGCTTATTCTCAATAAAAACAACACTTTATTTAATACAACAAAAGTTTCTTTTTGAGTAGCCGTTTTGCTCATACAGTTTAAATAGCATTTAAAATGTTTTAATTTTTAAAGCATTTGACATGCCATTAATCCACATCCCATAACTGTACCAGGAACCAGCATAGAGCTTTTATTATGAGCCATCAACTGAACTTTGACTAGCTATCTATTCGCGGAAATATGTTTCACCGATGTATTATATTATTAAATGTGTATTTAAACTTTGAACTTTAAGCTTTTTATAATTTTTCTACTCCCACTTACTATTACTATTGCCAGTAGTCAGCATATTATATACGTCGCACTATTCTACGTTAATCGATTTGAATAGCTATGGAAAGTCATGAACAATACATTTGGAGAAGTTGCGGGCGATAGGACTACCAAAAAAAAATATACTTTTCAAAGAAAATGATATATTTTATAAGACTACAATAAGAATTTCCCGTTATTTTCCCTCAATGCGGCCGACTACACTACACTGTAATCTGTATAGTGTAATACATAGTGAGTGCGGTTTGGCGATAAGCGACGCGATTAGTTTATCGCTCATTCACAAGCGCGAGCATGTGCTAATTGTTTGTTTACATCTGTATGACGGATCCCGGCGGGACACGACAATGGCGCGCCGCGGGACGCTCCTACCCCGCGGTTTTTGCGCGCGCTACTCGGAAGCGCTACGGGTTAATATTACAGAGACAGGTTTATGGGGTCAGAACGGCCACGCGACTGCAATTTATGGCCCGCAAAAAACTTACAGTTACCAACTAGCTGTTGATGGTGTTACGATCACCAGAAACCATAATACGTCCTAATTTACGCGTTCGATGATTTTGTTACTGGCGGACGAGCCCGCTACGAAAAAATCTACAGTTATTCGATGAATTTATTATTTAGGAGCGGGGCATCATCTGGGATCTACGGGACCACAAATCATGGTTAATAACAAACAAGCGAACAGAGAAATTCGGTTATTGTGGTCGCTCTACCTAATTATGACAACAATAGAACTTTTATCCCGCGGAACAACAAATACATTTTTTGCAACATTTGTGTATGATTTTGTTTATTGTTTCAACTTAACCCTGTGAATGTTTTGTAATTTACTGCCTGTTTACTTCTTCCTATGGGCTAAAAATATCCTCCCATACCTAATCTCATACAATATGACGTTAAGAAGGAATTAATAAAGACTACGAATTCAATATCCATAATTAATTAATGTAACTCACTTTTACTGGTGGTATATCCAGGAATACTTGTACCTACTCTGTGATCTGTCTATATTTTTTTAGGAATTTAATATTTTGTAGCTGTTAATAATATTTTCAACCGAATGATCTAATAAGTAAATACTGATAAAACTAAAATGTCACACTCACATTACATGGTAATTGTATGGCGTTTTAAGCCGCATTAAACAAACATTAGCTATTAACATACCTCCGGTGTAAGTATAGTGACACTAGTGAGTAGTGAGCAGTGAGCTAGTGAGTTATGTCAGTAGCGAGTTATCTGTGTAATGGCGGCCGGGGTCGGGGCACAAAGTAATAGACTCATCGTCATAAAATGTCTACTGCCGTCGACTACCGAAACCAGTGATGTGGTATTATATTTTTGGTTACAGTAAGTACATAATAATTATTATTATATTACGCGAAGTAATAATAGCTCCCACACCGGTTTCGGTGACGGTGGCCGGTTTCATTGATATCAGGCCAGCTACGCTGGAGTAATTTTATAGTGCCCAAGTGTGTGCGCAGTACACAAGAGCACTCTATTCCTTTTACTCTCATAACCTATTGGGACGAAAGACCGACACGACTGGCGAGAGATCAGGCGCAAGACCGACTTTTTAGATGCCCATCCGACGCATATGGATCATCTTACTTGTCAGACAATCAGGTGATCAGTCTGCATTGTCCTAACCAAACTTGGAAATAATATGTTTCCAACGCGGGAATCGAACCCACGACCTCCACTTCCGCTTGTGTTGAGTAACTTGTGAGATAAACGCTTTTCTACGTCCTGAGCTGGGAATTTTTTTATTTCGAACATCTTTTTAAAGTATGCCTACGTTTCTCAGTATCATAATATCTGACTCGTTATTGTGATTCCATATAATATACGGAAGAAAAGGCTTATTTTGGGTTGGGTATTGCTAATAATTCTGGTCTATTAACCCGGACTGTTGCCACTGCGCCTCAGAGTATTACCTAGAGTCCTAAACGCGTCCAATAAGTACTTATAGTCTCAACCCATTATGTACCTACTACCTACCCTAAATTTGTAACCACAAACGAGCATCACACCACTCACCGCAAAATGTAGTTTGTAATTAAAAACCTATCAACTGTGACTTGTGTGTTCGTTACTAACAACAAATGAATTAATACAGTTTTTGACAATTTAACGTTCTCCACATTTTCCTAAACGCCCTACACAATGCAACGGTAAATTATATATGACTTGCGTCTACGAGTATATTATGTACCACGGATTACTAGACAGTAGATAGTTGCAGCTAAGTATTTAATTTAGAAACATTCATTTCATTATTCCACAATAAACGCAAATATAAGGCATAACTGGGAGTACAATAATGATAATAACCTTTTAACTAATCACAACAATATGAACAACAAACATGAAATATAGTAATGAATAGCTAACAAACGTAATCCCGAGCACAGCCTCTAACTGAACTATTACTGATTACTGATTAGATAATGGGTAATAATTTCCGATGTTGTGACAAGATAAACACTTTTTGTTTACGAACTTTTCGACTGCTGCGGCCTACGATATTTACGGCTGCGCGGACAAAAAGTTCACTTTTTCTAGCTTGTTGTTGGAAAAAATTAAGTATTAGGATTAACTTGTTTGTAAACTATTAACTCAACATGGATACTCGTTAAATATTCATAGAAATGTCTAATATTTTTTAAAAATATCGACGAATAGAAGATAGATTTTGTGATAAAGTTGCGCTTTCAACTTCTTGGATATTGTGATAGCGGACTCTCATCAGGTGATACGTTTGTCCATTTGCCGCCTGACTCCTAAGTATTGAATGTGTAAATACTCAACTATGAACTATGAAGGTAATGTCAGCGTCGCTCATGGTAGAGGCTAGAGCCGTTCGTCCTGCGGAAGCGGGCGACGGTTCAGCTGTTATCGTGTGTGACGTCACAACTTTCCATTTCCCTCCCGTGCCCGACGCCCGTGCCATTTGTACTTGCTACTGTAGAAAGTAGTTACACTCTCTATTTTTTAAGAAGTAGATAAAAAATAAAAAAAATACTCCCTAAGTTTTCCCCCGCTTTTCCAATGGTATTCTTCTAAAGAATTTCTGTGAACTTTGAAGTTCGGAATTTCATACCTACACAATTTATCATAATTAACAAAAATGGTAAAAAGCTTTACATTTTCCTAGAAGCTCAGCATTTTTAGGAAAATGCAAAGCTTTTCACGTCGCCGGCAAAACGTGACAGTGTTAGTTTTCTAAGTATATATAAAATATGTACATATGTTAGTTTTAAGGTATTTATTATATAATTATAATATGTATGTTAGATTTTAAGGTATTTGTTATATGGGCCTCTGATGCCCGAAATAAATGATTTGATTTGATTTGATTTGATTTTCACGCAAGTAGCTCAAGCCGCGGGTCGCGAACTCGAATCCCGCCGACGCGACGGAGCAAAAAGTTTTCAATATTCATGGATGTGTAAGATTAAACATGTGTATGATTTATTATAACAAAAATCTTAAATATATTATGTATAGTATAAAAGTATTAAATATACATAATACCTGAATACTTAGCACTGGACCAGACTGACGGGGTGTGAAGCGTCCATAATATTATTATTTATTTCACGTCATAAGCAAACCATTTTTCAAAAAGATTTCGTGTCGCCGCTGATCATTTAAATTGTTTTTACAAAAGCTTTTAGAGCTTATGCAAAAGTTTTGCGACGTATTAGTCATTTATCAAGACAATGTATTGACTTGTGAGGTCTAGGCTACCTGTAGGTTGTAAACAATAGTAGGTAATCCGCGTCCTATTGTACCTACTGCTCGGAATATGCGTAATAAACAATAGGGGTAGAGTGTTTTTTAAGAATTGGACCCATTTTAGTGAAACAAAGGAAGAGGTATTATCTGTGACTAATGCGACCGTAGAGGGCGGACTGCGAATATTTAGCTCATTACTCATTTCCATTCCCTTAAAAATAATTTAAAAATTCCCTTAATACCATATGTGGTATTAAGGGAATTTTTGAAGGAAGCTATGAGCTTAGTGAGCTTAGTGACAGAGCTAGTGCAAACACTCATATTAGTAGGTATATTACGTTAATGAAAAAGTGCGTCTGTCTTTATAATTAAACCGCAGAATTTTTTAAATCGTTATAGAAATACTTTAAATCCTAGGGAAAGGCATGGAATATAATCAGTGCGGAAAACTGTAGACATAAGGTTATAATTCTATGGTAGACACTACTAAATACGAGTAAGAAAATTACCATTGAATCAGATGGTTAAAACCAGGTTCAACCCGCATAAAGCCGAGCTTGTCGTTAAATAGTAATTAGAAGTGATCATAGATTTATATTATTAGTACACAAACAATTTGCTGCTTGATTTTATATTTCCAAAACATGTTAACAAATTAGTTAATGGGGATGTAGCGACAAGGACACGGTCTTAAATTAAAATAGATTTTTTAAGAACACCAACTGAGCTGAAGAATAATATGCTGAAAACATTTTTTTGCATCGTTATTTTCATGAATTTTATTTGGAGGAAGCAGCTTCAGCACTGACTACTAAAACGCAACTACTAGGCTAGCTATCGTCAAATATAATATTATGTGCTATCGTATATTACTGCTGTAGCCTTAGCCTGCGAAGTATTGACCAAAGCCTCATTTCTCAAAGTGATATTGAAGTTTTTTACTTCTTAAATGACTTTGAGATTTGACTTAATAAAATGATGAGACATTAAATACTCGTCACTCGTCGAGTGTAAAAATTCGTCCTTGTTATGCTTTCCAGGCCTCAAAGTATCAGATTTCATTAATCGGGTGGGGACGAAGCTACTTTCATACTAGTATACCTTAGTATGAAAGTGAGAAATGCTTCCTTTCCGCACCCCCGCCGCGGCGGATTGGGTGAATTCGGCAGGGTTATATTTCGCGGGATCTACCCACTATAACCCCATTATCCTGCATACTATCCATACTTCCATACTCATACTTCCATACTAATATTGTAAATGCGGAAGTGTGTCTGTCTGTCCGTCTGTCTGTCCGTCTGTCTGTCTGTCCGTCTGTCTGTCTGTCTGTCCGTTCGTCCGTCCGTCCGTCCGTCCGTCTGTCTGTCTGTCTGTTTGTCTGTCTGTCTGTTTGTCTGTTACCTCTTCACGCTCAAACCGCTAAACCGATTTTGCTGAAATTTGGTATGGAGATACTTTGAGTCCCGGGAAAGGACATAGGATACATTTTATCCCGGAAAATGTACGGTTCTCACGCGATAAACTAGTTTTGGCGCAACGGAGTTGCAGGCGTCACCTAGTAAGTTATAACACTATAGCACTCCCCGCTTAAGGCTGCTCTCGCGAAAAAAGCGTGCAGATGAAACTACTTTTCATCGGCACTAACAGAGAAATTATATCTGAAAAAAATAATTAGTAATCTACATGATATGATACGTAACGTGGTTTTGCCATATTTTTCTATCGGTATCACATAATAAGGAAATAAAAAACCAAATCACCTCCAAATCGTTGAATGAAACCACTTTACTCCTTCATTATTTATCAAAAGAATATATAAAAAATATATACTGCTTTGCAATACATAAGTTGATAACTTGGTTTTTTTACTTTTTTGAAATATGTGTTATAGTAAGCCTTAAAAAGGTTTTTTCTCCTATTTCGCCCTATCATGGACGCGGCGAGCGTCGTAACCGCCACCGTACAAGACGCGCTGTTATGAATATTATTTTAATGTCATTTACGTCGATATTCGCACTGATAGACAATCGACCTGCTAATTAACGGGGATAGAGGGCCCTTAAAGCGAAGTTGCGGGAACGTATCAGTAGACGTGGACGTATCAGTCAGCTGTTGTAATCAGCGGGCGTCTGCAGCCGTATCAGCATTACTCAGAGCTTCCCCGCGACGCCGTATCACCTCACCGCAGATAAACCAATTATCTAACTCAATTAACACTATGATACCACCTATCTCCCCATATCAATGCTACTGGTATGCTCTGTTCTACATTCAGACCCAGTTCAATCTAATTGTAAACAAAAAGAAGACCGACCAATAGTTAATGTGTTATTACTTATTGTATTTCTTATTTGCACGGTAGTTAAGTGATATTGATGTGAGTAGCTACTGTTATAGGAACATAATAATACTTACTTAATATTACACTTGGTGAGGTTGTTTATCTTGGACATCGATGACAAGAAAATGTTGGCCGTTGCGTGGAAATATACCGCGAGGTCGGCCATGATTCGGTTGCTGGGCAACGAACCAACGATGGACAGGGGGAGGGAGACGAGGTATATTTAAAATAAATATTATGATATTAATATTTTGAAGCGGGGCCGGAGGGCACGCTTATCAGTGTTTCCCCTCCTCCGCGCCTCTACCCCGCGCCACCATTATGTACGGCCAACGACACTCTCGCTGTGTCACGTTTCGACTCTATTTTAATAGCAATAAGGTAGTATGTACCGCACCGGGTTGGTCGGCGACCGTGCCGGCGCACGCGCAGCTACACCAAGGCGGATGTCACAGTAGTGATGTACCCGTGCAGCTGAGTAATGTGGCAACTTTGTTCTGTCAATATTTGTTATCTAGATATAGGGGAAATTGCTGTGGTATATTATATGAGGGAGAACACTAAGCCCCAATTTAAAAAATAAATAGCTTTCATAATTAAAACAACAGTCGTTTATAAAATTCAGTTCCAAGATCCGAATTATCATAGATATTATTATAATAGATACAAAAATATGCTACTTAAAATTTACATATTTGAAGTAAGTAAGCTTAATTATTAAAAACAACAAATACTCAATTAAAACAAATGACTTGCGATTTGAGAAATATATTGTTAAATGTTTTGTATGAATTGTATGTAAGCTGTGTAAGTACAGTCAGAATAACAATCAGAAATGCACGATTTACATTGTTAATAACTATTTTCATTTCGATAACTATAATATAACGTTAAATCGATAAAATATCGTTTTCATTAAAAAAACACAAATTGACAAATGATATACTTACTTAATAAAAAAATATATAATATATAATAATAATTTCGGTGACGGTAGCCAATTTCATTGAAACCAAGGCCAGTTACGCAGTAGTAATTTTACAGTGCCCAAGTGTGTGCGCAGTACACAAGAGTACTTTCTATTCCTTTTACTGGCGAGAGATCGCGCAGGACCGACTTTTTACATGCCCATCCGACGCA
Source organism: Lysandra bellargus (assembly GCA_905333045.1). Classification (NCBI taxonomy): domain Eukaryota; kingdom Metazoa; phylum Arthropoda; class Insecta; order Lepidoptera; family Lycaenidae; genus Lysandra; species Lysandra bellargus. The sequence continues at coordinate 11,401,433 of HG995335.1, read as the reverse complement.
TGGATCATCTTACTTGTCAGACAATCAGGTGATCAGCCTGTGTTGTCCTAACAAAACTTGGAAATAACATGTTTCCAACGCGGGAATCGAACCCACGACCTCAGAGTCAAGAGCCGAGCTCTGAACCACTGGACCACGGAGGCGACTATACGTCATTGATAATAATATAATAATATAATAATAATTAACAATGTGTGATATATTTGAAAATTCTTTTTTTATTTCATAAAAAGAGTAATTGATAGAATACTAATAAGATTCAGAATTACTTAACAACTTTACCTAATTAACTTATGAGATAACTCCGATGCTATTGGGCCTTTTTCAAATTAAATGTATTTACCAACTGGGTAGCCCAGGGATACTCGCAGCATCAGAAGAGCTGCAGGTGCGTTGCCGGCCTTTTAAGAGGGAATAGGGTAAAAGGGGAGGGAAGGCATGGGAAGGGAAGGGAATAGGGTAGGGTAAGGAAGGAAATAGGGTAGGGGATTGGGCCTCCGGTAAACTCAACTCACTCACTCGGCAAAACACAGCGCAAGCTCTGTTTCACGCCGGTTTTCTGTGAGAACGTGGTATTTCTCCGGTCGAGCCGGCCCATTCGTGCCGAAGCATGGCTCTCCCACGTATTGTTATTGTATTAACGTTATTATGAGAGGTTGATACATTTTAAAACCGTTATTTTTGACATGGCCACAATATATTTTTCAGTCGGTTGTATAACTCGGAGCCACAGATCCTCCTCCCGCTATCGGCGATGCCCCCCGACCTCGTTATCGCCATGACAGTTACACTCGATGCTACAGAAACACATATTTTACTTTTGCCCCTAGTATATAGAACGTTACGTGGTATGATAACATAATTTGGTTAACTTTTTAAGATCGAAGATTAGAAAATACAAATAGTTTTCGTACGAGTTTAGCCAAAGGTTGCTCAAAGACACAGTTTTGTGTCTCATTACGGTCTTCGCTACAGGTTTACTCGAATCAACAAACAATACATAGAATAATTTGAATATAACGAATAGCCTACAAAGTCTATACGCTTCTCCTGTTAACATGCGGCAACTATATACAGACTTATAGCTTTGGGCTCCATGTCACCCACAAATTGCTTATATTATTATTATTTTTTTATATATATATAATAATAATAATAATAATAATAATTATATAATAATTTTTTGGTAGGAATAAACATATTCTTAGTACATATTTATTTTATTTTTATTTATTTTATTTTATTGACTCACCAACAAAACAGCATTTGTGACATTTTAAAGTACATAAAATTTGTTTATAGATAAAATGAATTCTAATTACAGGTGAAGTACAGCGTGCGTATGCGACAAGAATTAGACGAGATGAAATGTAGTGAATATGGTGATAAATGATAATGATAAAATATGTGTGTAACAAAAAATATCTTATTTTAACAAATAATAGTTTGAAAATAAAACTAATACATACTAATATCACAAAAATTAAAAATTATATTATTAATATGCAACATCGTTTATGCATCTTTTCAATATATTGTTCGTTAGGCTGTTTATATTCATCATTATGACTTGAACATAATATTCCGTTTAGACATAGCCAATAACTAGGCAGTAGCTAGAAGTTGGACTATTGTGACATCACCTGCAGACTGCAGTCACGTATTTACTTTACGCAATTGTTTTCCCGCTATATATTTTAACAACAAAACTACACATTAAGTATAAACAAACGTTTCGAAATACGAAAAATAACTTAAAGTTTTGTCATAAAAAATTAAGTTTTGTTAGGTAGAGTCACGTTATGTTGAATTTTGTTATTGGAATTGTGGAACTGTATTTTATTTCTATGAATTTGCAATAAACTGACTAAACTGAATATTATAATACAATTAGTTCAGTTAGATTTGAGCTTGAGCTTCTACATAAATGTCAACAACAAGCAACAACATAACAACAGACAAACAAACAACAAACAATAAGTACTTTAAATGTCAACAACAAGCACAATAAGCGCGACACTACGATGAAATGAAATTAGTGAATTAATTATATTTAATAGTCTCTATGAGTCACCTAAAAACGTATCTTGAAATTATTTTTTGACTTTAAATAAATAAATAAATAGATAAATTATATGATCAAAATGTATGATGTGGCGGAAAAATACAGGTGGAAATTGCTGGAAAATGCTTATAAATTTCCCCGTGGCATGGTGACCACATTCCGACATCACGGCTCTAACGCGGCGTGACCGAGACCAATACACAATGTGGTCCCAGACTGAGTGGTGACTGCACGAACAGAGCTGTTACTCACTGCACCGAGTTAACAAGATTAATTACTTATTATATGAATCCATACTAAATCCTAAATCTAAATATATAAAACTCAAAGGTGACTAACTGACATGGTGATCTATTAACGCACAGCCCAAACCACTGGACGGATCGGGCTGAAATTTGGCATGCAGGTAGATGATATGACGTAGGTATCCGCTAAGAAAGGATTTTGATCAATTCTACCCCCAAGGGGTTAACATAGGGAATGAAAGTTTGTATATAATAATACTTCTTAACGCGGGCGAAGCCACGGGCAATAGCTCGCCAAATATAATAAAGACAAAGGGCATTTGTCTGAATTTATCTCGATTATTTGTTTGTCCCTAGAGTGTAGTGTACTAGGATGGCAATTAAATTAAATTGGATAAAGATTTTAAGTACTAGGAAAGGACATAAGATGGATTCATCCCGGGAAAATAATACACGGCTACCGTGGGATAATTGAATTTCAGCGCAACGAAGTTGGGGGCAACCAAAAAAATAATTGTAGAACATCAATCGTTTAGTAACGATGCTAGATTTTTTCAAAGGTTCTAACCTGAACAATTTTCCTGATTTTGGAAATGCGTCTAAACGCCTTGGAAAATTTTCCCTATAGAAAAATAATTTCATTGGTCTTTGACAATATTGCACAGTTTTCTTTGCGCAAATAGGCTGAAATCTTTGTTCGTCGTTAGAAACCTCGCGCACGGCGCACTGTGATTTGCTCTACATAGAGCTAGCGAGGTACTATTAGGTCACCATTGTTTCACGTTTTATGGTCGATCGCGTTGATAAGCTAGACCATACACTACGAGTGCGCTATTTTCCTACAGTTTTCCCCATTTACAGCCTGCTATTTGTTATAATAAGTTAGGAAATATCTCAGTTAGCTTATCATGCCGAAAGCTAAAAATAACTTCGTGCTGATTCGTTTTAGATAAATTTGACGTTTAATGTTTACATTGATTTGCGTGCAGGAAAAGTAGACTAATTTATATATACTAGATTGAAGATACTAATATTATAAAAGCAAAAGTGTGTCTGTCTGTCTGTTACCTATTCACGACCGAATCGCTGAACCGATTTTACTGAAATTTGGTATGGAGATAATTTAAGTTCCGGGAAAGGACATGGGATACTTTTTCAGTTTCCATAGAAACATAATGCCGAGTATTTTTATATTAATAAAGAGGCAGTTGCTGTTTAACTCAAAAACAATATCATATTTAAGACACACGTAAAATTGTTCATCAATATCATTCAAAACAGTTGGTTTTATTTTCTTAAAATTTTCAAATAATATTTTATGACTACTCACTGGGAAAATGCAATATTTAGCCTTGAAAACGAAGTACATTCCACGTGTATATTTAATTGTGAAATGTACATCCATTCAACGTCACACGCCGCGCGCGCGGACTCTACAGTCTACATGCACGAGGCACGTTTGTCAACACTTCCAGTACGTTTTATTTCAATTACATATTACATGTAGTTTATTTCTTGCTCATATTTTAAATAAACATACATATACACATATGTTAAAAATAACCATCAAATTATTAGTCTGTCAAGAAAATTTTTTAAATGAAAAAAAATATGAGAACTTTATTATTTCGAGATAAAATGTGCAGGGTGACATTATTTAAAATGTAATAAGCATTCTCTCTGAAAATACAAAAGTGCGAGTTGGACTCGCCACTGAAGGGTTCCGCAGCAGCAATAAGGTTTATTTCTATATTATTATTTTTAACAAAAAATTAAAACCGACTTCCAAGGTAAAAACAATAATAACATCCTTATAATATGAACTAAAATGTATTAAATAATTTTTCCTATCTCATGGTGCCTTTTTCCGAATTCGGCTAAAACTCAACTATTTCTGTACTCAATCTTCATAATTTTGAAGTCGGTACCAGATATAGCTGAATCCAGATGCCAGAATATTTGAAACATTTGTAACTGGCACCGACTTCAAAATTATGAAGATTGAGTACAGAAATAGTTGAGTTTTAGCCGAATTCGGAAAAAGGCACCATGAGATAGGAAAAATTATTTAATACTTTTTAGTTCATATTATAAGGATGTTATTATTGTTTTTACCTTGGAAGTCGGTTTTAATTTTTTGTTAAAAATAATAATTTCACTCTTTTTAGTTACCTAGTAAAATCATCGCGTACTATACGTAGATTAGGGCCGATTCACACCGAATGGCAGAGGCGAGGCGAGCAGTTTCAGTGTCATATGATTTTAAACTTTATTGTAATACATAGTATCGCTTGAGAAATTGACGCCGCCGGCGGCCGCAAGAGTCCACGAGCATCCACGGGCGGCCGTAGATTTCTCAAGCGATACTATCTATTACAACAATGAAGATAAAGTTTAAAATCATATGACACTGAAACTGTTCGCCTCGCCTGCGCCATTCCGGTGTGAATCGGCCCTAATACACCTGTATACTATTCTACGTATCTTATTACAATTTGTTAACAGTCACACTTACAAAATATAATATCAGCTGCAGATAATTTTGAACAATACATTAAAAAAATCGAAGTGGACACGTGCCAGAGCCGCGCCAAACCGGAATTTTAGCAGCGCGGCAGCGGCGAGGCTTTCATTGTCATATGATTTTAAACTTTATCTTTATTATTGTAATACATAGTATCGCTTGAGAAGTCTACGGCCGCCCGTGGCCGTGATTGGTAAGTGTGACAGCTGTGCACTCTAGCATGTTACTTGTATTATCGAAGCAACTTACTTCTCAGAAGTAATGACAAATGTGTGCCTTACGCTCTGGAGATAAGGTTGAATATTTTGTTATGTTCAATTTTGGTGACATTGGTGACCCTGACGTGAAAATGATGATGATGATGATGAATATAATTTGTATAGTAGCATATGCTTTCAGTTCTTAAAACAGCGCCTAAACCCCCAAACTTGTATCTAAAAAGAATCCGGAGTTCTCTTAGTATCTTCGGAACCATAGTATACCTTGGTGCAGAATCTTGTGTTTTGGTAGCATATGCTTAGGATGCTTCTCATAAAATCAAAATCACCATAAGTTTCCATATAAATTTCGAGGAGTTCCCTCGATTACTCATGGATCCCATCATCAGATCACCACTTTTGTGAACATGGTACCAAATTGGAGTGAAACCTAATACAACAAAACAAAAATTTCGAAATCGGTTCACAAACGGCGGAGTAATCGTTGAACATAAAAAAAAAAAAAAAAAAAAAAATCCACAGCCGCATATATAACCTCCTCGTTTTTTGGAAGTCGGTTAAAAATTTTTCGGTATTTTTTTTTTTTTTCGAAAGGGTCTAAGCTACTGGTCTGGTTAAGACCATGGTAGTTTAATCGTGGCTATAACTAGTCTGTTGCTAGTTGGTTTGGAGATAAACAATGAGGGGGCCTGGCCCCCTCCCCTAAAGTCACACGTGTGACATTCTAATCGGGCAATATTGGGGAGAGCTACGAAATAAGCTATTTTCATCTGACGTGGGGACACGGATCCCCCCTGCTCTTAAGGGGCCGACCCCTTACTCACTCTCTGACGAGTGAGGCTGCTCGCGCGCGGTAGCACAAACTAGCTGCGTACGAGTTATCGCGGTAGATGAGCTCAAGTTATTAATGTTATTGCATAAAAGAGGGCCGTCCCTCTCCCCTTCCGAGTCCGGTTGGGGTGACATACGCGTGTATGTTCTAATGTCAAAGTAATTGGTAGAGCTCTCTACGACAATGTCGCGGTCGCGGTCATGATTTAGGTGTGTTCCTATGCTATCCGCATGCGAACTCGAACCCGGGATCGAGCTCGGCACCGGATTTCGGTCGGTCTGTCTGTTTGTCGTTCGGGTCGTGTTAAGTCCTCGGGGAAGGCGCCGGCGTCGTCCCCGGTGCAGTACTAACCACGCGGGTGAGTGTGATTTGTGTTTGCGTAACTGTACACAGTACGTTACGTATTCTGTAATGGGATCTACAGGGTCGGCTAAGATATGCTTAGGTTATTTTTATATTTTAGTTGATTTAATGAAAGTTAAATTAAGGTTTACCATTTATGACGTATAAAAAAAACTACTTGATAGATCTCGTTCAAGCCAATTTTCGTTGGTAGTTTTTATAGTAATGCATATCATATATTTTTTTTAGAATTATCATGCCCCTACTTTAGAAGTTAGAGGGGGGGGGACACACATTTTACCACTTTGAAAGAGTCTCTCTCGCAAACTATTCAGATTAGAAAAAAATGATATCAGAAACCTCAATATGATTTTTGAAGACCTATCCATAGATAGATCCCTACACGCGTAGGTTAGACGAAAAAAAAATTTTTGTTTCAGTTGTACCTATGGGGACCCCTAAAATTTTTAATATTTTTTCCATTTTTGTATCAAAATCTTAATACGGTTCACAGACTACATCTACTTACCAAGTTTCAATAGCATAGCTCTTATAGTTTCGGAGAACAGTGGCTGTGACATACGGACGGACAGACAGACAGACAGACAGACAGACAGACATGGCGAATCTATAAGGGTTCCGTTTTTTGCCATTTTGGCTACGGAATCCTAATACACCTTTTAAGCGTGATTACGTTTAGAAAATATTCCCGCCTGGTCATGACTTTCTTGGCGGACTAAAGTAAGGCAATATATAAAATTTAATGATTTCCGAAATGTAAAGTTTTAAAAGATTTTTCAAAATGTAGAGTTTCTCCTGAACAGTTTTAACTGTTATTTTTTATTTATTTACTTATTATAGAATCCCTAAAAAAACTAAAAGATTTCCTTTAGCAAAAACTAGCCTAGATATGTTTTTGCCTGTTATATTATAGCCCGCTCTATGTCTCGGCCTTTCATCAAAAATCTTTCTCTGTATAATATCACACGCATTTTAAAGCGATTTATATAGATTTAAGAGTATAGACTAACATAATCATCATCAGGCATGGCCATGTGCACTGTACTGTATGCTGATTGCTGACGCAACTTTTAATACTGTAAAGTCTAGGCAATAAAATATGATGTTATGTTTAGCAAACGCTAACAGTGGACTGTTGGTGACATGTAGCTGGCGACCGTGGGGGTGAGGTGCGGGGCGGGCGGGGCGCGGGGTCAGCTGCGAGCTGTTATCAGCATCCTCCCCCCTCTACCCGCTGCCCTGCGCCGCCCGCGCAGGTCGACAGCTCCATCACTACATACAGTTTTATTTAAAGCGAGCAATTTTATTTTATTTATGAATTTGTTTAAGGCTCAGAAAAAAAGTTAAATTTAAAAAAAGTTTTGAAACACTCTCGCTCTTCGCTACAATTATAGCAACTGGTACAGAGTTATCAGTGATTCAGTACTATTTTATTCGTGTTTTATCTATGTTTTATCGAATACCGAGCAAAGCTCGGTCAAATAGGTAGTTGTAGTTGATGGGAAAAGTCCATTCATAACCAAATATCTGACCTCCAACCATAATCTGATAATTGAGTTTATGAATGAAGGAGAAGTTAAGAGGCACGTAGTCCTGAATGAGCGTCACCCGACACCGTCACAAAACGCCGTCAGTGAACCGGTGTCAAGTGCAGCGCCACGAGAGTCCCAGACGGTGGGATAATTTTGCGTAAGCGAAAACATTTCTTACAATATAATATTATATTGAGTTTTGGATTTGAGATACGTATATATATATTAAAAAATAAGAACAATACTCTAATGGAGTGTATGATTGTTTGTCTCTTCTGATGGCAGGCACTAGCGTAAGTCGTATTACATATCTACTAATGATACTACGCTCATTTGTACTCAAAACTTCGTCTCCACATTCATTGGCTAGCTAATAGCTAATTTTTATGTTAGTACTAGATGACGCCCGCAACTTCGTTGCGCCAAAATTCGTTTATCGCGCGGGAACCGTACATTTTTCCGGGATAAAAACTATCCTATGTCCTTTTTCGGGACTTAAAGTATTTCCATGCCCAATTTCAGCAAAATCGGTTCAGGCGTTCGTGAAGAGGTAACAGACAGACAGACAGACACACTTTCGCATTTATAATATTAGTATTTTTTCTTATGAAATAAGGGGGCAAACGAGCAAACGGGTCACCTGATGGAAAGCAACTTCCGTCGCCCATGGACACTCGCAGCATCAGAAGAGCTGCAGGTGCGTTGCCGGCCTTTTAAGAGGGAATAGGGTAATAGGGGAGGGTAGGGATGGGAAGGGAAGGGGATAGGGGAGGGAAGGGAAGGGAATAGGGTAGGGATTGGGCCTCCGGTAAACTCACTCACTCGGCGAAACACCGCGCAAGCGCTGTTTCACGGCGGTTTTCTGTGAGAACGTGGTATTTTTCCGGTCGAGCCGGCCCATTCGTGCCGAAGCACGGCTCTCCCACGTATATACTAATCAAATATAGTAAGGATGTATTTGATTAGTATATGGATAGACAATACAATATACACCGCCTGAGGTTTTGATGATAATATGCTGACACTCAAAAATACTTGGTTAGTGACAAGAATACACTGTGAAATTTCTGTCTGTCAGAGTGTAGTAGACGCCCAAAGTATAGCTCGCTCAGACTAATATTACTTCTGAACTTTATGAAATCGACAAAATGGATAGTCCAGAGAGGCACCGAGGTAACATAACTTCGAAGTTCGATCGCACTGTAGCGTTTGTAGGGCTAGCCGTAAAAAGGGTTCGTTGTAACCTCGCGGAAGTACCTAGCGACCTACTTACCGTGCCGTATATATGCACGCTACCTACTATGTTATAAGGGAACGTAGCCAAACTACTTGACAGTTTTTTTGCTATTCTTAAACTCTGTGTGACCACTGATCCAATGATATAACTAAGACTACTTCCTTTTACTACGTGCACTACTACTTCCTTACAAAATAACAAGCATTTTTAACATCTTCTATATCTATATCTATCTCTATTTCTTATTATAAAACAAAGTCGCTTTTTTTCCCTCATGTCCCTTTGTTCCCTTTAATCTTTAAAACTAGGCAACGGATTTTGATATTTCTTTCAGTGTTAGATAGCTAGTGTTAGATATCGAGGAAGGTTATAGGCTATATTTTATCACGCTGATACTAATAGGAACGAAGAAATAGAGGAAAATGTGGAAAAAACGGGGAAAATTATTTGAAAGGGCTAACTTGAATGCGCTAATCTCAAGAACTACTGGTCTGATTTAAAAAATTCTTTCAGTGTTAGATAGCCCATTTATTGAGGAAGGCTATAGGTATAATATTTTCAGTGGCTATATATTTTATACCCGCGCGACGCCGAGGCGGGTCGCTAGAAATATATAAAATGCTTTAGATCAATTCTACCACCAAGGGGTTAAAATAGGGGATGAAAGTTTGTATATAATAATACTTCTTAATGCGAGCGAAGCCGCGGGCAAAAGCTCGTTTTCCCATAAGACATTGATTACAACTTCACACAATCCAAAACCCCCTTCAGCTACCAAGTATAGTTTAATCTAGTCCCCCTTTTACGTGTTGTGAGTATGTTCCCTAACATCATACCCAGCGTATGCCTACTAGTTACTACCGCACTACCTATACCAACGCGTATGTTTTCCAACGCGCTGCGTAGCGTGCTTTTACTAGTTCGGAGTTATTTTTCCCGGAGGTTATTAGAGAGTGATTCTTATAAGGTTTGCATAAAGTTCTATCGAAGGTAAAATAGCTCTGAACATCTTGTGATTCTCACAATACCAACGCGGCGCCGAAGCCTGGAGTGGCAATAAACTATTATCCCATGAACTTTTACAAATTAAGCGAGCTTTACTAATAATATATTACTAATATTTCTAATAATATTACTAATAAGTTATGATGGGATATAGGAATGGGTTTATTGATAATTTTTTTTATCATTTTTAGCAGCTCCTCGTTTTGTTTATATAAAAAAATACATTGAGGAAAATGACGTGGAAGCTGGCGACACGACACGCAAAAATGTTTTGGGCGGAAAATTGGGCAGTTTTCGTTTATCACACTGTTTATACTTATACTTACTTAACATATAAGTTCTTTGAGTAGGCTCTCTAGGATTTCAGATGATATGATTCAATAATAATCCACCAGTCATTGAATTTGGCATACAAACATTGTTACTATTGATTTCCGTGTCTTGCATGTGTGTGACCGTGTATTGTGTGTATGCAGCATGATTATGTGTGGATGGTCGCCGTTTTGCAAGTGCCGAACACTACAACACTAGTTCGTACGATCGTTCACGAGTCCCCGCTACCGGGCGGAAGGCGCGGCTACCTACGTCGGGGAGCACATAACAGTCGCGGGCGCAGCGCCGGTGCTGCTACGTGCTGCCGGATGCCGCACAGTGCTGCGTGGTGCTGCGCTGCGGAAGCGCGCTCGCGGCGCGGCCCGCACTCGTCTACTGCGGCGGGAGGTTGAGCGATTTCGCTTTATCTAATCGGCGGATGATAACACACTCCGCCCGCGCACCTGCGCTGCACCCACGACTGCAGCCTTCTGGCGTTCGCGATACGACAGTGCTATTTCCCCAGATGAAAATCAGTGTCATGCGATTTTTTTTTCTCTGAGGTTCGCGCGCTGGTTCTGGCGCGATTCGTGTGATGCAGTTTTGACGTGAGACTCACCGTAGGGGTACTCGATCTTCGTGGTCATATCGTCGTGGTCGTGGTCTCGGTGGTGGTCGGGCGGCCGCCCGTCGTGGTCGTGCGCGGCGCGGAGCATGGCGGGCGCGCGCGGCGGCGGACAGCGCGCGAGTCTTGCCTCCCGCGCCGCCCCGCCGCGCCGCCCCGCCCCGCCCCGCGCCGGGCCACCGGGCCACAGGCCAGCGGACACCAGCACATTATACCTACGATGAAAAAAATATAAACAGCCGGTATTAATAGCTAAATAACGTGCAGCTTTATCTGATACATATTATTGCGATCGTGCCATCCATCGCCAAGATAGACTTTTAGCAAGGTGCTGGCGAACCCCGCTACTAGCAGATTTGGCTAGCTCGCTAGACATACTCTTTTGTATTCATAACTCTTTCTCATCTTACTGTGTCCGGGCCTTTATAAACAACTTCTACCTACTTGGAATGGCCGTTTATAGGATCTACATCATCACGTACTGCAGTTAGTTTATTATGAAATAATGAACTTTCTTTTGTAGTTTAGACTTTCACCCAATCTATAATTAATAAACTTGAGCTAATGAGATATTAGATTATTATTTATTTTATTTGCCGGGGGCAGACCCGATCCAAACGAAGCGCCTAGTGGATCTGCCTAGTGGATCCGCCGAGACGAGCCAAGCGAAGCGCAAGGGCACTACCTACCTTTTCTTGAAGTGTTTCGCCGTTTTTTTTAACCTTCATAGAATTGGTTTCCGTTGTAACAGATAGTTCATATTTTCAGAATATGATGTCATCAATAGACTTATTAAGCATACAAAGTATCAATTTAATAGATCTTGTACTTTAGATTTTATTGATATCTAAAATACGCCAATTTCGTCACTGACACACTGATGGTCATCAAAATGTTTGGGTACTTCCTGAAGTGCTAGAAAGCTGAAATTTGGTGTGTAATCTAAGTTTAGTATACAACCAACAACAAAAATCATAAACTTGTAATTTCCGTCCCCCATCCCATAAAATTGGGGGGTGGAAGTTGACCCTTATAGAGTTGGTTTCCGATGAGCCAGATAGTTTATATTCTCAGGATATGATGTTAATAATAGACTTATTAAACATACAAAGTATCAATTCAATAGTTCTAATACTTTCTATTTTATTGATATCTAAAGTACGCCGAAATTTGGTTATGACTTATACGCCGTAAAATAAGTTTAGAAGGGGGTAATGGAAGTTTAAATGAGACTTTCACTAATTTTATAAGGACATGAAAGTTTCCACGGGATGGACATTAACTAAAAACGTCTTAATAAAAAATAAAAATAAAAACACTAAAAAGACTAAAAAGACTGCCTATCAAGTAGCAACTTACAAAATGGACTGAAATCCCACCAAAAACATTTCATGTAAAGTTACCTCGACGACCACAAAAGATTTTCCCTGTGAAAAAGACATCAGATCTAATGTAGAGCCAAGGTTCTGAATCGACGCGGCCTAACTCTATCGACCCATAACTCCAACAAATTCTACATAATATCAGTAAGTATGTATGTGTGGCTTGGCTGTTTCGTTATTTATTTCAGATCAGAATTCAGAAACTAAATATTTGAAACAGCGAAGCCATACATACTTACTGATATGTAGAATTTGTTGGAGTTAGGGTCGATAGAGTTAGGCCGCGTCGATTCAGAAGCTTGGCTCTACATTAGATCTGATGTCTTTTTCACAGGGCAAACCTTTTGTGGTCGTCGAGGTAACTTTACATGAAATGTTTTTGGTGGGATTCATGTTTCCAAAAACTGTCAATAAGAATTTTCCGACATCTCCAAGCTACTACGATCAGGTGCTATGCTACCGTTATTGTAATGTCTCGTGAGTCGTGACTCGTGACCACATGTTAAATAGCTGCCATAATATGCCATGAACTTTAAGTCCCTCAATATAACACAATATTCAGTCCCAACTTCACCAATGCCACTTATTGCTTGTTTATTACAAAAAACCGGCCAAGTGCGTGTCGGGCCACGTGCAATATAGGGTTCCGTAGTAGGTAAAGCTATAGTTTCTGATAATTTTTGTATGGTATGGTAGTACATTTATAACGTGTTTACCACTAACAACATCATCTCAGTTACCTTCAAATGAACGAAAAGTTATTTTATACTTCGCCGATTACATTTTTTTATTTGATGGACTATAACTCAAAAACTTATGAAGTTTTCTTAGCCATGATCTACGAATAATTAAAACTAAGGAAGAGTAACTCCGTCAAAAAACATGCTCCAAAATACTTGTCAAAAAAGTGTACCTTAGGTTCACTTTTCATACATTTGCAATATTTAGGTGACCTTGAGCGGTATAAAGGCTGACGTTACATGACAGTTCGAATGGAACCAAATTTAAAACTGTATTAGTATGGGAGTTACGTTTCCTTAGGTTTTATTATTCGTAGGTCGTGATAGTTTTCTTTTTAAATTCAGAATATTTTCTACTCTCGTAAATTTTTTCACATTTCCAGAAGCAACCGTTTAGCTGGTAGAAGGGGGGGGGGGGGACACTGGACTCTAACGATTTTTTCCACTTTAAAACTTATTATTTCACAAACGGATCCATCCAAATCGGAAAATGATCTAATAAGACTCATAATATTATTTTTAAAAAACCTATCCAACGACACCCCACACGATGGGGTGGACGCAAAAAAAAATCATCCCCGCTTGATGTGTAGGCAAGGTACCATAAAAAAAATATTTTTTTAAGATATCATGTACCTACCATTTTGTCGGCATCATTAATATTCATGCCAAATTACCTACAGCTTTGTAGGTCCTGTATTCTCTGAGCAAAACCGCGGACAGACAGATAGACAGACAGACGGACAGACGAACAGACGGACAGACGGACGGACAGACCGAAACTACAAGGGTTCTTTGTTGACAACGGAACCCTAAAAAGGGAAAGCACAATATGACTTATTAAAAGTTTTGTAACTTTAAAGTTTTAACAGACGGATGATGTGAAGTTCGGACAGACATAATACTGTGATAAAGCACGGATAAAGCTTAGGACTAGGACGACTAGGATTTCATGTCGTAAATCACAATCATAACATCACAAATCAAAATAAATAAATCGTGATTTGTAAAGCTCTGTGGGTACCGCCACATCACTCCCCCCCGAAGACCGGAGGTCGAATCTTGAAGTCTTGTCGCTTGAGTCGCCAGTGCCAGTGAGTTCCAGTGAGTCGGAACTGTTGCAGTGAGTCCCAGTGAGTCGGAACTATAAGCTGCTGCACGGGATCCAGTGAGTCGGATAGCTGCCGTGCGGGACCGCCACAGCTCCTTACATGTTACGTGATACTCTACATTGTACAAGGCCTTCTACAAAAGTCCTTAGTTGTTTCGCTACTCTGCAAAAACCATAATTTAGTCTATTGTCATAATATACCTAAACTAGACCTGGCGAATTTGGACGGACAATGTAAAAAGCCGGATACAATAAGAAACTAAGCTCAAAAAATATAAAGTGAAGCGAGCTCTACTATTATATCTCGAGCACTATTGTGGTAACATAGTAATTTTTATTTATATTATGTAGATATATTGTGTTATCATCAGATTTTAAACTCTCATTCATATCTATAATTTGCATTATGTGTTTAACAAATAATTTGGTAGTTTGTAATAATTTGTGATTTCCCAAGACGATTAATACTATTGAAAAATGTACAGACGAGCATACACCTTCTCCTTTTTGGAAGTCAGTTAAATAATTTAGTAGTACACTTGACGTTGCAAGCGCCAAGCAGAACTCCTAGCGCCATCTAATCCAATACTTCAAAAACAAAGTGTGCTAGAATAACGTCGGGCTGTCTCGCGTTCCGAGCTGCATAATGTCTTAGTTCCATGTCTTTTCCACAGATGGCGTTATGTGTTAAGCAAAGGGTTTTTTTAAAAGCGCCATCTAGTATAAGATACGTGAAGTAGTGCTGTCAATTATTATTATCAACTTGACATTGGCACTGATTCCATCCCCGGCTTCGTAATTGGTAGTTGATACACAGAAACACGCCGCGTGCTCTCGCAGATAAAAACAATCTCTTGTTGCTGATCGAATCAGATACTAGTTAGGTACTACTGTAGTTATTATTTAATTATACAAAATGAGTGCGGGAAATGTCGTAATTCGTGATATGACGAGCGAGGACGTTCCTGTAGTACATCAGATGATCAAAGTAAGTTTGACATTGTACACATCCCATTACTGACCTGTCAACTATAGAGTGTTTGACTCATTTGAGTAAGTATATCTTACACATTACTCGTGAAGTTGTGATACATATGCACTTAGAATAAAATATTAACCTTACCACTACTAATATATTACTTCTTATTCTGTGACCTTACGAGATATTATGATTATACGAATTGACGTAGTAATACACTTGTATTCGCTGATCTAGAGTTTAAATAAAGTTATGATTTAGGTTCATCCATATATAATCCATACTTCCATATTTATATACTAATATTATAAATGCGAAAGTGTGTCTGTTTGTCTGTCTGTCTGTCTGTCTGTTACCTCTTCACGCCCAAACCGCTGGACCGATTTTGCTGAAATTTGGCATGGAGTTACCTTGAGTCCCGGGAAAGGACATAGGCTCCTTTTTATCCCGGAAAAATGAACGGTTCCCGCGCGATAAACGAGTTTTGGCGCAAAATATTATAATATTATGGTTGGTATGGCCTATTCTCAGACGCGTTAATACGTACATCCTTAACGTATGTCAATGAAGTGTGACATGGTGTGACAAGGAGGTGGGGCCCTAAGTAAGAGGTAAGAACGACCACCAACTATGGAGTTTCGGTCGCGGTTAAGAGGTATTCAGTTCTGAAGGTCTACATAGTACATAGCCTTCGATAAAATATAAAGTTCAATTTTTTCCTTATTTTCCTTAGGATAACTGTAGGAATCTCGTTTCACATTTCGGACACTTCATACTGCCGGATCACCTGGGTGCCTGGCAACATAAAAAAATGATCGGCAGAGGGAGACGAGATTCCAACAGTTCCTCCTCCTCCAGTCGTGTTCCTCATGTCTGCGGGTCGTGACCTTCCCCTTCCATGACCTTCCTTCTAATGGTTTTACGCCAGCTGTTCCTATCCTCGGCCACTCGAAGAGCGCTTCGTAGACGGTGGACTCAAGTGTGGTGCGGATTTGATCTGACCAACGCATGGAATTGCGACTTCGTGGTCTTTTTCCCTCAATCTTGCCAGTTACCATGAGTTTTTCAAGATTGTCTCCTTTTTTCTGGCCATGTGTCCGAAATATTCTAAAATGCGTTGGAGTCAGATGGTAGAGAGCCTTGTTTTTATGTTTAGTTGAGCCAGAATGGATGCGTTGGTTCTGGATGCAGTCCATGGGATTCGGAGCATTTTTCTCCAGCACCACATTTCGAAGGCGTCGATACGTCTGCGGCCTGCAGACTTCAGAGTCCATGTCTCGGATCCATAAAGAAAGATGGAAAATATGAGCGTGTGCACAAGATGCTGGCTGGCGCGGTGTGAAGGGGCGGGGAGTGATGATGATGAAGGAGGCGTGTTCTGTCGAGGGTCACAAATGTGGGTATAATGTGCGTAGGCCAAAGGAAGATCTTCCGACCGAGAGAGGTGATATTCTCGGTCAGGCCGAAGCCCACGTGATACATTTCAGCTGTCGTATATATACCGACGCGCTTAGAAAACTTCGATAGCGCGATGCAGGAATGTTAGGCGAATTGTGGGTACCGCCACAACCGTATGTGCGCCCTCAACTCCGACTTTTGCGTGATATTCCCTATTGGCGCATATAGTTTCATGTCGTTTGCCATCTCCGCCAAGATACGGAACATTAGCGCGCTCGTATATCGACTGAATACGAAAGATAATAATACTTAATTAGTTTTCCTTTTCGACCTAATTACATTGTCGGTCGGGAGAACTTTTATCTTAGATAGAGTGACCACGCGGCCGGGGATTTTAAACTCAATTCTACCAACACAATTTTCCGTCGCTGAACTTCTCTGTTAATTTAGATTTCAGTATAATATCATAAAATAACTACTACATCAGGCGTGATTAAATCTAATGAGCGTTAGTTCCATAGCTCTGAAATGCAACTGCGAATTATTAGAAATAATCTATTTTAAACTACATACAATCAAACTCTGAATGTGTTTTTGCGCTACTTTACGCTACTTTTTTAAATGACACGTACTCGTATAAGTAAATAATAAGTCGCTTCCGGCAGCTAGTCCGGTTTTGCACCCCGAGCCTGGTGACACTACTCTCTGAAGGCAATATTAATACTCAGTCTCGAGTAATGAGATTAAATTGGCAATTATAACTTTTACGTTGCTTATCTCCGTTTCGTTAATAAACGACTGAAATATGATGAAACACAACAATATCATCTGTTTGACCCAGGAGAGTGAAAAATTAAACAGATTTACGTAAGCATATAACATTATTTAGTCTGCAAAATAATATGATAACTGATATCAAAAATAACTTCGCTGATCTGATAGCAACTATAGAGGTATCTACAGCCTTTTGAAGATGTCGAGCGTACTTGATAAGTCAAGTCGGAAAATACTTTTCGGATTATCGAAAAAGTAAACAAGAAAACAATCCAATTGTACAATTGGCTTATCGGAACTGTTGCAACGAGATTATGATAAACTAGATGACGCCCGCAACTCCGTTGCGCCAAAATTCGTTTATCGATTGGGAATCATACATTTTCCCGGGATAAAAAATATCCTATGTCCTTTCTCGGGACTCAAAGTATCTCCATGAAAAATTCAAAATCGGTTCAGTGGTTCGAGCGTGAAGAGGTAACAGACAGACAGACAGACAGACAGACGGACAGACACACTTTCACATTTATAATATTAGTATGGATGAAGTTGAAACACAACATCTAAATTGAGCTCTGCTTTAATGTGAATGTAAATATATAATTATGTTACCGTTATAATGGAGAATACGTTAACGTGCATATTACCTAGGTTATCTGCAGATTCCTTAATACCTTTCGTTCAAGTGTGAAATTTAAATAAAAAAGGCTTATATTTGCACTTTACCTAGTCAAATTTCACTCTCTTTCTTCGTAAAAACTTTGATTTAAGTTTGTCAACGAAAGACTGTTTTGTTTTGGTTGGTTTTTTTCTAAGTAAGTAACATTTTACTTTAAATTTAATAATTTATTCCTTTGTTTATGTCCAAAAAATTATATTAAATACTTCTCTACAACTAAATTACATGTTTTATTCAAACAAGAACCTGTTTTATGTAATTTAATGAGAATAGAATAAACTTTTTGCACTTTAACTGACTCATCCAGATAATCTGCAGAATACCTTGTTAATCTGCAGTCTAACTGGTTTACGCACGTTAGCGGCAACATATACATACTTTAGTGTAGTATGTACCAATATAAACGAGTATGAAGTAGTTAAAATAATAATAATAATATATAATAATAATGTTTTACTCAACAATATAATGAAGTAGGTTAAGCGGGGAACACAAATAGAGGCTGCGCTCACCACATCACGCGAATTGGCTTCATCAATATTGATATCACTCAAACGACCTCGCGCCAGACCCTATTACGCATACCGTACTGCGTACAAGATACATATTATGGAAGTATAGAGACTGGAACCTATCATCCTCTAAGCCTTCTATGTCATATCTGTTAAAATTATTTCGTGTGAATAAAACTTTAAAGTTTTTCCTGAGCGAGACAATGCTACACTTGCGTCAAGTGTCGTTTTGATAGGCACATAATATATAAAGACCACAGAACGTAAGCCGCTTTATATCGCGGTAGAAAATATGTACGGTTATCGTTTTGTGCTCTATTTGCGTGGGTGGTGCTGCTGGAAAACCCATTAATAATAATGTAGTAACGCATTTGCGACATTAGATCTTGTTACGCTATCGAACTATGTAGAATGAATATAAAATATCTAAATATTATATAGTGAGCAACATTTTACAACTTTGTTCATATCTCCTCTGTTTTAAGGGTTCCGTAGCCAAATGGCAAAAAACGGAACCCTTATAGATTCGTCATGTCTGTCTGTCTGTCTGTCCGTCCGTTTGTCACAGCCACTTTTCTCCGAAACTATAAGAGCTATACTATTGAAAATTGGTAAGTAGATGTAGTTTGTTAACCGCATTAAGATTTTGATACAAAATGGAAAAATTATTAAAAATTTTAGGGGTCCCCATAGGTACAACTGAAACAAAAAAAATTTTTTTTTCATCTAACCTATGCGTGTGGGGTATCTATGGATAGGTCTTTAAAAATCATATTGAGGTTTCTAGTATCATTTTTTCTAATCTGAATAGTTTGCGAAAGAGACTTTTCCAAAGTGGTAAAATGTGTCCCCCCCCCCCCCCCTCTAACTTCTAAAGTAGGGGCATGATAATTCTAAAAAAAATACATGATGTACATTGATATAAAAACTACCAACGAAAATTGGTTTGAACGAGATCTAGCAAGTAGTTTTTTTATACGTTATATTAAATTTCATTAAATCAACTAAAATATAAAAATAAATCAAAAACCTTTTAATTTCATATAAATAAACCTTATTGCTGCTGCGGAACCCTTCATGGGCGAGTCCAACTCGCACTTGGCTGGTTTTTTATAATCAAAGTGCTTTTAAAATGTTTTACAGATATAATTTAATCTCCATTACACGAAATAGGGTGGTAGGCCGTCTCATCTCAGCACACATCAAATTCGAATGAAACTCCACATAATTTATATGAGGCAGATCTCGGCGATACGAGGGATGATGTTTATTCAATAAATTATTTGCCAATATCGAGAATAATGGACGCCAGTTTTTGTTTCGTAATATTGCGGAATATAAACTAGCTTTACGACCGTGATGTCATGAATATTACCAATACCAACCCTGCTTACAATAACTTTGCGGCTTTACGTTCTTGCATAGAACGGGCTTCTCTTTTACATTTAAATATGTCATTAATTTGTAATATCTCATGAGCAACAGCTGGTCTGGTACGGCGGTGTTACGATGCTCTAGGAGTCTAGGATAAACAAAAATCGATTAATTCAGTTTATTCAAATACAAATACAAAATACAAATCTTTATTGTCGTAACTATACACCGGCTCCCCCAATATTTCTCGGCAAAATGTCACTGAGAGTTGAAACGAACTTGTGTCTAAGATGGAGAATTCATTGGAGAAGGTCTCTGAATGGGGTAGACGTAACTTGGTCCAATTCAACCCCGCCAAGACACAAGTCTGCGCGTTCACCACTAAAATGTCACCAATGGTCGTATATCCTCGTTTCGAGGGCACATCTTTAACCATCTCCCCTAGCATTGAGATACTTGGCGTCAACATATCGAGCGAAGTCCAGTTCCGATATCATCTAGAGGGTAAGGCCAAATTAGCCTCAAAGAAGCTTGGTGTTCTTAACAGAGCGAGACAGTACTTCAGTCCTGACCGACGCCTACAACTCTACAAGGCGCAGGTTTGGCCTCATATGGAATATTGTTCTCATCTCTGGGCAGGGGCGCCTAACGAAGGGCCGCTCGAATTGTTGACTGCCACAGTGTTTCAAACAGCTTGGACCCCTCGGAATTACGCCGAGATGTAGCTTCACTCTGCATCCTCTATCGGTTGTACCACGGGGAGTGCTCTGAGGAGTTGTTCGGAATCATACCACCTGCAACTTTTCGCCATCGTCCCACGCGAAAAACATACCATCCTCATCAACTTGATGAGTGGCAGTCTTCCACAGTGCGTTTTTCGCGTAACTTTATGCCGCGCACTGTAAAACTCTGGAACGAACTGTCACCAGCAGTATTTCCGGACCTATACGACCTGCAAACCTTCAAGATAAGAGCGTATTCCCTCTAAAAAGGCCGGCAACGCACCTGCAGCTCTTCTGATGTTGCGAGTGTTCATGGGCGACGGTAGTTGCTTACCGTAGGCCGAAGCCCACGTGATACATTTCAGCTGTCGTATATATACCGACGCGCTTAGAAAACTTCGATAGCGCGATGCAGGATTGTTAGGCGAATTGTGGGTACCGCCACAAATAATAAATAAAAAAAAACACCTGAACGACAGCTAAAGTCTATACCAGGGATTCTCAAACTTTTCCCGAACTAGATCATGTAGACTTTCAGAAAATATTTGCAAAAATTTATTCTGAATATAAAAAAATTTAGTTTTTTTGAGTTTGAGTTTGAAATAACAAAATCCCAAGTAAATACCATAGTCCATAAATTTTGGAAACTCTGACAGATGGGGATGTGGGGATGAAAATTATTTCTTATTTTACTTTTTTCTGCATTTCGCAAATGGCCATAATATTCACTGCGGTTGATACCGTATATTGATATATTTTGTATAAATTCGGAACCCTCGAGGACAACACGAAACCCGCTTAGGAATACAATTATTTAATTTGTCGATGAAATTACCTCATACAAATATGTATGATGCAATCCGAAATGGCTTATTATATCCGCATTATGACGTCATATAATATTATGCACGAAGACTCCGTCTAATATATTATTATGAGACTGACGCGATCAAAGTAATATTATACGAGAATGACCCTTATGCCTCTGGCTCCAAGGTCCCGTTAGGAGCAGAGTAACTCTGAAATTACGTTTTTTAGGAATTCTGGTGTCGCTATAGTGATAAGATGTACTCGCGTAATGTTCTTAGCTAGGATAAGAAGTAATCAAAGTGATATTTAAAGGTTGGGTTTAGATAACAAATAAGTTTTAACATTATGTTTTCGTTTTACCCTAACTGTAGATACCGTCTTAAATTAAATGTGATTTGTTATCTGTTTAGTGTGTATTTCGATTGAAATTATGTAACGTGTATACTCTATTTAAACTCATTTTAATGTTAAAGTTCACAACTTACGACTAACTTACGACGGTGTTAAGACAGCGTGCTGTTAAATACCGTCGTGTGTGGCACTACAAGTCGGCAGACTGGGATGGGTTGCGGTCGTTTTTTGCATCCTATCCTTGGGGGCACGTGTGCTTCTCGCCGGATAATCCCGACAACACTGCCAACTCTATTGCCGATGTGGTAATGCAGGGGATGGAACTTTTCATTCCATCCTCTGTGGTGCCAACTGGCGGCAGATTTCGTCCCTGGTTTGGTTCATCCCCCAAAAAAGCTTCTCGCCGGAAGCAGGAGGCTTACCAATCCTGGGCCAACGCGGTGTCTGCTCGGGATTTAAATACCAGCACATACAAAAAGAAGTACAACCTTGCCTCTAGGTCCCTCAAGAAAGAGATTACTCGGGCAAAGCAACAGCACGTCAATAGAATTGGCAAGTGACTTGAGCGCCTCCCCTCAGGAACCCGCATTCTGGTCTCTGGCCAAAGCTATTGAAGGAAATTTCTGCAAGCCAACCCTACCATCCCTACACGTAGGAAATGGGTCGTTGGCCTAAGACGCAAAAGACAAAGCCGATCTTCTGGGCAAGCTCTTTGCGTCAAACTCAACCCTGGATGACGAAGGGCAAAAACCGCCGACCATACCGCGATGCACGAGCATCATGTCGGATATTCGGTTTCATCAGCGCTCAGTGCGAAAAGCCCTAAGTTCCCTTGATATCCAAAAGTCGAGTGGGCCTGACGGAATCCCGCCTATTGTGTTAAAAAAGTATGCTCCAGAGTTGGCTCCGGTCTTGACGCGTCTTTTTCAACCCTCCTATTCTACTGGCATCGTCCCGGCTTCCTGGAAGACAGCCTTGGTGCACCCGATCCCCAAAAAAGGTGATCGCTCAAATCCTTCCAACTACAGACCAATCGCTATAACCTCTCTCTTCTCGAAGATAATGGAATCCATTATCAATAGCCAGCTTCTTCGATACTTGGACGGCCAGGGATTACTAAGCGACAAACAATACGGGTTCCGTAAGGGTCGCTCGGCTGGTGATCTCTTGGCGTACCTGACTCATCGTTGGGCTCAGGCAATTGAGTCGAAGGGAGAGGCATTGGCTGTTAGTTTGGACATTGCGAAGGCCTTTGATCGGGTTTGGCATAAAGCGCTGCTTTCAAAGCTTCCATCATACGGGCTGCCTGAGAAATTATGTAAGTGGGTCACTGGTTTCTTAGCAGACAGAAACATAAAGGTCGTAGTTGACGGCGAATGCTCGGAAACTCAGTCTGTTGATGCTGGTGTCCCTCAGGGCTGTGTGCTATCGCCTACTCTATTCTTACTGCATATCAATGACATGTTGCAGAGCAGCGGCATTCATTGCTATGCGGATGACAGTACAGGTGATGCTGTATATACCGGCTCCCCCAATATTTCTCGGCAAAATGTCACTGAGAGTCGAAACGAACTTGTGTCTAAGGTGGAGAATTCATTGGAGAAGGTCTCTGAATGGGGTAGACGTAACTTGGTCCAATTCAACTCCGCCAATACACAGGTCTGCGCGTTCACCACTAAAAAGTCAGCAATGGTCGTATGTCCTCGTTTCGAGGGCACATCTTTAACCATCTCCCCTAGCATTGAGATACTTGGCGTCAACATATCGAGTGAAGTCCAGTTCCGATATCATCTAGAGGGTAAGGCCAAATTAGCCTCGAAGAAGCTTGGTGTTCTTAACAGAGCGAGACAGTACTTCAGTCCGGACCAACGCCTACAACTTTACAAGGCGCAGGTTCGACCTCATATGGAATATTGTTCTCATCTCTGGGCAGGGGCGCCAAAATACCAACTGCTCCCTCTGGATCGTATCCAACGAAGGGCCACTCGAATTGTTGACTGCCATAGTGTTTCAAACAGCTTGGACACCTTGGAATTACGCCGAGATGTAGCCTCACTCTGCATCCTCTATCGGTTGTATCACGGGAAGTGCTCTGAGGAATTGTTCGGAATCATACCGCCTGCAACTTTTCGCCATCGTCCCACGCGAAAAACATACCATCCTCATCACCTTGATGAGTGGCAGTCTTCCACAGTGCGTTTTTCGCGTAACTATCTGCCGCGCACTGTAAAACTCTAAAATGAACTGTCACCAGCAGTTTTTCCGGACCTATACGACCTGCAAACCTTCAAGAAAAGAGCGTATTCCCTCTTAAAAGGCCGGCAACGCACCTGCAGCTCTTCTGATGTTGCGAGTGTCCATGGGCGACGGTAGTTGCTTACCATCAGGTGACCCGTTTGCTCGTTTGCCCCCTTATTTAATAAAAAAAAAACAGTAGAAACTCGACCATAGATAGCATGCAGATCCTAGCTAATGTACCTACAGGGGCTAGTCAGTGGACTGAAGCCTCAGCCGCATAACTTCATCACATCCGTTTATAGCCTTATAACCTACGACTAGCCTGTTTGGAGGTGTCAAGTTTCAAAAATTCTAAAGTTTCTGAATTTTTGCTCATGGATATAATCTAATATATAAAATTCTCGTGTCACAGTTTTCGTTGCCATACTCCTTCGAAACGGCTTGATCGATTCTCATGAAATTTTGTGAGCATATTGAGTAGGTCTGAGAATCGGCCAACATCTATTTTTCATACCAAAAATTATTTATATGGCAAAACAACGTCTGCCGGGACAGCTAGTATATTTATATAATTATTTACTCATATATTTTTTTAATTATCTTGTATTTATTATTATTATTATTATGAAGAACAAAAAGATATTTTGTCGTGGATGTATATTAAATATGTGTATCGTATAAAAAATCTTAATGTATAGTGTAAAAGTATTAAATATATTTCCGTTGTCTGGTACCCGTAACATCCGTCTACTTAGCTAGGCGCTAAAGTGACGTAGTGAGCAGCGTCCATAGATATTATTATTATAGATAATAAATATTATTAACGTGCGGCTGCTTCCGCAGGAGCTGTCGGCGTACGAGGGAGTCCCCGACGAAACCAAACTGACACAAGAGGGTAAGTTGTATCAAGTTTTAACAATTGTCATCTTATAATATAAAAAAAAAATGAATCGCTGAATATGTTGGTGAGCGCTTATCTCGAGAACGGCTGAATATATTACGCTGTTTTTATTTTTATTGACTTTGTTAATGTCGGAGGAAGGTTTTTAGTTGTTACGAAGAGAAATGTTTAAAAAATTACCTGGAAAATTTGAAAATTTTAGAATTATTTCTGATTGACGCGACCTTACCGTTTTTGACAGTATTATAATATTATGACGGAACGACGTCCATCGGGCCCGCTAGTTTATAATATTTTTTAAAGAAGAGTAGAACAGATAACACTTTAATGCACCGACTTAAAGCTAAAACATTATTATAAACACATTACAAGGAAAATGTGTAGAAATATGCGATCTCACGTTTTTTTACACAATCTGTTAGTACGGGAGCCCTAGAACTAATTTTTTTGTGACTACTAACAAGCTAATTTTTTGTGAGTAGCTACATTTCGTTAAGACGAACAACATTTTTATTTTCGAAAAATCTCGAAAGTGGTAGCTAACAGAGATAGAAAGGATTTCATACTTTGACGCGACGGTTCTAAAATATGGATTGTTTTATTTGTAGGACAAGGGTACTCTTAAATTACGTAACTAACCTACAAATATACAAACAATCAGCTGGTTAGGGTTCCGTTTTAGGGTTCTGTAATGAACAAAACTTGGTTGACTACTGTACCTTTGTGATATTTTAAATTTCTAAAGTACATAAAATTATTATTATTATTAAAATTATGTTTCTATTATAATAAGGGGAAGAATATTGGGAGAATATTTGGGTTATCCCAAATAGGATTCAGTAATCAACAAAACTTGGTTGTTGGTTGGTCCTCTTAGGGTGCTAAAAACAAAAAAAAAGTGGTCATTACAGGACTCATTTACTCCAAATTCAACATCTCTCAGCGTAATAACTATCCGTGTATGCACCTCTGGCAGTGGTGTAGGATTGTTCGGTGCCGGGACTATTATGGGCAATTCCTTCCCGTCCGTTATGCTCCGTCCGTCTGCTTTTGTACCGCGACATCATATTTCACGTACGACAATGTAAAACATCATTGTTTTCTTCATTAGATTTT
Source organism: Lysandra bellargus (assembly GCA_905333045.1). NCBI lineage: Eukaryota > Metazoa > Arthropoda > Insecta > Lepidoptera > Lycaenidae > Lysandra > Lysandra bellargus. The sequence goes on along the minus strand of HG995335.1, from coordinate 11,375,388 downwards.
ACTGTTTGGAGCAGGGGTTCCCAAACTGTGCGCCGCGGTGCCCTGGTGCGCCGCGGAAAGGCAAGAGGGGCGCCGTGAGTCGATCCTCTATCATTATCCATAACCACAAATATTATAAAATAAAATTATAATATGAAATATTATACAAAGCAGGCAGATGATAAAATATTTATTTATTTTTATATACTTGCTTAAGCTTACTATAATTATTTATTAAAGGTGTTTATTTATGTGTAATATTAGGGAGATCGCAGACGACAGACTATCCGTGACGCACTTTTTAGTCTGTGGAAATAGAACCTATGCAAAACGCACACGACGCGGAAAAAATCCGGCGCACAAAAAATCCGTATAATTCTGGCAGACCGCATCGCGCCGCTTCGCGCCGCGCCGCACAAAAAGTGTGCGAAAAAAAATAGAACATTTGCACGTGGTAACGCAGACGGCGCACACTTTTAGTCTGCAATCTGCATTTGTAGTGACGTAACGTACGCGATCTATTTAATTACCATGGTGCCAGATATCGATGTAACGATCTTAATTCATGAAATACAAAACAGACCAGTAATTTATGATACTTACTTCTAAGGCAGACATTTAAAAAGAAAATTGTGGGAAAAAGTGTGCTGTAATGTATATTCAGCTCCTGTTTGGACATCGTTGACGTCTAAAAAAAAACAAAATACGGTAAGTGTAAGTTTTTATCATAAAGTTAATATACCTAACGGAATAAAGCAACAATCTCGAGCTATCAAACGAAACCGAAATTGGTTTACAACTGTGTGTAAAAATATGTGTACGTATACACTTACACAAGCATCTTTCTAAGAGATTAAATTCTGAACGTTCCGATAAGTTTTTTCTTCTTTTTCTGTACTTTAAGTACAAAATAATACTTCGCGATCTTTGCACGATTTCCATAGCGTCTACATCCCTACAGTTCAGCGGACAGAATGATCGAAGATGTGCGTCGTGTGCGTTAAGTCTGTGAAAAATCCGCGAACGACATTTTGCGCGCCACGCAGACCTTTTGTGCGCCGCAGACAAATCACACAAAAAGTGTGACGTCTGCGATCTCCTTTATTGTAATAGCTAGGTAGAGTAGGGTGCCGTGACAAAATATTGACTTGTAAGTGCGCCGCAGGCTGAAAAAGTTTGGGAGCCCCTGATTTAGAGCAAATAAGGGATATGCCACGTCAGTAATAATAAGCTACGTTTCATTATAACCTGTGAATTGTGACAATAACCTAGAAGCATCTAGAAGTGTCATGTGTTAGTGTCATAGACAATAATCTGTTGTTTTTTCTCTTTTTTCTCTCAGTTTGTACTTTATATTTAATTTTAATTTTGTTTCTTTAAGCCCCTCTTAGGAAAAGTTTAGACTGCCACTTATACTCGTTTTCTTTTTTAGTAGTTTTATTTATTTTTGTTATTCATGTGTAGTTATATAAAGTTGTGATGTCACACTTTTGGTCCCAACTCCCAGCAGAACTTTGTTGCTGCTAATGCTGAGCTGGGTCCAGTTTTGGCATCACACAATATGATATTGTAACATTGTGTCCATTATTATCTTTATGTATTTTAAATTGTCTTATAATATTGTGTTGTGTGATTGTCGAAATAAACATAATATTCTTATATTCTTAGTATTTTTGTTATTGATTAAGTTATTGATTAAGTAAGTTTTGTGTTCCCATTTCACCCTAATTTCTCGCGAACATCCCTCAGTATACAAATGCATCCTTCTCACAAGTAAATTGTGTGCCAGATCTCATAAAAATTGTACAGTAGTTTCGAAACATTTTCATTGGCAACAAACAATAAAAACAACATACTTTATCTCACCTAAACTAGATAATAATATTATGTAATAGATACTGCGACTACAACTGAATAAAACCTAAGTAGTTTATTATATTATATTTCTTATCAATAAAGATTTTGTTGTCATTCGTTTATCATATCTGTTTTTTGCTGGAAAAATGTACTGTTTAATCCAATAATCGCACTCAAACACGAGTCTAGGTTTTATATACAGACACAACCCGTTACATTATTCCAATGAAATTCCGTGATAACTCACGGAATTTCATTGGAATAATGTAATAACTCGCGGCTGTAAATTTCATTAAAGACCATATTATGACGTCATGCAAATTATATTATGTATACAAAGTACAATAATTATGTATTAGGTTAACTGCTGAGTGAGAGCTTTGTGTCAGCAAATTGTATTCATTAACGTTGCAACATTTTATTTAATAAATCAGTGTAAGAACAACACTCGTTGGGTTTGGTTGTTTCATTCAATCCCTATCTATCTGTAGAAACACTACAGATCTTTTTGGTCCTTCGAGCCGGATTTGAACCAGCGACCCATGGATACCGAGATACTTAGGTGATACTCATAAATACATTATACATGGTTTTTGCGACGCCTCGGAAAAGGCTTACGCAAGCGTGGTGTACATTACCGCTACAAACAGTAAAGGCGTGTGCACAACGAGGCTACTTACGGCGAAAACAAAGCTCGCTCCTTTGAAGAACAAGCTAACTCTACCTAAGCTTGAACTATGTAGCGCACATCTTTTGGCTAATCTTTAGGATAAGGTCTTGGCTACAATGACAGACAGTCAATATGAGGTACATTGCTGGAGTGATTCTATGATTGCATTGGCTTGGATTCAAGGTGACATTCACAGATGGCAAAAATTTGTATCCACCAGAGTACAAAAGATTACAGAAATCGTCGAACCTTCACGTTGGCATCATGTGAGCACAGAATTAAATGCAGCAGACTGCGCCACAAGAGGATTGACACTTTCACAATTAGAATCCCATTCGTTATGGTGGGGCCCAGAATGGCTCAACAAGTTAGATATAAGTTCAATTAAAAACGTTTCTCATTTAACTGCATGTATAGAAGAAAATAAGTCTAGTGTGAACGCGACCTTATCGACTACAATTATAAAACATAAGACTTTAATATTACAATTATTGAATGAATACAGTTCATTGGCACGTGTCGCAACAACAGTGGCGTGGCTATCACGTTACATCCTGTGGCTTCGCAACAAGCAGAATGTGCCACATCAGAATTACTTGTCAGCCGTTGAAATGGAAAACGCATATTGTATTATAATTAGAACTGTACAATTTATAGAATTTAATGAAGAATTTAGTTGTATTTTACAGAATAGAAAATTACCTAGGAATAGTAAAATATTATGCTTAAACCCGTTTATTAGTAAGGTTGACGGATTACTGAGAGTCGGTGGGAGACTTAACAAGTCCCATTTAGCAGGTTTTGCGAAAAATCCAATCATTTTATTGAATCATAGTCGTCTCACAGATTTAATTATGCAACAAGCTCATACTTTAACTTTACATGGCGGACCCAGACTTACCTTATCACACATTAGGTACAAATACTGGATACTGAGCGGGCTCCGTACTGTTAAAAGAGAGTTACGTAAGTGTGTCAGATGCAGGCGCTACAGCCACCAGAATCATCAACAGATCATGGAAGATCTACCCGAACCACGCGTAACTCCTTCGCGTCCATTCAGTCATACAGGTGTGGACTTTACAGGTAATTTTGACATTAAAGCACAAATGGGGCGTGGAATAAGAGCAACGAAAGGATACGTAGACGTGTTCGTCTGTTTATCGACCAAGGCCGTTCACTTGGAGCTCGTGTCTGACCTCAGCACCCCTGGATTTCTCGCAGCTTTTCGTCGGTTTTGTGCTCGGCGCGGCACACCAAGTCATATGTAAAGTGACAATGGGACAAATTTTAAAGGCGCTAACAGATTGCTGACTAAGGAGTACAAAGAGATTTTGGCAACAATTGACAGGAATTTCTTCGCGAACATAAGCAGCTATAATATCAAATGGACTTTCAACGCACCGTCATTTCCATCTGCAGGAGGTCTGTGGGAGGCCGCCGTCAAATCACTCAAATATCATCTTCGACGAGTGATAGGCGAGCAGCGACTTACCTATGAAGAATTTAACACCCTGTTACAGCAGATAGAGGCCTGCCTCAATTCACGACCATTGGTTGCGTTGACGGAGAATCCTGATGATGATTACCTGACTCCTGGACATTTCCTTATAGGGGGACCTTTGTTGTCTCGTCCACAGGCTGAAGCGGAACATCTCAATATTAACACCAGGTGGCACATGGTCCAAGCCATGAACAGGAACTTTTGGAAGAAGTAGTCTTCGGAGTACCTTCAACAGCTCCAAACGCGATCCAAATGGCAGAGTGCATCGAGGAACTTTGAAGTGGACGACATAGTTCTGGTGAAGGAAGACAATTTACCTCCCGGGAAATGGGCTTTAGGTAGGATAGCCGAGGTACATCCAGGCAAGGATGGGTACGTGAGAGTGGTATCGGTTAAAACCAAGAATGGTATATTGAAAAGACCAATTTTAAAACTTTCACGGCTTCCAGTCAAGGAGAGCGATACTGTACAGGTGAACAGCAGCTCTAGTGATCATGATCAACATGCCGTGACCCCTGGGACAATGAGCAGGGTACAACCAGAAAGCCAAACAAGCCAGCTACCGCCATCTCGATGTCGACCTCGAAGAAATAATTTATGTAATTTTTTATTTACTTTACTTTTTATTTTTTTATTTACAATTTCACCCACAAAGGGAACCTACAATATATCTAATTTCAACTCGAATCAAAGCCTGTATTTCGACAAACAGTTCGATATTAACTTAATCAGGGATGAATGGAAATTAGTCGTTTGCTATAATATGACAACGTATTGGACGAGTCTTTCATATTTGCAGAAGTTTGTAAAACATATACAGAAAGATACTTCGCAACTTTCACCGCAGTATATAAGCATAGCCGAACAATTACAACATGAACTATCGGAACTTCAACGTTATAATGTATTGCTACAGTATAAAAATAACAAACGACAGAAGAGAGGCATAATTAATTGTGTGGGCTATGTGGCTAACGCATTATTCGGAGTTCTCGACGAATGGTTTTTGAAACAATATGAAAAAGACATAGAGAAGATTTCGTACGACTCTAATCACTTACGAAGCCTTCTGAAAAATCAAACGAGCATTATTGAGGCACAGTCGAACATACTACGAAGAAATGAAGATATTATGTATAAGCATGGTACATTCACATTTACAAAACTTTACAAATATTTTAAATCGAGTACAGTCGGACAATGAGCATCAACTTAGCACTATATCATCAATTTTGTGGGCACAGATTTTAATATCGAATTTTCGACGTATACAAGATAATTTAGTCGATACAGTAACTGATTTATCTCATGGACATTTGGACACACATTTAATACCTTCAGAACAGCTACAACAACAGATGCACATTATCTCGAATCAATTAAGAGGAGACCTAACTTTACCTATTAGTGAAGAAGACTTTCAGGAATAATACAAGGTCATGAAAGTTAACTCAAAGGTCGGAAGATCATTCCTAGTCATAGAGATAAAAATACCTTTAATTGCTAAGGAATCATTCGAACTAGACAAAATATACAGTACTTATACCTTTAAATATAAATCTTATAATCGAAACATTTACACCTTTCATAGCTTTTAATTTACAAAAGGAAATATTTATTTTACTAACAGAAGAAGATACACATTTTTGTATGCATTTATCCTCAGAAAGAGTCCTGTGTGCTGTTATATCGAAAGTCGAATGGGATTATATGTATATTAAAAACGCTTAGTTTTCAGTTGCATTTCGTAGAATTGCAATTGCAAACTTTTGCTATTTCTTTATTTCGTTTTGCGGTGTTTTCCATCAGATCGAATTGGACCTTCGTCGGGTGCAGGTCTTCTTTTTAAGTTAATATTAAGTTTTTTGAATAAAATAATTCCAGTTTAAATAAAAGTTTATTTTTTAAAAAGTCTCTTCGAATCCGCCAAGTAACAGTGGTGTCAGAAGTGGGATATCAGCATTCGTGATAATCCGTCGTTCCGCTGGTATTCCTTAACGGTTCGCGAAAACTGAACTGAAAAGTGAAAAGAGAACTGAAAGGTGAAAAGAGAACTGAGTGAGTAAAAAAAAAAACTATGAGCCAATTCGTCTCCGGAGTGTGATTGTGTCTTCATCCACTTCGTAAAAACTCAAGTACACTGTGTCTCGACAATAAGCCTTTCGTCGTAAGCCTGCAGACCAGTCCTGTACCCCTGCACCCCGACATCTCGCGCGTGATAAATCCGTACCGCCGCCGTTCCTGCCACCGTTCCTGACATTGTTCCTGCTGCTGTTTCGCCGCCGTCGTGGTCGTCGTGCTGCCGTTCTGCTGTCGCTCTCGTTGTCCCTGACGTTGGTTGCGTTTGGAAACGCGCCGCCGCTGCCTGCTGTCGCTCGCCGTGCTGCTATGCCGCTCAAGTTCCTAGTGTTCCTGTCCCTGTGAGTAAAACATATATTATTTGTTATTGCTACATTTCAGCTATATTTTAAATTAGTGTCGTTCAATATACTTACCAAATTCCTTACCAATCTCTTATCCTTAAATTAACAATATATTTTTAGTTATCTACATATATACTAATTTAGGATTAAAATAATTTTAAAATGTCGGTCGATAAAAAGGCAGAAGTCCCAGCAAGCGAACAATTCCCTATTAATGTATTATGTAATTTTATTAGTCCCTATAAAGGAGATCGTGAAACTCTAACTGCATTTTTAACTAATTGTCAAAACGCCTTAGATTTAGCATCGCCATCTCAAAAGAATTTGTTAAATAAATATATCTTATCGCGTCTAGAAGGCAAGGCCCAAATTGCCTGTTCGAATAAAGTTATTGAAGATTTTAATCAATTAAAAATTTTCCTTAAACAAAATTTCGGCGAAAGAAAACATTATAATCATTTATTACTAGATCTACAGTCATGTAAGCAGCAATTAAATGAACCTGTCGCACAATTTGCCCTGCGTATTGAAAGCTGCCTTACTGATTTACAATCCGAAATCTATAATTCCGAATCTCTTAAAAAAGATATCTCTGGTCGCATTGCTATGACAGAGGATTTAGCATTATTTTCGTTTTCCTTAGGGTTACATTCGCGTTTAAGTAATAATGTTAGATGTAGAAGTCCTAAAAATCTAAATGACGCTATTAATATTGCTCTAGAAGAAGAAAAAATTCAAAATCTTTTGTATAAAACTAATATTACAAAATCTAGGTGTAAAACTTGCGGAAGGACAGGGCATACGGAATCTGAATGTAATTATAAAGATAGGCGTTTTAATCAGTCTCGTGATTTTTCAAAATTTCAAGGCCAAAGGTCATTTAATATAAATAATAATAATCAATCCAGTTCTCAAGCTTTCTGTAGGTATTGTAAAAAGGACGGTCATGACATTAAAGATTGTTATAGAAGGAAATATAATAATGAAAATCGTAATTCTTATAAATATAATAATGAAAATCGTAATTCATATAATAATCATTCTGGTAATTACAATAAGTCCGCAAACGCGCATCATATTACATACGAGCCGCCGTCGCCACCGTCACCTACAACTTATGAAATTTCTTGTGAAAATGTCGGCGACAATACTTTAAACTAAATGATCGGATTACGAAAAAGTGCCGCCGTTTTCCGACTAATTTAGGCACATTGCAAATTCATTCTAAATCTAATAATAAATTTACTTGTTTTAATAAAAAATCAATGGACAGAGCCACGGGTAACCAGTCCCAAATACGTGTCCAAAATCAAAAGTCAATGGACAGAGCCACGGGTAACCAGTCCCAAATATGTGTCCAAAATCAAAAGTCAATGGACAGAGCCACGGGTAACCAGTCCCAAATATGTGTCCAAAATCAAAAGTCAATGGACAGAGCCGCGGGTAACCAGTCCCAAATAAGTGTCCAATCTCATAACGAAAATCAAGTTCAATCTCAAACTCCAATTTACGAAATAAAATCATTTATAACAAAAATATCATTGCCTCATATAGAATTAAAAACTGAATTTTCTGTCCGTCATTTACGTTTTCTTATTGATACGGGCGCAAGTATAAGTCTAATTAAAAAATCTAGTTTAAATAATAAATACATTTTGTCTCGCGAAATCATTAAAATAAAAGGAATAAATAATATCGAGCAATGCTCTGAGTCTCTAGGTACATCTCAAATTAATTTCTACTTATCTAATAATATTTATAATTATAAATTTCATATATTTAATGATGATGTAAGTTTAGAATATGATGGTATAATCGGTAGTGATTTTCTCGGTCATTTTAAAGCCAACATTAATTACGATTCTAAAACAATTAATATCTGCGGGCAAACCATGGATATGAACTATGTCCAGCCAACTTATATAATTCCAGCTCGTTCCGAAGCCGTCATCGAGTGCGCGGTATCTAATTACACACCTGAGCGTTATCCGAACAATCAAGGTTTATTATTAGACCATACTTTAAAAGATGGTGTTTATTTTGCTAATAGTATTGTCACGATAAAATCAAATAAAAGATTTAATGTTTCAATTTTAAATACTACCGACTCAGCTATCGAAATTAAAGATTATTCTGTAGAGTTAAGCCCTTTTGAACAAGATAATTCTTCGTGTAATATTCCGTCTCAATCCGTAAATTCTATTTCTTATTCTAGTTCCGATAGAGTCCAAAAAGTCCTCGATCTTATTCGCTGCTCACATTTAAATCAAGAAGAAAAAGAAAGTCTTTTAGAATGTTGCTCACATTATACAGATATTTTTCATATGGAAGGTGAACCTCTTACATTTACAAGCGCGATCGAACATAATATAGATTCAGGAGACGCGCCTCCTATTCACGTAAAATCGTATCGTTTCCCAGAATGTCATAAAGGAGAGGTAGATTCACAGATTCGTAAAATGCTTGACCAAAATATCATACGTCCTTCTGTTTCACCTTGGAGTGCTCCTGTATGGGTCGTCCCTAAGAAGATGGACGCTTCAGGTAAAAAGAAGTGGCGAATAGTAATAGACTATCGTAAGTTAAATGACGTTACTGTATCAGAAAGTTATCCGCTACCTCTCATCACAGATATTTTAGATCAGTTAGGACATTGTAAATATTTCAGCACCCTCGACTTGTCTAGTGGGTTTCACCAAGTTAGGATGAGCTCGAAGGACGCCCCGAAGACGGGATTCACTATAAATACAAATTCAAGTGTCTCCGGACACTACGAATTCACTAGAATGCCTTTTGGGCTGAAAAACGCCCCGGCTACATTTCAGAGACTGATGAATACGGTTCTCTCGGGTCTTCAGGGGTTGCATGCATATATATATTTAGATGATACTATTATTTATAGTCACGACCTTCAGAGTCATATTTCAAAACTTAAATTAGTCTTCGATCGTTTAAGAAAATTTAACTTAAAATTACAACCAGACAAGTGTGAGTTTCTCAGGCGCGAAGTTGCTTATTTAGGTCACATAATCACAGACAAAGGTGTCTGTCCAAATCCAGATAAAATCAAGGCCGTAACTCAATTTCCAACTCCTAAAAATCCAAAAGATATAAAATCCTTCCTAGGCTTAGTCGGATACTATCGACGATTTATAAATAACTTTTCACAACTCACAAAACCTTTGACATCTCTATTAAAAAAGGATGCAATATTTAATTGGTCTCATGCGCAACAATTAGCTTTTAATAACCTTAAAGATAAATTAACTTCAGCACCTTTACTTCAATATCCAGATTTCAATCAACCTTTCTTATTAACTACCGACGCTTCTAATTACGCGGTAGGTGCCGTATTATCACAAGGAGACATAGGCAAAGATAAACCTATCTCATATGCGTCACGAACCCTAAATAATGCCGAAGGCAATTACTCTACCATAGAGAAAGAACTCTTAGCGATTTTATTCGGTGTAAAAACATTCCGTCCCTATCTATATGGCCGTAAGTTTAAAATAATAACAGACCACAAACCTTTAGTGTGGCTGTTTAGTGTCAAAGATCCCGGATCCAGACTTATTAGATGGGCCTTAAATTAGAAGAGTATGGTTATGAAATTGTATATAAAAAAGGAAAATTAAACGCTAACGCTGACGCATTATCTCGCTATCCAGTACTCGCCTTAGATGAAAATGCAACTGATAATTCATTATTATGTAATCCTACACTGTCACCCGGAAGTGACATCGACTCTCATAACCTTCCGTCAATATCTGAAACTTACGAACAATTTCTTCAAATCTCAAAACAAACCGGTGTTACATTTGACACCGTAATTCAGGAACATAACAAAAGCCTATTAAAAACTAAAATAAAATTAATCGCATATCCTACATCAGTTGATTTAGACGATTCTATTCCTTATTGCAGCGAAATTATAGACGCATCTACTAGTGTGCCTAATATTCGAAATATTGAACGCGAACTTCATTCATATTATTCAACATCTAACGATAATCATGTATTTACTCATTTGTTTATTAAATTAAATCATTTTGACGAAATGACTTACAAAGATATATTTAACGTCCTTCGTAAATACCGAGACATGATAAAATACTGGTATTCCGAAGAAAAGGAGATAGCAATAACAGATTTCACAGACCCCTTCTCTAAACTTTCATTTACAAAAATATATAATATTATTTCGTTTCTTTTTCATAACTCTAGTATTAAAATTCATATATATCATAGTTGTATAAAATATCCTACACCTAATGAAATTAAGCAAATATTAAAAGATAATCATGATTCACCTGTAGCCGGACACCCCGGTATATCGCGTATGCTGGAAAGAATAAAATCTCAATTTTGGTGGAAAAACATGAGGCAAGATATCGAAGATTATGTTAAAAATTGTCGCTCCTGTCAAATTAATAAGCCCTTACGTCAAACCAATCGGGCTCCAATGATAATTACCTCCACAGCATCGCGGCCTAATGAAAAAATATATTTAGATCTTGTCGGTCCATTGCCTGAAACTTATGAATATAAATATAAATTTTTACTTACCGTACAAGATGATCTCACAAAATTTTCACAGGCTTATCCTATGCAGTCATGCTCAGCTGAAGAAACAGCTAGAACTCTCGTTAATTATATTGCTCACATGGGAATACCTAAAATGATAATTTCAGACCAAGGCACAACTTTTGTTCAGATCTCTTTAAACAATTAGCTAAACTATTCAGTATTAAGCATATTTTCGCTTCACCGTACCATCCTCAAACTTGTGGAGCTCTCGAAAGGAGTCATTCCACCCTCAAAGAATATTTAAGATCTTACATAGGCGAAAATCAAAATACTTGGGACCTTTACATCCCGAGCGCCATGATAGCTTACAATTCAAATGTGCATAGTACAACGGGTTATTCCCCTCTAGAACTTTTATTCGGTTTTAAGCCCTACATACCATCTAGCATAGATGTCCTCGATAATAATACATATACAGACTATATTCGAGCATTAAATCATCGTCTTTATTATAGCCGTCAAAAGGCTCTACAAAATATTCCAGCGTCTAAAGAAAAATCTAAAAATTATTATGACATACGAACAAAGTATGTCCGTTGCCACCATAAACAAAATAAAGCCTTATCCCCAGTGTGGAAAGGTCCTTATAAAATAATAAAGCTCAACGGCAATCATACGGCTACGTTATTAATTAATCGTAAGCACGTACGTCATCATTTCGATGAAATAAAACCGGCAAGTGACGACACGTCATAGTGTCCTAGGTCAGTAAGTTAGTAGTAAATATATAGGTAATAATTATATCATAATCGTAACATAAGTCCTTTCGTTCTATTTCAGATGCGCGCTGTCGCCGCTAGCTATATCAGATTACGTATCGCCCATCATTAGTAGTCCGGGCCTTTATTTCGATAAGCTCTTAGATGTTAAGTTTACTAATAACGATTGGAAAGTCTTAGCATATTTAGATATAAGTCATGTTCAACCGAATCTAGATAAGATAGAATTTTTATTAGAAAAATTAAGTGTATTCTGTAATTCTCTTACGTCGTCGAAGATACAGTCGGATTGCATAAATTCACTCACGGCGCTGAAAAATCAGCACCTTATTAATGTTAATAAGTTTTCTTCGGTTTCATATTTGCTTCAAAATGATAACGCAAAACAGCGTTTTAAAAGAGGTCTTATAGACTTAGGAGGTTCTATTTTGAAAACCATCTTCGGTACATTGGATGCCGAAGATGCTGTCAAATATTCAGAGGCAATAAATAGTGTCCAGACAGACGAGAAACATCTCGCTCATCTTATGAAAGATAATATTCATGTCATACAATCCACTATTTCATCATTTAATAATTCTATGTCAAAAGTAAATTTAAATGAAAAGCATCTTTTGGAAAATATGGAAACAATACATAAAATGTTAGATTCAGTTTCAAATACTAATGATAAGCTTACTTTAAAAACTCAAATTAACTCTTTATCTAACTCTTTGGAAGCTATAATTCTAACGTCATCATTCGATATTGATGACATAAATAATGCTATTTTATTTGCGAAACTTAATATTTTACACCCGACTGTACTCAGTCCCTATCAGTTATACAACGAATTAGATAAGCATAGAAATAAACTCCCTAGCCATTATGACTTGCCTATACCATTAACGCTACAAAATATACAGGAATTAACCGATATTTCTAAATTAGTTTGCTATTATCATCAAAATAAAATAATATTCGTCCTTCACATTCCTTTAGTCCTACCTCAAACCTATAATCTTTATAATATAATACCATTACCTGTCCCATACGACATATGGAAACCAGACACATACATTCTAATAGAGCCGACTAGCTCATATGTAGCAGTAACGGGTGATCGCATGTTCTATTCACTATTAAGGGACATTGACAAGTGCAAGTTAATAAGTGACAAGTGTTATGTGTGTGTGCTCGCCGACTTGTTCTCAGTCGTTGCCAATCCTACGTGTGAAACGACGCTATTGACTGAAGTGGTAACTAAACTCCCAGACTCTTGTGTAGCCAAAATTGTTCATGGTTCTATAGATGTATTTCATAAATTAAGTTTTAACCGTTGGATATTTGTACAATCAGAGCCAGGAAAATGTCATATTACCTGTGAAAAATCTGACGTTAATTTAGATGTAATTTTATTCGGTACTGGTATTTTGACCTTACCGAAACACTGTAAATCATTTTATAAAACCTTGCAGTTCACCGCAGTCGACGAAACGTCGCTCGGTAATGTTACAAATGTTATCTCCAATTTTAATATTTTATTAGATGATTGTTGCGAACAAAATAAAATTAATAAAACTCTTTCTAAACTCCCACATTCTAATTTAAAGAACATTGGTAATCTTGATCCTCTACTTCATGCCAGCATCCATCTTCGCTCAATGGAAGATGAATTGTATAATTTAGAAAATCCGTCTCATTTTGATATATATGGAAATTATTACATGTCTTTAAGTTTATTTAGTAGTATATTATTCATATTTTATCTCTTATATAAATGTCGGAAAAATATTACTCCTCAGAAAAATCCTTGCTGTATCCAAATCTTCAATCAATGTCACAATTCAAAGACTCGTACTGATCACCCAACATCTCTTGTGGTGTTCAAAGATAACAACAGTGTAAAAAATGATTCCATGTTAGAAGAAACAAATTTTGTAAGTACGCCGACTCCTTTAAAAAGAAATGTTGTCATAACCAATGTTGTAAAGGATCATGAAATGTAATTTTAAAATTTTAATACTGTATAATTTTATTTGAATTTTGAATAAATAATAATTAACATTCATTTTAATACTTAATAATGATAATAATTTCTATATTAATATTTCTGTCTTTTCATAATTTTGTGTTTTTATTATGTAACTAACAGTGTTAGTTGAGTTCTTATTTTTGAATAAAATGTGTTATTAATTAAATAGTTTATAAGTTAGCTACTTCCTTGTATACTCCAAACGAAAGTCCAATTTCTCGCGTTTATAGTAATTTCAGTTTTATCTCTCATCACTTTGAGATGTGATGATCGATCTTAACGGGGGGGTTGTTATATCGAAAGTCGAATGGGATTATATGTATATTAAAAACGCTTAGTTTTCAGTTGCATTTCGTAGAATTGCAATTGCAAACTTTTGCTATTTCTTTATTTCGTTTTGCGGTGTTTTCCATCAGATCGAATTGGACCTTCGTCGGGTGCAGGTTTTCTTTTTAAGTTAATATTAAGTTTTTTGAATAAAATAATTCCAGTTTAAATAAAAGTTTATTTTTTAAAAAGTCTCTTCGAATCCGCCAAGTAACAGTGCCTTCGATAGACCAATTTATGAGCAACAAATTAATCATTCTTTCTGTAATCTACATATAAACAATAAAAAATTATGTACAATTAAAACAATTAAGTGCGAAGAGCGTTGGATCAAATTACGTGCTAGTAACAGGTGGTTGTTCTCGTGCTGCGACTTTTCTGCTCGGACAAAATAGATATGATTACTATACAAGGAAACGGACTCATGGACATAGCGTCGGGATGTGTTTTAAAGAGTAAATCTGTAACAATTTACGGACACACTAATTATCTTACAAAACTATCTACAAAGCCTAACATAGCTTCAGTACCAGAATTTTCTATCCTCAATCATATTTTAAATTCTACACTACCTGAAAATTTCATACCAGACAATCACAGTCATACTTGGGATCAGATGAAGATGCAGTTGGAGAACATAAGAAAGGAAGCTGATGTGGTTTACTCTCCCGTCAGTGTACACGATGTGCACCACTATACTGCGATCTACGCCACGCTGACACTGCTGATATTAGTGGGGTGCATTTACGTCGTTCGTCGTGTTCGTAAGACGAGCCAACAACAATTTCGGGTGTCTCCTGCAGCTGTCACAGCTCCGGTGGTTCTCCGGGCGGTGGAGGCCACTAACGTCGAACTTTCCGAGCTGCCGACGAAGCAGCAATCATCATCATCATCGGGGGTGGTTCCTCCGAGCACCAGTACGCAGTCATGTGTGAAAATAAGTGGCAAGTGTAAAAAATCTGTGCGGTTGTCGGTTCCAAAAATAAGTGAAAGTGAAATAAGTGATTATTAATTTTAACTGTGACATAAAGTGGTATAGGACAAACATTTTAGAGACATTAGGTTACGTATGGACATTAAATTTTAGTTCTTTACATCATTCAGCATCCTCTTCCCTGAGTCCCAGGATGTACAAAGTACAATAATTATGTATTAGGCTAACTGCTAAGTGAGAACTTTGTGTCAGCAAATTGTATTCATTAACGTTGTAACATTTTATTTAATAAATCAGTGTAAGAACAGCACTCGTTGGGTTTGGTTGTTTCATTCCATCCCTATCTATCTGTAGAAACACTACATTATGTAATGCTTGTATCATATATGTACTGTCCCTACACGTATAACGTGACATGAATTAATTATGATTTTAATTGGCTAATGACTATCTTATCTGTTTTAACGACATACTACTACTACTATAAAGGCTAATAATTAAACACATGTGGACACAAATACTCAGACTATTATGAGGTTTTATGTCTAGCGATGTTTATATTGTCTCGATCTATTCTTTCGAACTCGGTTATGGGGAACCTAAGAGCCCTAGCATACGGCGACTTTTTGTAGTGATACATTGCAATGCATCGTTGCAAATGCTCGCTATGCTGTATCCACACATGCCACCGGCTTCGGTGGCAAGGCAGGCTGAAAGCCGGCGGCAAAGCCGGCGGTACAAGCCGGCGGCATGTGTGGATGCGCCATTAGTCGCATTTGCAACGCGCGACTGTATCGATGCAAACGCGCGTATTTATCGCGATTGCATCGCTACAAGAAGTCGCCGTGTGAAAGGACTTTAGGAGATGTCTCATCTCACCGACAGATCTCATCAGGGACGGTTTCGAGACATCCCCGCCGTGGTACTTCGGTTTGATCGGCGAGGTGGGGGGCGAGGTAGTGGCGTACGCGCTCTGTAACCGCGCCTACTCCAGCTGGACCTGCCGCGCGTTGTACATGGAGGACCTGTTCGTGCGGCCGGCGGCACGAAGGGCGGGTGTCGCGCGCCTTTTACTGCAGCGGCTTTGCCAGGTACTGTGCGGGCGAGCGCGGGGGGCGGGGACAACTGAGCCTACAGCTGCACGTGTCATGGACAAACCACCTAGGATCTACCTCAAAGCTAAAAAAAAGCTAAAAATCTTAAAGTACAGCCTATTAAAATATAAAGTCCAAATCATTAAAATCTACATGAAGATCATAATATTACTTCTGAGCCATAACCTTCAGTTTGCTCCATGTCACTTCAATAGGCCTTAAACCCCGGGCCATTACACTTAGACACTGAGGTGATTTCAGCCGTGTCGTAATGAACATAAGTACTGTTTTTCGCAGCTGGCGTTGGAGCAGAACGTGCACCGCGTGGACTGGAACGTGCTGATGAACAACACTCTGGCGCTGAGCTTCTATAGACGTTTAGGGGCCCGCGACATGAGGCTGGACGGCCGCACCGCTATGCGACTGCCGCGCGACCGCATTGAGGCTGTCGCTCGCGGCGAGCTGCTGCCCAGAGAACAGTAGATCGACGTCACGGAGATTATTTCGTTGACGTCATTTATTTTGTTTACAATGTTGTCACAATATAAGGTTCGGTAAAATGAAAAGAAATTGCTTATTATTTACGTTGAAGGTAGGATTCTCCTGGTGACCGCATTGCACTTAGATGTTTGGCAATCCTTAGCAGAAAGTTTCTCTCGTTACCTATTTTAGGTTAAATAAAATCGTCAAGGATAAGCATCAACGTCTTGTGAAAAGCGAATGATAATATTGCATTTACTGTGCTCGCTGCTAAAGTGTAGTTCTTTGTAGTTTGTACCTATATTTCGCTTGAAAAATGCTGTAAAGCGCAATACACACTGAGCCCGCCGGGCCGCCGACACAACCCGGCGGCCTGTATGAAAAGAATGATGTCGGCACCCGCGCGTGTTATTCGCCGACATGTTGGCGGCTTGGGTACGCCTGCACTCAGTTGCCCGGCGACACAACCTTATAAACACGCGGCAATCACTGACCAATCACTGACTGCCAAATAAATTTCTCATCTCAAGCCGCCGACATGCCGCCGACCAAATTTTCCGACTTGTATTATGTGAAGCCGCCAACTAGGCCGCCGACAAAAAGTTGCCGACATAATAATATGTCGGCAGCCCGGCGGGCTCAGTGTGTATTGCGCTTTAGTAGTACAAGGCGTAGCGCTTTGCTACGTAATCGTAGCGTCACCGCTACGATTACGATTACGTACACGAGTACTACGCGCCGTAGCAGGACGTAGTGGTGCGCTACGCCGGCGCCTACGTAACGCTACGAAGGGCGGCGTAGCGTCTACAACGCATATTCTAAAGTACCCTGTTAGCGATCAAATTTGTTTGACAAACATGTTCGATGTAATTTACGTTTTCATCAAACAGCAGCGCAGACGAACAAACGTTCATCAAAGAAGTTTGTCAAATAATTAGCTAGAACCGGTTTGAGATCATGAGATCTTGTTTGACAAATACAGCGGAACACGTTCAAACACGTTTGTCAAACGCTATACAAATCCAAATTTTCTTCAAACACGTCAAACACGTAGTTTGTTTGACAAAAGCTTCAATCAAATCTGTACACTATCAAATTGTTTGACAAACACGTAAAATTTGACAAACAATTTGATCGTTTGCAGGGTACTTTACTCACTTGTACCACTGCCAAATGCCAATGTTATCAGTTTGATTATACCGAATAAGGGTTGATTCATACAGCAACGCGACGCATAGATGCATTTCGATATTTTTCTGGATTTGAAAGATTCGCAAGACGCCTCACGCCATTGAAGTCTGTAACATCCATACAAAATGCCGCGCCACGCCTCGCTTCGTCGCGTGGCGGTCTGAATTGACCCTTACGCGCTTACTTGCATTATAGTTATAGCGGGCCACGGTGATTTAACTTTTTATGAACTCGTACTTTAACTTGTTATAATAAATGATTATTTATATTTTTTATTATGTAATTTGGGGCCATCTATGGGCTATTCGCCCATATCCTTTTTTTGGTCTCTTTGTATACATAATACCTATTGGTAGGTTTTGGTAGGTAGGTATTGTAGGTTATTCGCACCAAGAATAATTGGAATAATATTATTAATTGTAAGTAATTGTAATTGTAGTCCGTAACAGTGTGGCGGCTAGTAGATCCGACATCTTTCGATTTCCTTAGATATTATTATGCTGCTCCACCCTTCGCCTTTAGATGTTGTGACATTGGCTTTGTGGAGTGGTGTCACTCAAGCTGGGTGGAGTTTCTAGGGTGTTAAAGAGATATTGTTCTGTGTCGAATCTACCAGATGCCAACCAATGAAATCGCCAGGACCGTGTCCTTCCTAATGTTGTAATATGTGAAATGCTTATAGGGAAGGGCGAGGCTCTGTCTATCCCGCTGACCAGTCCGACGTCCACACTTGGGATTATTTATATTAATGGTATTTTGTATTTCATTAAAGTCATACGACTAAGTTATTATATTATTATTTAATACCATTATCATTATAATCTTAGAAACGAAATTCATATTAATATCATAGTAATGATTTCATTATTCATACGTTTAATATGTGACAGTTATAGACACAACATGAATATAATAAAGCAATTTCTGACATTCCTAAACATAATAATCTTTGATTGCATTATATTACATTTTTATTAAAGCAAGAGAAAATATCATATTGCTCATTATATTACACTGTCACAAACACGTACATTTCTGAAACTCTTTTCAATTATTAAACGAAAATTAAATTCAATTTGTATTAACCCTCTTTTTTCAGACTATTTCTCTTTGTACCTTATTACGAAGTTATAATAATATGGCTCCAACAATAAAGCTCGGAATCCAAATGTAAAATCAACCCGCAGTCGGCGCCCTGAAACGCCTTCGATTAATAATTTTGTTGAATAATTCTCAAAGTTGTAATGAATTCTGCGGCTAAAAATTAAATTAGTCGTAATTTATTGCGCCGTATAGCGAATACTAAGGCTGGGGCCACACGAGGCGATATCAAAAGGTGGCGAAAGTATCACCCCCTGTCGTACCCCGGCCGGTGAGACGTAACGACAACAGACGATTTGCATACCTGAGGGCTCAGCGGTCGACCTCATGCATACGTTTACCGCCAAAAGGCCAGGCGAGATGGGATCCTTTGAGTGCGTTTAACATTCCAGCACTTTATTCACAATTTTATCTGCATTATTCAATCTAGATTCTAGGTGGATAAAAAGTGTTCTCATTATTAAGGTTGACGGTTGAGCGCACCGTGATTGACGTCTCATTTCAGGGAACGATCGAGAAAATTAAACTTAGCTACACACTGAATTCGGTACTAGACGATTGAACCAACAAAATTTTTCAACTGTCGAAAAAGGATAAAGACACTCATAAAATATAAGGTTATGCTCTTCAGCATTGGCATGCCAACTTTATGAGAATATGAAAAGCTTTATAATATGAGAAATGTCCTGGCAATAAGGGGCCGAGATGCTTATAGTTCGGCAAGTTCGAGTGAGTTGTATCGCTCGACGAGATTAAAGTTATATTAAGGTGTACGAAGAGCGCAGGCGCGGCGGCGGCGCTGGGCCAGTGGCTCGCGACCCGCCGACAGCAGCGGCCGCGCGACTGCCGCGACTCGCGCGACACCACACACGCCGCACGACCGGTCTGCGCGCGCCCTTACGCACTCTCGCCCTACACTACACAGTATGTTCGAATTACGAATGTAGATATTCAGGCGCATACACTCGATGCACAATAGCGCGCGCTTATTTACGTGTTGCGTGACCCACTTAGTTGACCTTACGGCAGCGGCGTGCCCCCGGCGGGACCCGTGCATCTCGTCCGGCCTCCGCCGAACACAAATTATAAATAACCTTTATCCGCTACTTTTCGGTGTAATTACGGTGACCTTCGACCCCGAGCTCAACCTACATTCTGTTGCAACTTAAATGACACTCAAATGAGCGACGTCGGTTTCGCTGGAGTGGTTAATTATTTCTACTATTTTCTGAAATTCAATATTTTAATGCACTGCGAAGTAAAAAAAGAAATTGTGAAGAAATGCTGCGAGCATTTTATAAATACATAAATTGAAGTATATATACTATTAACGACTATAACCATAATATAGAGTTCAAAGTATTTATCGAAATAATGGCATCTATAAAGTACATTTGCATAACCTTTTACTTTGTTTATGGCACTCTTTTGCTGAATCCTGAGTTAAGTTACGGCTACTCTCACGTAATCGTACTTGATTTATCTTAATTTATCGGTACATTTGTAGTATAAACAGACGCACTGCCCAAAAGTTTTGTAGACCAGTGCATTATAAGTAAAATTATTGTAGGTAACGATTAAAATTACGTACTTATAAACTATAATTTTAATATCAAATAATATTGAAACTTGGTAGTGCTAATTTCTTAATTATTATATCACTGTCTACGAGCACCTTCTTTTATTTCGGAAATTAATAGAGGATACTTTACCTTTTACGATAATTCTATAATAGTGGCAGTAAAATGTACGTGTACCTAGCTAAAATTATATTCACGATACACAAATTAATCCTAATATTTTTTAAAAATGTACTAATTTTTAGTCTAGAATTAGTTAGTACTTTTTAACCGACTTCAAAAAAGGAGGTTATCAATTCGACGCGTATGTATGTAATATTTCGAGAATTGCCCAATTTTCGTATATGTTAGTCTATATCAGCATCTGAACAAATGTGCCAAATTTCAAAAGTGTATGTATGTATGTAAGTATGTATGTATGTATGTTTTTATGTTTGTGTTCGCGTATCTCTGGAACTACCATACCGATTCAAGTAATTCTTTTTTTGTTATACTAGGTATTAGAACGACTTAGGGAATAGTGCAAGTTTCGTCAATATCGGTTCAGTAGTTTTGGAGATAGGAAGTTTTAATTCTCAATTACGTACAATTTTGAAGTCGGTTTTATCTTTTTAAAGTAGCAGTTATATACAATTATCATCAATTGGTCCAGTAAAAAGCAATTTAACAGGTACAACACTCGATAAAGACTTTCAGGCGAGTGTCGTAGTAAACTTAAGGGGACCCTGTATGAAACCTTTTTGGAATCCTTTTAATGCGCATTGCTTAATATTGCTTACTTTAATATATTTAAAAGTTTGCTGTTCGCCTCACAACCTTAAGAAAACTGAATTATACTGGAATTACTCCTTTCCCAGACCTGTGAATTGTTTAAGTGGTTTGGCGTAAAGATATAACCAACGCAAAGGGACGGACAATCATTATTAATACACATTGTAATGTATAGTGTCAACATGGATTCATATAGCCTCAAGTTGCGGTAACTTTAACCGGCACGCTGCTGCTCTTAGCCGTAATTTTGTAACGCCGAAACTCTTTTATATCACTATAAAAAGTAAAATTTTGAACTAAAATACACATTATATTATAATATCTGCTTTCACAGAATTTAAAATACCTCCTTGCTGAATTGCACCATAATAGGTTCTACTGTTTAAGTGTAAAAGGAGATGTTTGGATTTTACCAAAAAAGTTCATGAAGTGGTAACAGACAGACTAATAGACAGACACACCTTTTCATTTAATTAATAATCTTAGTATGTATTGTACAAGTAGTCACGTGCGGCGGGCGCGTGGGGCGGGCGATGGGGCCAGCGGGGGAGGGGCGGGGTGACTCGTTCAATCTGATCGAGAGCTTAATTTCCACCTCGTTATCGGCTTCACAGAACTATAATTCCCAGTTATTTCAGTGTACGTTAATGTTTAATGAATTGGCCATAACATTTTAATCAAATAATTTTTATATTAACAAACGAGCCTCTTTACTAAGATTGTCTACATACGCTATAAGAACTCAAGAGTAGATGTAATATTACTTGAACAAAGTAATACTTAACTATGACTAATAATTATTAGTTGCTTTTTGTAGTATAATAAATAATTATTATATTACAAAATGCAAGTAATATAAATATAATATAATACAATATTATTATTGTATTTCGTAGTATAATCAGAAGTTAAAAACTGTAACCTGATTTCGAAAACAATAATTGTAATATGCGGCATGGTTACGTCTTTTGACTTCACATCACTCATATTCAGTTACAGCTACGGTACTACAGGGAACAACAAATAAATACAACCGAAAGCATGCTATACCCATGCCGTAATCAATCCAAAAGGTTTCTAATACTTTTCCGAATATTTACGGATGTCTAATACAAATCCAAAAGAACTAACAAGACCTCTCGAACTAGGCCATGCGTCTGTTGTTGACAAGCCATCAAATACGCTTTCACGATCTGTCAAGCTATTACTTGTACTATTATCTCGTATCACGTATGTCTAACTACATACATATCACTTAACTTGTCAATAAAAATGTTTGGAGGTAATTTACTACTAGTAATTTACTTGGTTTATTATACTTGGTTTGTTATAGAATAATATGTAAATGATTGTCTAAGATGTTTGTTATATTTATTTGTTTTATTGTGTAAAACAAAAAATGCTTATAACTAATTTTAATAACTTTGAAAATTTAAATAAATTGATAAATATGGGAACACTACATAGTGCCTTGTCACTGAGTAGGCCACGTACCGGTATGGTACTTAGAGTCTAAATAAAATTATATCCCAGCACGAGCCTGCATAAGAATGACAAGGACAGCATGCAATATTATTATGACTTCATTTAGATTAAATTTCAGCATTCAGCCGTATTATTAACAACAGAATGAAACAGTAATGCGAGTAATATGATATGCGCGTGGTACATTAGCATGCGCTGATGGACGATGTTTGCTCCCCCCTTTCGACAGTTTGTCTGTGACCCCCTTTAAGGGGGACCCTTCTCAATAATTTGTCTGTAACCCCTTCCCGCAATCGCGCATTCCCCGTTGTTTACGGGCCGGTGGAGACACATCTATGTCATTATTCCTCGCGACGTAATACGTTATTGAAGCGACGGGGATCATTTTACGGGGCTTTATATTATATTAATACGGGGGCCACAGTGAGATAATAATTGTAATGTAAGATGACTATATTTTTTGTGGCTTTTTATCTCGATTTATAATCGCTTAAAAGTGGAAGCTTTTTAACAAAATGTCTGAAATGTGTCTTGTTACAATATCATCACAAACTATGATTTACTACGGTAACCTGTAAATTATATAAATTGCCCTCAAAAATATCTGCAGAACAGACATAACTAACCAGTACCCTGACTTCAAATAAACTAAGAAATTGGCGCGAATACCACTCAATTCTGAAAGTATGCTTTGAAAGGTTGAGCAACCACATGAATAAAAATTATTTCACGTACACGTAGACTTTCTGAAAAAAATTGATTATTTACTCATAAATAAAACAATTTATATTTTATTATATTTATTTTAACCGTTAAAGCCTTTGAACATTTCGCTGGAGTGTAGAGGACTTAATAGGTGTCCCAAACGTTACAGAATCAATACGGCCCGTCTGAAGTGAAGCAGGGGAGCGTGAATCAGGATCCAGTTATTTCAGCCTACCGTCATTAGACCTCCTTTGATACGGATTTATATTTTACTACATGACGCCCGCAACTCTGTTGCACCAAAATTCGTTTATCACACGGGAACCGTACAATTTTCCGCCATAAAAGTATGCTATGTTTTCCGGTATAAAAAATCTTTCCCGGGACTCTAAGTATCAATAATATAATCTACTCTAAGTATCTACATGCCAAATTTCAGCAAAATCGGTCCCGCTATTTGGGCGTGAAGAGGTAACAGACAGACATACTTTCACATTTTATAAATTAGTATGGACTAGATGACTCATCGCCCGCTACCTTGTTGAATTTCCTAGGAAACTACAAATTTGACTGCAAACAAATACGGCCTCCCTATAGTATGCATCTGAGTCATTAAAATACCAATTTTATATATTGCAAAGACGAGTGATCTGGACCACCAGATCACTCCTCTTTGCGATATAAGTTTATACTAGCTATTGCCCTCCGATTTTGCGATGTGAGAAAATGATACGAGGTAAACAACAATATAAATCTCAAGCGGTACAGTTTCAGATAGCTAATAACAGCTTATTTCTGTAAAGCTGCTTTCAAATTAATGTGACTGTTAGCCAAAAGCGGGCGAGCGTTACGCAGTTGACTGTATTTTTGCATTTTTATCAAAATAAGGCTGTTTGCTTCCCGGTTATGGGGAATTAATTTTCAGTGAATAGCTGTTTTTGTCAAAATTGAGATGAAAGCTAAGGACTTCAGCATTTTACGCCATGTCTCATAATAGTTTCGGAAAATAAAAGAAAACAACAGAATTAGCAAAACATTTCTTAAGTAAGATTGCTATGATAAAACTTTCAAGAATTAATCGCACCAATCGCATCCAAGTGGACCTGCGTTAGAAAATATAACAATTAATAGTAATTACCCTGAAGGGTGAATAATACTATTCATTATTATGATTTCTAGTATTACCTACCACTGTATCGCGTAGAAAATAAGTGCTTATATTATTATGTTGTACATGTCAGTTAATTAGTTATAACATTGTTTGTATTCTTGTTAATCCCAGTACTACATCCCAATAATAATTAATTTATTCTATGTGAGCTAAGCTTGTCTCATCAACTTGTCACGTTCTATCGATAATAATAACGACTGAAAGCGTATTTGATAAAATTAGCTGGGAGGTGGGACGTTATTAAATCACCGTTCGAGCGAGGTTCTATAAGTTCATCGGTGACGTACCGCATTTCGACTCTGCTCACGTCCCAAACAGGGCCGCACTCAGGGCAACAGGGGCAACAGGGGGCGAAAAGAGGCAACACGGGCGTCGAATCAGTTTATTATAAATTCGTTTTTACAGCTCCGAAATTTATTTTGAGCGATGAATCTACTCAGCCCCGGCCTCTGCGGTCGTTAAATGTCAGGGAGGACTTACGACTCTGTTTTATACAAATTTTTATTTTCATGTAACGTCCCTTAGGTGTTTTATATTCACAAAATAAACTCGAATTTTTCATATTTTACTGCACAGTTTATGGTTAACATATTTTTGTAGTATATACACGAAATTTCTGGTTACATTTTTGAAAAACTGTTACAAAACTTACCTAATCAAATAGGTTACTGGCTACTCTAATAAGCAAATGAACTTTTGGTTAAAATGAAAAAAAAAATTAAAAGACAATCATTATATATTATTATGCTGATCATTTTATCATGTTACTACTAGATTAATAATACGAGTATGAGAGTAGAAAAATAGAAAATGTAATGTACTGTGTACACAGTTGAGCTCTAAAAAATATAAGTCTTGCTCAGGTCACGATTCCAACGAGAGTTCCACAAAAATGTAGAGACATTATTTATCAAGACAAAAGGTTTTTCATAATAATGTTGTAATAATAAAAGTAATGTTTTTCAAATAAAGTGAAAAAAACTACTATATTTTTAGCAAATTACGTAAAAGACGTCAAAGGTTTTCCGATCACTAAAAATGCAGGCACATTTTATCTAAATCCAAGGTTTACTGAGATGTAAGTTGCGAGTCGCAGTTGCGCCAGTCACCGAGCACTATATATTCTCTCGCGGCCGAACGAAACTCGATCCAATTGAATTTACTATCCCGACTTCGGAGAAATGTGTCGACGTTCCTCCTATATTTCGCACCAAATTTATGTATTCAATAAAAATAGCTGCGACATTTGTAGTTCAATTTACGGAGGAGCCGTCTTTATTTTCCTCTCGCGCCTCCTCGTTTGGTTCGCCGATGTTATTCGTAACTCAAATGAAACATCAACACGATCACCTGCGGCTCTAATCTCGTAGACGACGTGGGAAAGGTCTATCTCCACTTAGTAATTACTAATTATATTAATCATCGTCATTATATTTTCTCCTACGATAATAATTTATTTACAGTCGCAACATTCAATAAGCAATATCCCTCACCAAAGACAGTGCCTTTATTTGTTTACTATTTACAAAAAATATTAATATTATAATGATGGGTGTGACCTAAATGACGTATGGAACGCGACGAGACGAAGGAGCAGTAAGATCGCGGGGCACCGCAGCCCGGGGCATGCTGCGGGCGCTGGCGCTGCTGCTGCTGGCGCCCCTGCGGGGAGGCCCCGCGGCGCCGGCGGGCCCCGCACCCCTGCTGCTGGTGGCGCGCCTTGGCTGCCGCGCCCCCCGCGCGCTGGACCCGCCGCTGTTCCGCCGCTACCTGGAGGACACTCGCTCGCCGCTGCTGCAAAGACCCTACACACTTCTGGAATACGAAGGTAATTACTTAACTAGTCAACTGCCTAAAAATTATATTAAGGTAAGATTATATTATGGGTGGTGTATTTTTCTCGGCGGGTGAAGTCAGCGAACCGTAGATAATGCTGTAACCTTCCAGAAATAGGATGTTATGTTTTTTAAACTAAACAAAAATGTATCATAATGAAAAACTTATTTTAGTCAAAGGTATTTAAAATTTGGCGATGTAATTAGGTGAAAATTACTACGCCATTCATGAACTTGAGAATGCGCAAATCAGTGCAAAATGACGTGTTTAGTGTCGTTGAATTGCTGATTAATACTCGCTAAAAGCCGAGCTTTGTGAGGGCTCGCGCCGTCACACCTTGACTGACTGATCATAACACATATACATATTATTATAAAAAACCTTAACTGAATTATGATAGCAGATCTACATAATACGTAGATGTGCTATCAGAACATATACAGTCGGGGCATTTTAATAGGCCACATTTGACATCTGTCAGATTAATCTCCATAGTGAGGTGAGCTGCGTAAAAATATCGACCAACTACGAATAAATCGATACGGACTTGAAATTAATATTTGAATTTTATACGTTTGAAACAAACTCCTGTCCCAATATTACTTTTTCTTTTGCAAATTCAAGGAGCAAAATAAGACAAGTACATAATTTACAAAAAAAATGCATTTATTCGCTTGAATTATAAAAACTGTTAAATGTAGTATTATCATTATTCATTTCACATAAATATGTGTTACTTTTCACAACGTGGTTATTAATTTATGGGGATATTTCGTTACGAGTAATCAATGCATCGATACTATTTATTCGCTTTCGATTTTTAGGGTAACTTCCCTAGAGTTTAAAAAGAAAAAAGGTCAGCTGACGTAACATTGTAACGACGTGCAATTATTAAGATCAGAATTTGTTTATTACGTTTAGAATTGTTTATCAGTAAAATCAAATCATTAAATAATTCGTATCGGTCATATTTACAATAAATATGTAATCGTAATTGAAAAAAGTTAGTCAATTGTGCAGTTATAACAAAACGAAAATATTTATTTTTTATGTACGTCGCTATAAGGTTACCTGGTTCAATTTTGATGAACTGTCAAATGTGGCCTATCAAAATGTCCCGACTATAAATAAAAATTAATATGCTAAAGCACAAATCAATAGGCGTATTACAAAATGTAAAGGTGGTGGGATGTACTAGGGCTCGCATCGCTCGCCCTGATTTTAATATTAGGTGATAGAGAACGAGGGAAAGTAATAACAATACTTTCCTATAGTTCAGAGATTCTTCTATAGCTATAATAATAATTATCTGCTTTATAGATAGTTAATAAATGAACTTTTTATACAGCTTATTCTTTGACAAAATTAAAATCTCCTTTTTCGGTTGACAGGGTTGTCAACCAAAAAAGGAGATTTTAATTTACTACAGGGTTGTAACTTGTAGTGTGTACCTCACCTAGCCACAGTTTAAGTCAGTCTGTCAGTAAATTAAATGGTTTCATTCATTGAATTCATTAATCATTCAATCAAATAGCACCACGATTCAACCAGATTACTGTGACATATGAATAGCGGTCGCATCCTGTATTTATTGTTATGTGTCTGGCAGGTTCTGTGAACCTTAATAAAAAAATAGTATGTTGTTATTCATGTTAGTAAGAAATAAATTATGTAGATATCTAGGTGACAGCGAGCCCAAACCGGGCGAATGTTCTTTATAAGTCACTACGAACTTTTTCCGATATCATAACTTCAAAGTCCAAAATAATTTAGATCCGAACCACCGCTGAATACAGAGCAGAGGAAACTCACAACTTTCCTCCTACTTTGGAAACTAATATGCGATGGGGGTAATAGAAAAACTTGTATAATATTCTGTCACCTCAGGACGCGCGACGCGAACACGTCGAGAAACGAGGAATTTTATATTCGCCGCACTTTGCTTGAAAGCAAAGCATAATAAAAGTAAAACTTCCTTTTGTTAATACTACCTATAACCTACCCTATGCCATTCAGTGTGCTTTCCCGGCTTATAAGTTCAAAGGATAATTTAAAATTGTCAAAGTTGCTCTTCGACCTTAATGACAAACTTAAAAGCATCATCGTGAGTGTAAGTTTCATTTCGAATATGTACTACATAATAATATTATTCACTTATTATTATAAGTACATAAAATTTAATAATAATAGCAATGTAGTCTCATATAAAATAAGGTGTTAATAATGCTGATGATGAGTTAGTCCTGTCACAGCCGAGCGCCGACCTGTCGAGTTGTCGACCCACGTCAGGCCGCTGGAAGTTAATTTTTTCCAGTGGCACTACGGATACTTTTCTCGACCTTTTTTAATAGAATAAGTTATACTTAACCATTTCGATATAAATATATCTGATTTGCATGCTGAGTCTGCCTGTAGCTGGGTCTGCACCAGTGTCCTTAATAAGTGTCGTGCTCGTAAGAAGCAGACCTGTCGGTAGACCTAATAAATAAATAAGGGCCATACCTCACCGGGACGCCATGGCGGCGTGGCCAGCTGCGTCGCCAACTAATTCTATTGAGATGTATGACGGATCACCTGGCGATCGACTGGCGACGTTGCCAAGTAGCCAGCGTAGCCAGAGTCGACCGCTCCGCATGCGGCGACTGTTGACGTTGCCAGTTATTTCCACATTTTTGTATGCTCCGACACTCGATCTGTCGTTGATATTCTAGTGATATTCTCAGATAATAGAACATTTTTTCAAGGTATTTTCTTAAATCTTCATAGAATTTAAGAAAAACACCGCTACGTAGAGACGTAGCGACGTAGAGCCGGTGAGGTATGGCTCTAAATGTTAAAAGAAATCGTACGAAGAATGGAAAGTAAATGACTTGGTAACGTTTAACTAGTAGTGGTGGGAATTGCCATTTCTATATCTATTGCAACTTGACAGAAACATGCGGCGATCGCTGGGAGGAAGCGGTGGCGCGCGCGACTGTGGCGGCGTACGGTGCCGGCAGGGGCGTAGTTACTGTGGGGCACCTGGGGGCTACGCTGTGCGGCACCGCGGCGGCGGCGGCGCGCGCCGTGCGGCGGCCCCCACCGGCATCGTGCGCCCTGCCGCGCGCCCGAGCCGACGCCCTCGCCTTCCTCGCCACGACGCTGCACTGGCGCCGCGTGCTGCTGCCCGCGCGCGCCGCCCCCGACTGTGCCTTAGCGCTGCTGGAGGTGGAGCGCGCGCTCACCGCCGCCGGCCTCGTCGTCACGCGCGCGCCCATCACCCGGGGACTACAGACGCACGGTGAGCGGCCGATAGGCTTATATCTCGCTTAATCCGGCTTTTCTGTAGTAATGAAATGGAGAAATCATAAAAGCATGAATATTTATTTATTTAGCATCACTTCAGTAGCTCCTGATCGTTCGCCTGCCATAAAATAATCGTCGTAAATAATAATATTTATTGCCATTGACTTTAGCACTTTCAGTTCGAATCACAAATCCCTAATTTATTAGAGTCGTTATCGGTGACCTTCCCCAGTAGTAAATAACGCGAACGCAATCCAGAGTCGTAAAACATTAATCATTCGAATACACTCGTGGAGCGAACGTGCCACGAAATAGTGTCATAGTTCACAAACGCGGAGGATGTGCTACGCTCGCTTGCTGCAGTCGGCGCGTCGATGTGCGGCGGTGCATGTGTCGGCGCGCTGCAGGCCCCCGATTAACGCACGTTTTGATAAACCGCAGTAACTATTGCCTCGTAGCTGTGGTGGTGTGCGACCGGCGCGGGGCCGCCGCCGCGCGCGCCCTGCCCGCGCAGGTGATGCTGCTGCACCTGCGCTCCGACACCGAGCCCCCGACCGACGACGCCTCCGACCCGCCGCGCGCCAATCGCACGTCCAGGTCTGAAATGTTTCTTGTGTACTTCCTATTTCTCATCACGAAGAAAAATAAAATATTGATATCATGCATGTTTCAGTTCGCAAAATGCTACAGACGATAATACGACGACTACAGAAGCGAGTAAAACGCAGAAACATGACTTTCGATCCCCGAAAAAACAGCTCATTCTGAGCGACGACTTCGAAGATGAAGCTGGGGTTACTGAATCACTCTACGAGGACATCGTGAACTCCGTCAGGCAGCACGACGAGGACGAGCGAACCAGAACGCAGTATTACAACAGCACGTTCTATCTTCTCGAAGCTTCCATCGAGGACGACACCCCCGCGTGGAACCGCGTCGCCATCCTCAAAACCTCCTCGATGCTGGCGCTGGACTCGTCGAAGGATTGGATAACGAACGTCGCTATAGACTACCTCATCGGAGTCCAACGCTGGAGCGCCCTGCGGGGCTCGGAGCTGATAGACATAGAGCTGCACAGAAACGAGGGCCACGACCTCCCGGCAATCGGCATTCTGTGCGTGGTGTGCACGTTGTTCGGGGTGGCGATAGCGGCGGGCGCGCAGCTGGCGAGGAGGCTGGTGGCGAGACGGAAACCTCGAAGACCTCGGGCTGCCCCGATCCTGGCTCTCTCAGAGTTTCAGTTCCCGGCGGACGACCGCCGGCGCGTGGGTGAGGGGATGGAGACGATGCTGTCGTGGCTGCAGCAGCTCCACGACTTCGGTGGGCCGGAGATCGAACGCCCAGACCTGCTCAAGCGTCCTGAGGCCCTGGCGCCCTCCGCTCCCTCATCCACTTGCAGCGTCACTCGTCTCGCGCCGGACAATCGACCGAGATACAAGGTATTTTTTCAAATTAATTATTTTGTAAAATTTTAAAAGCATTTTATCTCATTTATATTATAATTTAGAATAAGACTGGTTTTTATGATACCTGTTGAACTGTTTTAGGGAGATCCTATACACATGAAATACTTACCGACGGCTGCGTTGGAGCTGCGAAGAAAAGCGACAGATGTGCTCCTGGTTATGCAGAGTATACGACATGAAAATCTTAATCCCTTCATAGGTGAGCTACTTGTAATTTTCAAACATTTTAATATGAATACATAATCACTTCACTATGATTTTGGTAAAATGGCCATTTGTGTAATCTGGTCATAATAATATTACCTAATAATATAATGCCTATATGCACTGTATATGAGCGAAGGCTAACTGCTTGCGATGACAGGCCTATATTATTTCCGTATTGAGGTTCTGATTGGGAGTGAATGCATCAGGTTGTCTGCCCGAGGTGCGTCCGGCGCTGGTGTGGTCGGCAGGCGCGCGGGGCTCGCTGGAGGACGTGCTGGTGGCGGACGACATCCGGCTGGACTGGACGTTCCGGCTATCCCTGCTGACGGACCTGGTGCGCGGGATGCGCCACCTGCACGCGTCGCCGCTGCGCCTGCACGCGCGCCTCACCTCGCGCAACTGCGTTGTGGACTCGCGGTGGGTGCTGCGCGTCACCGACTACGGCCTGCCTGCCTTCGCCCGCGCGCAGGGCCTGCCCTACCCGCCGCGCTCCGCTAGGGGTAAGTGACAGCTTTATTTAGAGTTTTGTACCGAAAAATGTTGTATATGCATTATATCAACTTTCAAACAAAAAAAACTAGATCGCAATCGGTCCACTCGCTTCCTACTTCGCTACGATGCCACCGAATACGAAAAGACACCGAGACTGTCAGTGGACAGATAGACACATTAAACTTATAACGACCTTCGTTTTGGTTTAGGGTTAAAACAAAGGGTAAAAAAACATGCAGTTTATATTTAAGGGTCCATTCAGACCGCAACGCGACGCGTAGATACATTTCAAATTTTGTAAGGATTTGACAAATTTGCAAGACGAAATTTAGAATTGATTTTCGAAATTCAGAAATTACGCGTCGCGTTGCGGTCTGGATAATTGACCCTAAGTCATTGTTCGTTAACGTAAATCATGAAAGATATGTTAAGTTTGAAAAGTCACAAGGCTATGCTTGGTTACTGTCGAATACTTTGTTGTTGTTTGTGCAGATAATGGTGGTGATGATATTGATGGTTGCAGAACTCCTATGGACGGCGCCGGAGCTGCTGCGCGAGGCGAGCGGGCAGGCGGTGCCGAGCGGCACGCAGGCGGGGGACGTATTCTCCTTCGCCATCATCATGCAGGAGGTCATCGTCCGCGGGGAGCCGTACTGCATGCTCTCGCTCTCGCCTGAAGGCATGTCACATCTTCTATCTCACTCTTGAGATAATCCAAATTTTACAGCAACTTAGCCATCGCATATATTCTCCTGAAAAGCATGAAGTATAAGATTACAGTTATGAAATTATTAGATAGTCATTACTAGCAGACAGCAGTATATGTTATTATGGACTATTTACTACTGATTATTTATGTACCATTAAGGAAATTGATTCCTAGGCAGTTGACGGACTTACGTCATTTGGTCGGCTTATGTCAATTCAATGTTAGCTGTGACTTGGGTTCGGTCTGATGGGTTTATTCTTAAGGCTCCATTCCACCGCGGCGCACGCTGTGCACGCGCACGAGTGGACGTGCATGGATTTGTTTCTTTGACTTGAGTCAATTCATGCGTAGCGTGTCCGTGGGTTGCAGTGGACACAGTCACAATATATAATACTTTCTTACAAAGCGAAGCTTGACACACGTGCGTAGTCTCTCCGTGCGCCGCGGTGGAATGGAGCCCTTAGGTCCACCAAATTATTAAGTGCCTAGGACTCAACTTCTCTGATAGTACATTGCACACATAATTTTATGGATTTTAGTAACACATGATCAGTCTCTCAGAAATCATCGTAGATTGTGTGTGTGTAGAAAGTGATTAATAGTCATTGCATTTTGCAGCGGCACAGCCCTTGTTTTAAGAGTGGCACCTTATTATCTCATTATGTTCCACCAGAAATTATAGAGAAGCTGACCCGTCCGCCGCCGCTCATCCGACCGTCGGTATCGATGGGCGCGGCGCCGCCCGAGGCCGTCAGCGTCATGCGGCAGTGCTGGGCCGAGCAGCCCGAGATGCGACCCGACTTCAACCGCCTATACGAGATCTTCCGACACTTGCATAGGGGAAGGTTAGTAATAGAAATCATTAAATCATTGATCTACATAAATTATCTACGGTAGAAAAGTATTCTAATAACCTGGATCCCCCATGTTGACCTTCGTCTTTCTTATTTCAGAAAAGTGAACATAGTGGATTCCATGTTCGAAATGTTAGAGAAATATAGCAATAATTTAGAAGAGTTAATACGAGAGAGAACGGACCAACTCGACATGGAGAAAAAGAAAACTGAACAACTCCTGAACCGGATGCTGCCCAGGTGCCCTAGAACCAGACCATTATATTATCCTTTCATTAACTTTAAGATTTTAAAAACCGGCCAAGTGCGAGTTGGACTCGCCCATGAAGGGTTCCGCAGCAGCAATAAGGTTTATTTCTATAAAATTAAAAGGCTTTTTATTTATTTTTATATTTTAGTTGATTTAATGAAAGTTAAATTAAGGTTTACCATTTATGACGTATAAAAAAACTACTTGTTAGATCTCGTTCAAACCAATTTTCGTTGGTAGTTTTTATAATAATGTACATCACATATTTTTTTTTAGAATTATCATGCCTTTACTTTAGAAGTTAGAGGAGGGGGGACACACATTTTACCACTTTGGAAGAGTCTCTCTCGCAAACTATTCAGATTAGAAAAAAATGATATTAGAAACCTCAATATAATTTTTAAAGACCTATCCATAAATACCCTATACGTATAGGTTAGACGAAAAAAAAATTTTTTGTTTCAGTTGCACCTATGGGGACCCCTAAAATTTTTAATAATTTTTCCATTTTTGTATCAAAATCTTAATGCGGTTCACAGACTACATCTACTCACCAAGTTTCAATAGTATAACTCTTATAGTTTCGGAGAAAAGTGGCTGTGACATACGGATGGACAGACAGACAGACAGACAGACAGACAGACAGACAGACAGACAGACAGACAGACAGATAGACAGACATGACGAATCTATAAGGGTTCCGTTTTTTGCCATTTTGGCTACGGAACCCTAAAAATAATATAAAAGATCTTATAAAGTTCATATAAATTTTCAAGGTGCAATTTTAAAATTATAAAAAAAACGATTTTGTGAACTCATTAGATCTGTGGCGGAGCGCCTGATGCTGGGTCTGCGCGTGGAGCCGGAGGAGTTCGAGGAGGTGTCGATCTACTTCAGCGACATCGTGGGGTTCACCGCCATCGCCGCACGCTCCTCGCCCGTGCAGGTGGTCGACCTGCTCAACGACCTGTACACCGCCTTCGACGCCACCATCGAGCAGTACCGCGTCTACAAGGTGGAGACCATCGGCGACGCCTACATGGTGGTCGGCGGGCTGCCGCTTCGCTGCGCAGACCACGCCGAGCGCGTCGCCACCATGGCGCTGCACCTGCTGCACGTGGCCGGCCGCCTGCGCGTGCGCCACCTGCCCGGCGCACCGCTGCGCCTGCGCGTCGGCCTGCACACCGGGCCCTGCTGCGCCGGTGTCGTCGGCCTCACCATGCCGCGCTACTGCCTGTTCGGCGACACCGTCAACACCGCCAGCCGCATGGAGTCCACGGGCGCAGCGTGGCGCATTCAGGTGTCCGCCGCCACCGCCGAACGCCTCGCCGCGGCCGGCGGTTTTCGTCTGCGCCCGCGAGGCCTCACGCAGATCAAGGGCAAGGGCGCCATGTACACCTACTGGCTGCTCGGCAAGGACGGCTTCGATAAGACACTCCCCACGCCGCCGCCGCTCGAGTGAGTTTCACGGGGGATGCTCCTGATTTCTCAGACATTATAATATGTGCACTATTTTAAGTATTCATACTATTATTTCATCGATACAGATCAGAGGAGGTCCTCTTCGAGGCGGACAGCGAGAACGACAGCGAGGCCAGCGAGGCGGTGGCCGCGGCCGAGGGCCACGTCCCGGGCGTCGAGCGGCAGCGGTCCGACCCCTCCCCTTCCACGGATAAATTCGGTAAGCCGGTGCCAAAGTCCATATAGGTAAGCTCAGAAGGGCCTCGCAGTGACTTAAAATTGAGTTTGTTCGGCAGCGTGGCAGCGGTCGGGCGCGGTGTCGGCGGACAGCAGCCCGCCGGCGCTGGGCGCGTCGCGGTGCCGCTACCTGCGGTCGTCGGTGTCGACGGTGTGCGGGCCGGTAGAGGCGCGGCCGGCGGACCGCTGGGCGGCGGGCGGTGCGCGCGTGCTGCGGCGCCAGTGGTCGCTGGAGCGCGGCGACTCGCTGGCGGCGGCGGCGGCCGAGACGCCGGCGCAGGCGCAGGCCGAGCCGCTGGCCCTGCGCGCCCCGCCCCCGCGCCCCGCGCCGCCGCGCTACCGCACCCGCCGCGACACCAACTCGCCCGCGCCCCCCGTGGACCCCACGTCCTCGTCTCTCCCCCCGTGACTCCGCTCCCCCCCGAGTCCCGAGTCCCGACCCTTCCCGACAATAATTTTTTGGACGCGGCTGGGCGCCGGCTGTCGCGCTGCGTCGGCCGCGCCACGTCCTAGTTGTGGTTCGATAGTGAAATTAGTCGTAGATTGTGATGAACGATATTTTTTTTACAATTCTTCAAATTAATTACTAGCCGTTAACGTCAAATGTATTTTTAAATTTTTCATCTAGGAAATAAAGAAAATATTTGATTCTAGAACTAGTGCTTATTATTTCAATTAGAGGTTGAGATCCTTTACTGTTACGATTGAACATTATTGGAAGGCTGCCTTGCCGATAAAATTTAATGACAAATCTCCATTATTGTCTGATAATGGCAAAGATATGATAATGGTCAACACCTTTCTCCTGTCCACTAGTGAATATGACACACGCTAGAAGCTGGTGTTGTCTTCAGGCAGATGCAACATTTTCACGGTTCAGCGCCGCGGCCGTTGGAAAGGTAATTATTAGCATGGGGCAGTCGAGTTCTGGCGCTCGATGCGTGCGGACTTATCGTGCTACAGGACATTGTAGCTGTGTAAGCTCTTCACGCGGTAGTCGTGAATGTGTGTGACAAATAGTGGTATTGTGACTGGATCTATACTGAACTGATTGTAAGTGCACGTTACATGTAGAAGTTTTACATGGTAATAATTGCAAAGGTTGGCAAAAGCACAATATATTACTCACTTAAGTGATGACTTCACTGCCGAAACTGCAATGCAATTTGCAAGGATGTTGCTACCGCTAAAACAAAAATTGTTCAGATCGTTCAAAAAAGTGAAGCTATTGCATTGCAAACTGCATTTTTTATGAGGTATATGCATTATGCATATGAGTTTGACTCTACATCGCGAATCGCAGAAAAAGGACCCATATAGCTAAAAGAATAAAATCGTAACGGATTTAAGTAAACATCATAAGTGTAATAAAATTAACAACCCAATATGCATTACAGTTAGCGTCGCCATCCGTTCGGATTTCCCCGGATTTGTCCTAGTTTAAAGGGCGTCCGGGGAGCGTCCGGCAAGGTTTTTGAAAAGTGTCCGGGTAAAATCCGGACACTTTTGTTGAGAGGAATTAACTTTTTAGTAATGACTCATGCAGCAATTAACGAAATATAAAAACACCTTATGAGCATACACACGGTTTCTTGCACGGACTTTGAGTTAGTCAGATTTTTACAAATTCTTGTTGGAAAAGCAAAAATTGGCGAGACGTAAATCGTAATATTTTATATTAACAGTTTAAGAGGACGTGTCCGGGGAAATGACCACATTTCGACCAAATGTCCGGGAATTTTGTCGTGCCTGACCGGCGGCGATGGCAATTTAGGTAATGGCAACCCTAATTACAGTACAAATGCTCTCACTTCATATTATTCATATTAAACAAACTCTACAATTATTATGTAAGTTGTAGAGCATCGTTGCGTTTTGATTATTATAATATGAAAGTACATAATATGAAACTTTACTACGTGCTGCCCTTTTTTTCGTTGGGGAAATGCATTTACGCATCCCCGGTGGTCTGGGGATGGCCACCGGGGTATGTGAGACTCCCTGGGGCGGTGAAAGCCTCGCCCGGGCATACCCACTAAAACCCCAACGGTGTTCTTGCTCTGCCGCGTTAGGCAGAGCCACGAGATACGTGGAATACACAACCGCGAACCACTACGAGCTGCCCTATGCCCAATTAGTTGGTAACATAATATTTTGATGAACACAATAATATCATTTTTGAATTATGATTCATGAATTATGATCCCACAGCATCAGCTTTCATTCACGCCACCAGCCAAAATCAGTTTAATAGTTTTTGCGTGATGCGGAAACAAATATTAAATTACCTTTACAAATTATTGTCTTGATAGTATTATTTAATAGATATAGATACTTAGACAATTTTCTAGTATTTTCTATACAGGCATACAGTACAGTAAGGTAGTGGTAGAGTTAAGTTTGAACAATCAGAGCGTGGTTTTGACACACATGCTCGTTCATATTGTTTCGACTTCACGTCCGAAGGTTTTTATAACGTAATATAAAACTTATACATATTTATCATTCTGAGCTTTTTGATTTCTATTTGCCTTGTCTGCCATGTGATGTAGAGAAGGTTTCAAGTAACTATACTGTGCTCGGCGAATCATGGTGGTAGCGGTCATTGACTCCCTGTCAAAAACTTGTCATTTTCTATATAAACCGCAATTGACAACATCTGACACTTCATTGTCAATTGCGGCTTATATAGAAAATTACAAGTTTTTGACAGGGAGTCAATGACCATTACCGCCATGTTTCGCCGAGTACAGTATACTGTTACGTGCTAGGGTTCGAGGATTCGGAGAGAAAGACCTGGTGACTCTCTTTGAAGACTTTATTCACAAACACTAGCTCACACAAATCACTAAGTCCAAACACTAAGCACTATCACTGTCACTCACTATTGATCACTTGTTCTCACTGCGAAGTCGCCTTGATGATCGCTCGGATCGAACTGAATTGATTGCCGGCTTGTTTACCTTTTATATGGCCCGCCATACTTTCTGGTACGTTCTATTCTGGATTGTTTACGTAAACACGCAATTCACATAAACAAGGGTTGGACTTTTCTAGAAAGTACGCGCAACTGTCGCGCGTAGGTAAACAACTGCCCGTATCCGTAACAATACTTAACCTATACTCTAGAACCGAAGTAATAAGAACTCTACAATCTCTAAAGCGTCCTTAAAATATTAAAATGTTTAATTAATAGGTACTGACCAGCGGAACGTAAACGTTTGATGACTTTAATATTTACCGTTTGCACCTGTCTGGGTTAAACTTAATAGGTAATATAGATAGCACACGTTGTAAATGTTAATGCAATATTTTGAAAAATTAATAACCAGAGGCCAGTGGGCTAAGTGCCAACCCTCACAAACTCACATGTTACAAATTATACAAAGGCTCAGGTGACATTTGATGGCGCAACTAACAATAACTCCAAAAGTAATAATTAAGCCCCAGCCCCAGATGAAGCTAGAACCTTCAAAATGACAGCTAAATTATGTTTTTTTGTTTTGACAAACAACAGCTAAGAAGTCTCAGAACTAGCAGAACTAGCAGCTACAAAATTGTACAGACTGTCCTGAATTACTCTCTACCTCTGACATGGTCTTTATGACGACTACATAAGGATTAATATCGAAGTAAAGTAGCAGTCGGACAGTGTGACAGGGGCATCCTCGGACCTGTCGCGCACGCTCCAGTGGGCACCAGGAAGCGGGGGGTCACGGCTGTGCCCCTGTTGCCTGTTGTCTCTAACTACGCCCCCTCTATTTCTAATACCAGGCGAAGGTAGTTGTCGTTAGTTCATTGTAATTGTATTATTGTTAGATTATGTTCATAATAATAATCTGGTAGGTTTGAAGCCCTATTTAAATCCGTTGTTAAAAGGGCGATAGTACTACAGATTACAACATACAACTCTACATCTTATCATTGTCGTTGCACCTTGTACACAGAATACATATTATTATTATTTAATTAGGCTTACTAATAAACGCGAGGTCGGAGTATCGCAGATTACTAAGCTTTTAGTAATCTGCGATACTCCGTCCTCGGGTTTATTCGCAAGATTCAAGTAGTAAAACCAACAAACTAGACTTATATACGTTTGACATGTCTTCAGACTTCACACGTAGATTTAATGGTACAAATACAGGGTGCAATTAAACCTTCCTGCCAAATTTTGATATGTTGATCCTTGTGAAAAATTAAAATACAAGTATTCTTTTATAATCACTCAGTACTAAAATGTTGAAAAAAAGCTTCCGAAAGTTATCCTAAAAAACACTACAATTAGTGGACACGATGCGCCGGCCGCGCATTTAACGTGCCTCCGCGCGCGCACCTCATCCCGCGTTACCCCCCATTCCCCTGCGCCGCGATTGACCATTATGCAACGATATTAAATGGGATAAAATATGTCATTGAAAAAAAAATAACACCCATTTTTTTGGTTAAATGGACTCTCCTAATGATTGAAAGATTGGCAGGAAGGTTTAATTGCACCCTGTATAAAAAAAACAATATTACGGCATCATCATCAACATCAACTTCTACAAAACCAACAATGAATGTGAGCGAGTGGCACCAACTGACCGCCTTCCCCGCTCCGCCGCGCGCGCCAGTCGCTCGGAACTGACGAAGTCCCGTAGCGATCCTAGAGACGGACTTATAGAATGAATTAAGGGTGCGTATACGAAATTTGCCGATTTCGCTGATTTTACAGACGTGATTTAACAGTTAAAATACAGTATTTCTATAAGTTTTAATGCACAACATGTAAGATCATTTCAATTATAATCTAGTGTTGGAGCTAGATTTTTTATTTTTTTAAGTATTTTTAAATAATCCAACTCGAACCCGCGACAGTTTTGTGATTTTTGCTGTAAAAGGTTTGGAATATCACCTGTTTATGGATTGTATTGACGTCTTAACGGTATGAAAAAAATACAATGTACTGTTGAGAAAATCGTCTATAAAATGTTGGAATTACTTTTTACCACTTTAATATGAAATAGTTGAGTAAAAAAATATGTAACTCGGCAAAATTTTAGAGAAAATGGGAAAAGAAATGCTGTTAATTTCGGCAACTTGGAGCTGTAATTCGTAAAAAGAAAACGACAGAAATAATCTATAGATAAAATTCTATCCAATTCGAGAAAAAAGAAAAAAAACACGATCCTGACTCATCGTTGGGCTCAGGCAATTGAGTCGAAGGGAGAGGCATTGGCTGTTAGTTTAGATATTGCGAAGGCCTTTGATCGGGTTTGGCATAAAGCGCTGCTTTCAAAGCTTCCATCATACGGGCTGCCTGATAAATTATGTAAGCGGGTCACTGGTTTCTTAGCAGACAGAAGCATAAAGGTCGTAGTTGACGGCGAATGCTCGGAAACTCAGTCTGTTGATGCTGGTGTCCCTCAGGGCGGTGTGCTATCGCCTACTCTATTCTTACTGCATATCAATGACATGTTGCAGACCAGCGGCATTCATTGCTATGCGGATGACAGTACAGGTGATGCTCTATATACCGGCTCCCCCAATATTTCTCGGCAAAATGTCACTGAGAGTCGAAACGAACTCGTGTCTAAGGTGGAGAATTCATTGGAGAAGGTCTCTGAATGGGGTAGACGTAACTTGGTCCAATTCAACCCCGCCAAGACATAAGTCTGCGCGTTCACCACTAAAAAGTCAGCAATGGTCGTATGTCCTCGTTTCGAGGGCACATCTTTAACCATCTCCCCTAGCATTGAGATACTTGGCGTCAACATATCGAGCGAAGTCCAGTTCCGATATCATCTAGAGGGTAAGGCCAAATTAGCCTCGAAGAAGCTTGGTGTTCTAACAGAGCGAGACAGTACTTCAGTCCGGACCAACGCCTACAACTCTACAAGGCGCAGGTTCGACCTCATATGGAATATTGTTCTCATCTCTGGGCAGGGGCGCCAAAATACCAACTGCTCCCTCTGGATCGTATCCAACGAAGGGCCGCTCGAATTGTTGACTGCCATAGTGTTTCAAACAGCTTGGACCCCTTGGAATTACGCCGAGATGTAGCTTCACTCTGCATCCTCTATCGGTTGTATCACGGGGAGTGCTCTGAGGAATTGTTCGGAATCATACCACCTGCAATTTTTCGCCATCGTCCCACGCGAAAAACATACCATCCTCATCACCTTGATGAGTGGCAGTCTTCCACAGTGCGTTTTTCGCGTAATTTTCTGCCGCGTACTGTAAAACTCTGGAATGAACTGTCACCAGCAGTTTTTCCGGAACTATACTATACGACCTGCAAAGTTTCAAGAAAAGAGCGTATTCCCTCTTAAAAGGCCGGCAACGCACCTGCAGCTCTTCTGATGTTGCGAGTGTCCATGGGCGACGGTAGTTGCATACCATCAGGTGACCCGTTTGCTCGTTACCCCCCTTATTTAATAATAAAATAAAAAGAAATCTGCAGCGAACCTTTGCAATTTCGGCAAAATCGGCAAAATTTCGTATACGGACTCTTAAATAGTACACTAATCGCCCTTACCGCTATAGTATACCCAAGATCATCTTTGGGATGCCGTTTTAAAATGGTGTAATATAGAGTTTTAATAACCACAACGGTGCAGTGAAAAATATTATGGTAATTTAGGCTTGAGCATAGCTGTATTTTGAATGTGGTCAAACCTTGACTTCAGTGCTCTGTGTTAAAATTTGTTCTAGATATCAAACTACTAAAACACCACCACAAGATACTTAATGCGTAGAAGCTAAGATTGGTTTTGAGTGAGAGATGAGAGCGGTTTATCAATAGTTAATACGGACCTAATTTCTAGATCTTTCATTCAATCCTGGTAACAGGATTAAAATAAATCTTAAGCTGCAGGCTGCAGACTACCTAAGCTACAAATCTAAGCCAATGCCTACCAGCCATGGTTAAATCGCTTAAATGTTACATCTCCGTAAAACCGATTTCCTCTTTTACCCAAGTAAGTTTTCTCATTCATTTATGATTTATAATCATAGCTGATTATGATCATCTGTAACAGTAAATCACACATTATGTAAACGTTAGCACATCGCAGCGAGCGGTGAATGTACCGTTTGTCTCGGTATGTGTTGCTTCATCCCAAGCACTGGACACTG
Source organism: Lysandra bellargus (assembly GCA_905333045.1). NCBI lineage: Eukaryota > Metazoa > Arthropoda > Insecta > Lepidoptera > Lycaenidae > Lysandra > Lysandra bellargus. The sequence goes on along the minus strand of HG995335.1, from coordinate 11,332,877 downwards.
CTGAATACTGCAAGAACCTGTCAATTTACCAGAAATCAGTAGGTACAATAATAATTTTCTAAAACAAAATATATGTGATTACTGATTAGAGTGATTAGTGATTAGCTTACACTTTGCTAATGTTATTATTATGTCTTTCTAGCGATTCTTATGTCACTTGACAATGAAATTTGAAAGGCTTGGAAATCACATACATTATGTGTATGGAATAAAGTCTTTGTTCTGAAATTACTTCATTGTACGCTACTAGTTGGTCGTGGCTGCTCTACAATAATACATAATATTATAATTACGCATTCACTCCTTCCGACTAAATAGCGTACTCAGGTAGGGGCAGGGAGGGCAGCTGCCCCCACCTGGAAATCAAATCAAGTCAAAAATAAACGTCAATTTTCCTGGCAAACAGGAATTAGAAACGTGTTACCTACTCTGCGCAAAATGAAGTATTGGAAACAAAATATATTTTTAGTCAGACTAATAAAAGTCAATTTGCATGATTTTTTGTTTTAATATACCAAACGGCAGACTGATTATCTTCTCGAAGGTATTCAGAGCTGCCCCCCTCTACCTGAAATCTTGGGTACGCCCATGGCAATCTCTGAATATAGAAGCCCATGAAATGGCATCAATATATTTAAATACATCTTTACATAGTCTCCTACATTTGAATCTTACTATTTTTCAACACACGCTGGATCAAAATCACGAGTAGTCGTGATTTTGTGTTCCGTGAAATGGTCACTTTCTCGTGAGATTAGGACCCGGGTGCTCACGCGTTAAGATATAGAAGCCTTATCATCCACCATCTGAGCAGCAGTAGGCACTCGTGTTAGTGCGGGTACCGCATCAGCTGCGTCGAACAAAGCCGCATGCAAATGACAGAAAGCGAAAACAGTCCCGCTCAGATATTACTACGCTTTCTAAACAAAGTTTACCAGAGATTCGGTAACAGAATAATTCGCTATTGTATTACATTAAATACTAAATTATGGAAAGGTTGGTCAGTTCCGCTAAGGTTGTGATAACGAATCGAAAACCGCCTCAGATAATTACGTCTAAATAAAACAATTATGGAGAAACATTTCTTATTTACTGCAATTTAAATAAAAGTGAAATGTAGAATCATCATTATTTTCCTTCTTACAATATGACAAAGAATTACGTTGACACAGAGTTTAAATTTAAATGTACGGTAGACTGTACGATAGATATACACATATTTTTACTTTGAAAAACTATAAGCTAACTAACAACTATATAAAATATAGTGGGTAGAATAATATATATCGAGGAAATTGATTCCTATGCAGTTGATAGATCAACGTAATTTGGTCGACGGCTGGGTTTGACGTAACGCAACCAAACTACGTAGGTCCCCAGGGCTATCACGTAAAAACAGCGATGAACAATCCACTATCAATAATCGCGCGAGCGATTGCTAGGTATAAAAACAATGGTGTCATGTGTGGCGATCGATTGCAATCCTATTGTTTTGGCTGATACGTGATACGAAATTGCGATTTTGGAGCAATTATCGCGCAATAATTGCTATCGCATTGCTCTCGCAAGATACGTGATACGGGGGTGGATCTGCATAGGAATCAACTTCTCTGATAGTACACAATAATATGTTATCTGATACCGATCTGGTGAAATGCGCAAT